>OY987243.1:17851418-18141738 GCA_963920765.1 Ulota crispa | reverse complement strand
AGATGTGAAAGAAATTCAGGAGTTTTTACCATGAGATTGTTAGGTATTTGAGTTTCAATTAACAAAAAGCAATTTTTTGTCTTTGCAAAAATCCAAACATTTGCACTTCACAAGGTCATATTTGTATGAAAAAATTCCAAAATGGTTGTAACTTTTGGATTTTTTCTTCAAAGCAAGTTGGGTACACACTTGAAAACTTTTAAATCATTTGGAATTGTAAAACACATGGAAAAACAATAGTAAGTAAAAAGAAGTAGAAAATGAAATAACCACTAAATTATTAATAATTTAATTACAAAAATGAAAAATTCCAATTGCAATGGTTAAAATGGTGTGATAAAAAATCTAAATCTTGAGGTCTTTTTTCTTTCTAAAATGTTGAAAATTGAGTAAATTAATGAACTTGAAAGTTTATTTTAGAGTAGAGAATCCATAACTACCCGCAAACAAAATCTCCTCATAACTTTCATCTCATTGATCAAAATAGAATGATTCAAAGCTTTCCAAGTATATATAAGTCTAAAGAACCAATTTCAAAAAACAAAATTCATAAATGTGATTTTTGAAGAAGTTTTTTGGCTGCCTATCGAGCAAAGAAAACTACATATCATGCAATAACTTTTGAACCATGAAGTTAGAAATTATGAAAATTATTGGGCCTTAAAGCTACTCCTTGGACACATCATGGGTGAAAAATTCATAGAAAAAAAATCAAAACTCCATTGGTAGTGAGCTGCCCAATATTGCTATGCTGCCAAAAAAGGGTGTTCAGTGTTTTAGGGGTTAATATGTCTATAAAGGTTATGACTTTTTAAAACTTTTTGCTTAATGGTTAATCATTTGCAAGATTCTAATGTTCAAAATAAAAATAATATTCTTTCTTGATATTTGTAGATAATAATTTTTCATCCTTTAAACTTTCTAGAGAATACTTGTAGTGTTTTCTAAGACTTAAAGAAAAGCTTTTATTGAAGAGTTGTGTTAAGATTACAATTAAAGAAAATCAACAATAAAAAAACTCATATATATTTTTGAAAAAATAGCCAAAAGCAATGTATAAAGACAAGTTAAGCTAAGTTACTAACAACTTTAAAAAAGGAACAAAAATGTCTACTCCAATAGCAGGCATATTGTAGTAAGCAAATAATTCTTTCTATGATTTTATACTTATTTTCTAATTAAAAAGTAGAGTTCAAAGAAAAATTTCTAAAATCATTTTTGCAACAACATATCAATATCTCCCACGCATTAAAGTTATTGGAAACTACCATCACATTAAAATAAATTAAAAAACAAAAAAACAAAAAAAACAAAAACAAAAACAAAAACAAACTAGTAGTTTTGTGTACACGTATATTGATAACACTATTATTATTATTTCAACTACAAAACAAAATTTGACATCAAGAGTGTGATGGTTATAAGATACGCTAATTTTTCTGAAAATTATATAGTTGGTTTGTATGCACTAGAGCATGCCCAACAATGCGATAATCTATTTTGATAAATGCAAATCTTGAGCTAAAATCGTTGCATCCAATTCAAAATAGTATTGACCATGTCTTACACAACTTATAGAGTTATAGTCAAACAAATCCTATGATGTTGTTGGACAATCTCCTATTTTGATTTTGCTAAATTTATTGGTTGTCTTCATTAACCCCTACAAAACCAAGGAGCCCACTTTGGGCTTTTGGGATATTTGGGCAAGCATTTCCCAAGTAAATACTTAAGATAAGATTGTGAAAATAAAGATGTATGTGCTCATATTGAAAATCTTTCATTCCTCCCAAAAAAAAGTGAAATTGAATCATTTTTGAGTGAGATATGGTACCATATGTGATTTAGATGTCAACACGGGCATCCTCAAAAAAATTCAAAAACAAAGGGATTGTGGAAGGGTATTGCCCAATTAGAGTTCAAAAGCAATTTACAATGGCTTGGTCAATGGGCAAAATTTGCAATCAACTCTCCTTGATTATGTAATAACTTATATTTTACTTTTTATCTTTAGAAAAAAATTGCTTTGGCAAGTACTCCACATGATTTTCTAGGTTTACACCATACAGATTTTGTAATTGAGATTTGTTTCTATAAGAATCTCTTTGGTGAATTTGTGTAATGACAATTTGAATAAAGCAATTCTTGCTTTTGATTTTTTTTTCCATTATATTTTAAGCATTGGTGATCATGAAGTTTGTGAGCCATATAGCCAACTTCATGCTCTACAATAGAGTTAAATTGCACAAGAAATTCATAAAGTGGAAGGTATTATTTTGAATGATCAAAAAAAAGAATTGACACCTAAGAAAAGCTTCAAAAAAAGTTTTGCCCCTACTTTGAGTGTTATAATCTAATGAAGTATGCCCTCACAAAGTTTGAGTTTTTGAGAGGATATACATAAGCAAGTGAAAAATAGATCTTACGGTTAAATTATTGAAAATAATTCAAAGTTTTGATTTACTAATCATTGTATTGAGAGAGGTCAATTTTGAGCTATTTGACCAAGTAAACACAAACGATCTTTGGGGGTTAACCCTTTAGTGACCCGTTGACAACTTTTGGGTTGGTTTGGTACTCCGTGGTTCTTGTCATCTTTGTTCTATTTAATTTGCAAAAACGCAAAAAGTAATGGAGTTGGGGCATCAACTTGTGCTTTTACTGGAACAAATTTCAAAGCAAGGCATAAAGAAACACGGTAGCTATGCGTGTTTTACATATGAAGTTGGGACTCTCATATGAGTATAACAAATGAAATACTAATTCAATGCAACCGTGATAAGGCCCCAAAGCCCACACATTGCACCCAAAGTATCCGGTGCTAGCTCTCTAGTAGTTATGCAAAAGATGCATGGTTTGTTTAGAAGTTCCACTTATGACCATATTTCAACTACAACATTGCGTATTTCATGAAATCTTAGGCTCCAAAGGTCTGCAATGCTAAATGTGGGACCTTGTACCTCAAACGACATCCAATGTAGATGTTATTGACCAATCGGATTTTGTGGAAACATGTTCCATGCATGATGTATTCAACTGTATATGTGTGTCCAGTTTGTATTCTTCCAATGCTCAATTTCACAAATCATGCTATGAAATGCACAGATTCTCTCAAAATTTGTAGGTTTTTTTAGAAGTGTAGTAACCTAGAATGGGGCAATAGCCTTTACAAATTCCACCACTATCATAAATTTCAATTGCACAATTGACACTAATTAGATAAAGTGCCTCACATTTTTGCACAAGTTTTTTTGGATCATCAAGCTTCTCACAATCCTCATAAAGAATCGTTCCAATAGATCAAACTTCTTTTTAATATTCATATTGCCAAAATTTATAACTTTGATATGTCTAATCCGATCTGATTTTAGAACCACAAATTTTATCCTTAAATGTGTTTTACAGACTGTATAGTGAAAATCTGAGATGCCCCCCAAATGGTTGACGGTCACTAAAGGGTTAATAAACATCTTGTAAACTTTTGCCTCCGCCCATGGGACATGGTAGTCTACCTAATAAAGGCATCAGTACCCTTGCGTGCTAGATGGGTTGGAACAATGATTTAGAGGCTTTACATCGATTTTTTCCTCCATTGTGCCTTCAAATTTAAAATTATTTGACATTGCCGTGCTAGCAAGTAGTTTTAAAACCATATACTTGACTGGTACAGCAAACCCTTCTCGTGTTTTTGAAATGCGAGGTCCTTGTGAATAGCAAATCCCTTTTCAAATTGCCTTCACTTTTGTTTGAGATGCTACTACCAGAAGTCAAAGAAAACTTTAGACTTGTGCAAGTGAAGAAAAGAAATATTCTTAGCCACAAAGTAGAAAATATTTATATCTTACATTTTGGCATAATGTAACAGTGATAAAAGCTTGCTTGGAAGGTCATGGTGGACATCTCATAACTGATGCTGTAAACTTGAAACCACAAGCACTTCACCTTTCACATGGCTAGCCAAATTGAAACTCGAAGGCAAGAATGCCCTAAAAGCATCTCCACTCGCACAATGAAACATCGTGTTATCTACACCTTTGGATAAAAAGGAGGTAGTTAATGCTTGGATCCACCAAAAGATTCTCTTTTGCATTGTAAAATTTACATTTTCCTAATGCATAGCAACTCCTTTAAAAAGTACATTTCTTTGATAAATTAATGGGTTGAGGAAGCAATGATGGAGAATCTATCTACTTTTCAAACAAGTAGGCTTGTTATTGGTTGAACATTATTCAACATGATTGCACCATAACATTGTTAACTAGCCATATACCTCTCCCCGGCCCCCCGTTGGAGGTATATCCCTCCCGGGATACTTGGGGGGAATATGGTTATATTGTACTTGCTCTAAGCCACTCAGAACGAGTACAATATAACCATATTCTCCCAGGTATCTCGGGAGGGATATACCTCCAACTGGGGGAAGATATATGGCTGGTTAACAATGTTATGACAAGTGAAGGAAATTATAGTTGGACATGGGAAACAAGATTCATTATATTTCCTTGGGATGAAAAA
Organism: Ulota crispa; assembly: GCA_963920765.1. Lineage (NCBI taxonomy): Eukaryota > Viridiplantae > Streptophyta > Bryopsida > Orthotrichales > Orthotrichaceae > Ulota > Ulota crispa. The sequence goes on along the minus strand of OY987243.1, from coordinate 18,137,223 downwards.
CTAGATGTTCTGTGGAGATGCCCAAAATTGCACAAACATGATAAAAACAAGTGAGCCGCCCACAAAATCCAACACCACAAAGTTTCGTGAAAAATCTGGCGTGGATCAAGGTCTGGGAAGAATCGCTAGCTAGTACAAACCTAGCTGGGTTGGAACAAGAAAAATCGTTGCAATTTACATACATAGGCTGAAAATTTGATTGAAAATCTAATTATTTTAATTTATAGTATAAAATAGAAAAAATAATCGATATAGTTCTTTGATAAACCGGTTCAATACATGAATCAAATGAAATCAACCGAAAAATCTCAAATACTTCCTGACCTGGTGTGGAATTGTGGATGGCAAATTCTTGCGTCGGTGCAGTTACTGCTGTGACAATGACAATTACCAAGAATAGTGGTAAACAAACACAATGATTAGCAGACTACAGTAACTCATCGATTACTCAACTCGCTCAATTGGGTGGATCCTTTTCAGTTACTATTTCTGGTGGGGCGATTTTTCTCCAGAGTTTTACCTCATTTTGGCTCCCTTTAGACCTTTACACCGAAGTGAATCTGTGAATGCACTGAAAATAGCCAAATCCTGACGAAGTAACAGGGATTTTTTTTTGAAGTGACATGTTTTGCTAGAATCCTAGTCGTTTTTATACTGGCTATTTTTATACTTGAAAACTGAGTGAAAATTAGAAATCGTCAAACATCTTTAACAGAAATTTTAGGTTTGCACACTATGACCAACTAAATCACGCGGCCCGGCGTGGGATTCAGTGGCCAAACTTTGTTGAGAAGTTAAAGAAATGGGTTGAAAATAGGCCATTTAACATTGTTTTTTTGACTAATGTTAGTGTGAAGTTTTTAAAGGTCAAGTCCAAAAGCAAAGTCTAAAGTTTAAAATCTTAACAATGAACTTCCATGGTCTCTCAATTTGAACGGCACAGTGTGAAGTTTCCAAAGGTCAAGTTTAAAACTCAAACCCATAACATATGTTCATCCTTCCAATTTAATAATTGAAACCTTGTAATCTTTTTATTATTTTATGAAAAAAATTGATAGCCTCTTTTACCATAGTTTGGGTTTCCATTTCTGCTTAACCCAAACTTCCTCCAAAGAGGTCATGATTGCTTTGGATGAAAAATTGATGCCATGTAGGGGTAGTTGCAAGAAACACCTGTCCGGCTTTTTGTCCCCTTGCTATACGGCGTGTGGTTTTAGGGGTGTATTTTTTGCTTACTAACTTCTTTTCACGTGAAAATTTAGAAGAAGGTTCACACTAAAGTTATTGACCTATTATGTTTTTTTGAGTATTTTTAAACCATTAACTAATTTTAAATGGATTCCAATAATATGTCTACCTTGGCTATTTTGTGGGTTCTTAGTATTGCATTGAGGCAAAAAAAGGAATTTGATGCCACAAATTTGGTGACTTGTTCATCATTGAACATTACACAAATTTGCTGAGGGGTTTTAGAAAAATGTAAATTATATGCTCTCCACTTTCCCTCAAAGTGGGCATCCATTAGACAGACATTAGGGTTTGGAAACAAACATTCTTGAATAAATATTTGCACCAATCAATGCCCCTCACAGTGGACCAAAATAGCTATTTTTTGTATTAATTTTTTGAATTTTTTTACTATTTTCTAAAAAGAAAAAAGGAAATTGTCTTTTTGTTGGTAATTTTTGTCCCTCTATTTCTATGCATAACTTTTAGAATAAAAAATTTTTAGGTCTAAATTTACACAAGTATGCTATTTTAAGTGCTTTCAAAATTTTCCATATTTTATTTTATTTAAAAAATAATAATTTCAAAAACTCATAGTACTAGCTAGTACTAGGGCTGTTACATTGGGCAAATTTTGGCTGTCAGACAAGAAAGTTGGGCGGACGAAAAAGACAAGACAAGCAGACGTGTCTGCCTGCTTATAGTTTTATGACCGTTTTTAGGGTTTTTGACCTAAAAATGGAAGAATCAACTTATTACTTTTCATTTTATCACAAATATGGCTTTAAATCCACATTTTGACTTCATGTTGGTAACAATGAGTATCACTAATATGTACAAAGTAAGCTTTTTTTGTCATTTTGTATCATTTTTTGAATCAACTATGGATTGACGACATCAGACGGACATGAGCTCAATCGGACACTTCTGGCAGACAGACATGTGAACGGATAGGCGGCCCAATGTAACAACCATGCCTAGTACTTCTAGTTTTAAGGGTGTTTGACACAAAATTGTGAAGTGTTTCTTGCAACTACCCATAGATAGTTTGAACTTTGAAAGATGATGAGTTTTGGACTTTGGCCTTTAATCAATCCAGTGTGAAGGATTGAGAAGCCAAAGTCTTGGTTTCTTACAATGTGATTGGTGGACATCAATGGCCTCTGGACCTTTGGCCATAGTGTGAAGTGGCCTTCAATATGAATGAGAATAATTAACTACAACTAAGTGTCTTTTTAACCCTTGAAGGTTGGGCTCATTCCTAAGGCTAGCCTGCTACAATGACTTCTACAGTGTTTTTCAAAGATTTCAAAACTATGATTGGTATAACAAGTGCCTAGCTGGCCAGCTAGTTGCAAAAGTGAACTATACAAGCTGACCTCACAAAAATTGTAGGAAGGGCAGTATGGATCTTCTCACAATTTGGATTGTCTAAAAAAATGGGTGTATTTGATGAAATTATTTTTTACCCTCCATGATGAAGCATGTGTTTATAATCACTTCTAGGAAAAAACCAGATTAAAATCTGCTTTCTTCTGCCATACAGAATGTTTTTTCGGAGGCAAAGGACAAAAAACGTCCTTCTGGACATTTAGGGGTTAAAATTTGGATGGAATTGCACAAATGGATGATTCTGTTCATTTTCTCTTCCTTACTTGCATGCATTGTAGAGTGCGTGTGACGTGTCGCTCGATTAACGAAAAGCCCAAAAGATACAAAAACCTCTGCAATTGCTTGGATACAACTGTTGCAAATTCCAGGGGCAAGACACTCTTGCAGGAAAGCAGCAGCGCAGGCTAACCTGGGGTCGGGCGGTGCAGGAGCTATTATGAGCCAGTCTTTTCCCATTTTAATTCCAGTTCGAAATGACATCAAATTAGTCACGGGGCAGGGCATCCTCTCCGGCATTTCATGAAAAGCCGGAGATCCAATATTAGGCGCCCCCTTGCATTAGATTAGGGACCAGAACAGGTCTTCTCCAATAACATAATTCCATTAGGAATCTGTACTAATCTGCAAAAGGCGGCTGCAAACCAAGTGTCACTCCCGCAGAGGCTGCACTGGTGCGCTCAGAGTGAGAGCCAGTGGCATCTACACTCCTGCTTCCCTCAATTATGCTTACTAATTAGCTCACGTACTTTTCAAAATGGGGTTTCGTGCCCCGCTGCTGCGACTTCATTCATCAAGGTGGTGATGATGGCACCGTGAAATACTGTGGAGTTGATGGTATTTTAAGACATAGATTTTTGGCTCTTCTTCTCCGTTTGGCTGCTGCTGTCCCCAAAATTAGCCAAGCCCCATTTCCTCCGCCTCGGCCCCTACTCTGCAGCCTACTTTCCCGAGCAGATCCATGGTGTGGAACTGTGGTTTGAATGATGTCGAGCTGATCTTTTGGCTCTTGTCAGAATGCTCATGTGCGGATCAAGTTAGAACCTGAAAAATCTTCTCTGTGTAACTGTTTAAGTACGTTCATCCGTTTGGCCTACAAGAGAAAAGAGTACGTGAACACATCCCATTATTTCAGTTTGATACAGTGAAACATGGCAATGTCATCGACTGAAAATCATGGAATTTGGTATGAGATTCTCCTCTTGCTAGATGAGGTCGGTGGTTTGGGAGATTTTTTGGCTAGAGTTAATGACGGTAATGACTAATGATAGCACATTCAGTCCAAGAATTGGGGCTGGAAAAAGGGCTCAAGCCACTCACCGCCTGTGAGGCTGTGACCCTTCATCCGAGTTGCCAGCATCGCAGAATGCCCCGTCCTGGCTTGTGTACAGTGAGGAGATAAGTCTAGATCGCCTCAGCCCTCACTCAGGTGCAAGCCAATGCATCAAGCGCGCTGACTTATGAATCCAGACTGTTGTTTTACTTGCAGTTAATCATCCTTAACAACTTACGGCTCATGATGACTGTATGTCAATCGTGGGTTTCAGGCCTTCAGGAATGGTCGCAGACGAGAGTCGATGCCACTTCAAACTGGTTCTATCCTAGATAATTCAAAGTTTTAGAAATAATAACCAGACGAAGCGAAATTCTAAGTTTTTTTTATCTAGAAAAAATGCATATCTCCTGGCCACCATGGCCCTGTACTGTACTTCACAGTTCACCACCACTGAGGTTTGGAGGTGTCCTAGCTAGGTGAAAGTGCAATGTACCGTTACATCCCTACAACTTTTTTAAAAATTACGTCAAACAGAGGTCCTTGTAACAAATCAGAGGTCTAGGCAGTGAAATCAGCAACAATCATTTAACTTAGTGTACACTTGCATCGGCCAGATGTTGTTGAATGAGTTTAAAGAGGAACTTCCATGTGACATCCCCATTCAGCATTATAAGCCTTCATTATAGACTGAGTGCATAATATCCTACGAAATCTGCAACCCTTTAATCGTAACCCTTGTGCTTAACAGTTATCGATGCTATCGATAGGACTTCTCAAGGTCTTGAGTCATAGAATCAGGATACATGAGCCTCAATCTATTCAAAAATCTGTAGGCACCATTCACAAGAGGATGTCATTGGCTGAGCGTTTCCCTGACGTGCCTTTCTGGTGACTTTTTTGTTGATAAAGTGGGTTTCCCACACCTGGTTGGAGTTTCTGCTTAGAACAGTAGATATCACCGGTTCTTTTTGCTTGCAAATTATCCAGTAATGTTCATATCCATTTCCTTGAACTCGTAGTAAGTCCACTAGGTGGTTTCAAGACATGTGAATCGATAAGGCCATGTCATGACGTCTGCTTCTGCTCAGGAAAACTGCATTCAGACACATGAAAGGGTATCTGAGTCCGGACTTTGGAGATTGCTCTTTCTGCACTTGTACTCGTCCACAAGTAGTCCGTGACCGACCCAGGTGAAGTACAGGTACTACACATGCAAACAAAAAAGCTGATAAACTAGAAAGAAACATCATACTTGCGTGTGCAAGGACGCAAAGAACATACCGCTGTACTTGAATAATAGTGGAATGGTGCGAATTGAATCTCTAGGAAATCTCCTTAAAAAAAATGGTCATAATACATAAGGAAGCTCCTGCTTAGAAGCGTCACTCAAAAAAAAAGTAGTACAGTCCACATAATTCTGCTATGATACTCCGCTCTCAACTATCTACAAACCCTGAGTGGGGTCTGCTGAGGTGCATGCTACAAATTCGCTTGTCGCAGCTCTCGATTAACGCACTCTCTCAGCACATCTGAGAGGGGTCAATATTGTGAGTTCCAGACGCGGAGCAGAATTGGCATAGTCGTCAACATACCCTCAATCGCCGTCAGAACTATGACTGTCCATCTCCTCAGTGGGGATGCGATAGTAGTCCAAACAAAAAATTCAGCGAGAAAAACTAAAAATTATCATTTGAAAAGCCAAAAATCGATTTGTACCTCTAGTCATCAAAGCCGTAACTTGAACGAACAAGTAGTAAGATGTTTCAGCACAAAAAATCAAACTGTGGGATGGGAATGTTGTTCGGAACCCCAGCAGCAGGATTCAACATGTGTGCAGCAACGCTCGGTTTCTGGGGCAGCTCTGGAAAGAAATAAGAAGCTGGCACTGTTTGAAACATGTCTGCGATCACTGCTTGCTGCGGAGACCAAAAGGGTAGAACAGGTGCAGCTTGAGGCAACATCTTGAGGATTCCCCTACTAGACTGCATTTCAGTGAACGAGAAGCTCTGCGGTGACAAGTCGAAGCTATCTCCGGTGTTGCTGCTGCTCACGCACGGACTGTTCGTGTAAGCAGAATCATGGTCTGGGCCATGGAGAGTACTGGTGAGGAATTGCGTCCTCGACTCGCCAGGAAAACTGAAGCTGGAGGCGTGGTTGTCGACGGAGAGCAAAGAGAACATGCTGCTGTTGCAGCAGCGAGAAGCCAGAAGCCGCTCAGTTATCTGAGCAGACGACGGCAAAATGCAGTTCAAGCTCGGTGGCGGCGTCTGACACGGTGATACCGCTTCGGAGCTAGTTCCCGAGCTCGCATCCGGGATGTCGATGGGGGAGTCGTATCCTAAGAATGCTTGCAATTGTGGTTGCAGGGACGAGTCCCACTCTTGCAGAAACGTTCGGAGGTTCACAGGTGCTTTCTCGACCTCCACGACGCCGAAATTGGGACGCAGCGTCTCCTCCACCTGGGCCTTCCAGGAGCTCATGAAACTCGACGACTGGGTGTCCACGGCCGGTGCCTTGGGAGCCACGTTGAACTGGTGGGAGGTTGACGGAATGCACTGTAGTACTATCTCCGAGGTGACAGACGTCGACTGTCGAGAGAGACGAGCCTCGGCTTCGGCTCGAGCGTTCTCCCATTGCGACACGTGAGTGAGATTGGACGACACCATGGGTCGCAGGCCGTCCAGCACGTCCAGGTCCTCGGCGATGGTGGATTTATGTGTCACGGGGTCGACTCCCATTTGCACTAGTCGTTTCTTCAAGTGCGTGTTCCAGTAGTTTTTGATCTCATTATCTGTTCGCCGCGGGATGTGGCTGGCTATGGCTGACCATCTGCATTATACAAAATCACACCACCTTCAGATTTCACGCTTCCATCTGGACATCAACTGGCACCAAAAGTTGGCAGTAATGGAAAAGAAACTACGAAGCTAGAGCGTCGTCGGCAGTACCTGTTGCCGAGAATTGCATGGAGGTGAACAATCATCTGATCTTCCTCCTGGGAGAATCGGCCCCGCTTGATGTCCGGCCGCAGGTAGTTCGTCCACCTCAATCGACAGCTCTTCCCACACCGCTGAAGACCTGCATTCAAGCAACAGCCATGACATTCAGACTCCGAGCCTCCTCCACAAACCATGTCTAATGAATAATCAACATTATCCAAGTGCAACCGCCAGACGTACTTACCGGCATTGAGAGGAAGAGAGCGCCAGCTACCATGGCCGTGCTCTTGGACGTACGCAACCAGCTTCTGGTCCTCGTCCGGCGTCCACGGCCCCTTCTTCAACCCATCTCTCTCATCAGAGCTGCAGGAAGAGGTCGGAGCCCTCATCATATCTAGCGGCTCCTTCAGGCACTACAACGTCTCCTGCAATTTTACAAAGCGTCGACGCAACACTACACTACTGATGTAATATCAACAAGTACAATCTCGTACTACTGCTCAAAAGCGAAGAACTCAGAGAACTAAAAATATCAGTTCGGCACATGCAACTGGGAGGAGGACGTTCCCAGTAAGTTAGTGCAGGCGGCTGAGAGCCACCGGTAAGATGTTGGTATGCAAGAGCAACTACTTGAGGTCTGAGCTAGAGGGGCGCTTCGAATCACCGATCAGACCTCCAGACGGTATGGGAAAGCACAGGGCGCAGTGATGAGAGTTATAAATATGGCCCTTCCGGTGCGAGCATCATCATCATCATCATTTCATCAAGCGTTCATGTATTAATAACTAGCGTCCAGAGTCAACCCTGCCATGCAATTGCGGTCGACGATCGGGTCCGTGGATGCTCTGACACGGCATCCGTGATCCGTCTGCTCACGTTCCACCCGGAGCGTACGCATCCACAGGTGACAAGCGCGCCCGGAGCGCGGGGGCAACCACAGGGGTGCGGGCCGCTGGGGCAGCTAGCCTGCTGAGGTAGGCATACCCATTCCCTAGCGGCTCAATTCCGCACCCTACATTTGGGGTGTTCAGAGTTCACCATACACAATTGAACCCAAAGTTCAGAATGCTATTTGCACTGGTTTGGGAGGGTTGGGATTGAGACTGCCAAGAATTTTATTTCTAGAAACACATTTGTAACTTTGCCCTTCAATATAAAAGATTTTATCAATCTTTTTTCCACAAAAATGTCGTTTCACCCTATGGATTTTTTCCTAAATTTTTCTAAATCTTGCAGTACCCCAAACCCTTAACCCCTAAAGGACCGTTGTCCCTTCAGGGGACAAATGGGATTTTGGGCATGTACCTATGGCTAAACTACTTTGCGTGATTCTTTTAAACTTTCATTGAAGGTGAGGAATTCAAAGATCTACGTGAGAATGTAATTTTTTCTTCATTCTGACATTTATTGAAGAAGTTATGCCTGAATAATTGAAAACAAGGGACTTTTGGGCAGCCAAAAAAATTGAAATTTTTTTAATTTTTTTTTGAAATTGGTTCTTTAGTTTTTTATGTATTTGGGAAGCTTTGAATCATTCAATTTTGATAGATGAGATGAAAGTTATGAGAAGTTTTAGTTTGCGAGTAGGTATGGGACTCCCAAACCTCCATTCCTTTTCCCCATTGTAAAACTTTTTGCTTTACTTTTTGTAGCTCTTTGTTTTATATGTTTTTTTACTCTTTTTTTTTCCAAGTTGTAGTAGACTAAGATTCCTTGGTTTTCACCTTTTGGATCAAAGTAATTCAGATTTCTAAATTTTACATAAATCCTCTAATTTTGCTTGGTGTATTTGTAAAATTCTAGACCTTCCGGCATTGCAGGATTTTACAAAGTATGATCCACATGTCCAATTCATCTGAAAATTCTCCCACACATACCTAACTTGGTTTTGGACAGGATATAAAAAGTCCTCAACTTTGCGTAGAGTAATTTTTTTTTGGGTTATCAGTGGTCAAAGGCTTCTGAAAATTTCGGGCATTATAGAAAAAAACTTTTTTCTTCACTTTGGATGTAAATATCTCACTCCTCAAGATTTAGATTGAGCTGATTTTTTCCCAAGAAGTACCTCCCATAGTTTAGGCCAAGATCCTACAGTTCGATTTTCCAAAAAAAAAAAAAAATCTATTCTACTCACTCTCCCACTCACTCTCCCAAGCAGTTTTACACTCAAATTCACAGAAAAAGGCCGCTGTCCTTTAGGGGTTAAACGCTCGGGAATTGGTCCTTCTCCCTTACCACCATCGCAACGGCAGGTTGAAATCTAAGCAGCTACAGGCCTGGAATCCCACACGGTCCTTTCCAGCACCCTGAGTTTGGCATGTGCCGTGTCCACTTCATGTAGCTCCCGCAATTTGCGAGACCGCTGCACATGGTAACGCTGCTGGGAGCACCCCCGGCGCCTTGCTACTCCGCGGATGGGTCATCAGGATAGTGCACGCATTCATTGGTTCCCAAAAGTGCATGAATACGAGTCCCTGAGAGCCAACATTGAAAACTGCTGATTAGTATCTTTCATTGGTTCTCCTTCGGTACGAACAAAACCATATATTACTCCCTGTCTCGTCCCTCCGTCCTTTCGACGCTGTTGTGTGAAAATTTCTTCGTTGGTTTTTTTAACCGCTAAAGAACTGTTGGGGGACAGGTGGGGGTTTGGGCATGTACTTTTGGATGAGCTACTTTGTGTGATTTTCTGAAACATTTATTGAAGGTGAGGAATTCAAAGATCTACACGGGCATCTAATTTTTTCCTCATTCCCACGATTACTGAAGAAGTTATGCATGAAAATCTGAAAAGCAATTGAGGACTGCCCGCCCGGGCAGTCCAAAAACTTATTTACAAATTCAATTTTTTAAAAATAAAAATTTGAAATTGGTTCTTTAGATTTTTTTAATAGGTGAGAAGCTTTGAATCATTCAATTTCAATCAATGACATGAAAGTTATGAGGAGTTTTTGTTTGCAGGCAGTTATGGAATCTCTACTCTAAAATAAACGTTGAAGTCCTTTCTTTTACTCAAAATTTATTATTTTGGAAATAAAAACTAAACCAAAGGCTGTATATTGTTTATCACAACATTATGACCATTGGGATTTGCATTTTTCATTTTAATAATTAAATTCTTAACAATTTAGTGATTTGACTCATTCTCTACTTCTTTTTACGTACTATTTTTTCCCATGTGTTGTGTAGTTCCAATTGATTTGAAAATTCTCCCACACATAGCTAACTTGATCTCCTACATGGGAAAAATAAAGCGCAAAGTTGCGTAGAGCAATTATTTTCATGTAAGAATGGTCAAAGGCTTCTAAAATTTTGCGGCAGCATGAAAAAAAACTTTTCTTTTCATTTTAGATGTAAATATCTCACTCATGTCCATCTGGAATGACCTGATTTTTTTTCCTCAAGTACCTAATCTAGTCTAGGGCAAGATCCTACGGCTAGATTTTCCAAATTTTCAAAAAAAATTACCTTCTTACTAGCCCTCCCAAAAGTGGCAGTTTTGAGTGATTTTCACTGAAAAAATGGCTCAGTCCTATAGGGGTTAAGGAGGGGGCATAGATTGACAAATAATGGGGACTAGTTGGACTTTGGGCATGTATCTATGGCTAAACTACTTTGTGTGATTTTCTGAAACTTTTATTGAAGCCGGGGAATTCAAAGATCTATGTGGCCATCTAATTTTTTCTTCATTTCAACATTTGATGAAGAAGTTACGCATGCATTCATTAGCATAATTCTGAACCCTCTAGAGGGCCCCTAAAACACTCTATTGCTCTATATAAGGCAAGTGAACAAAAACAGTAAAAATAAAAATAATAATAAAATTAAAAATTAAAAAATTAAAATTAAAAAAATTAATATTAAAACTGCCGTGGCACATCATATGACACACTGCAAATGTCAAAAGTGGCAAATTCTCATAGTCAAAAATGGCAAATTTTGATAGTCAGAAATGGCAACTATCTCTCAAGTGGAGTTAGGGGCCTTGTGGAGGGCTCAAAATTTTGCTAATGTATGAAAATTTGGGGAGGTATGCCGGTTTGGGTAGCCCAAAAACTTCTTTACAATTCATATTTTATAAAAATAAAAACTTGAAATTGGTTCATTAGATTTGTTTATACGTGAGAAGCTTTGAATCTTTCAATTTCAATCAATGACTTGAAAGTTATGAGGAGTTTTTGTTTGCTGGCAGTTATGGATTCTCTACTCTAAAGTAAACTTTGAAGTCCTTTATTTAACTCAATTTTTATTAATTTGGAAAAAAGGTTAAACAAAAAGGAAGTAGATCGTTTATCACAACATTACAACCGTTGGGATTTGCATTTTTCATTTCAATAATTAAATTCTTAACAATTTAGTGTTTTGACTCATTCTCTACTTCTTTTTACGTACTATTTTTTCCCATGTGTTGTATAGTTCCAATTGATTTGAAATTATCCCACGCATACCTAACTTGATCTCCTAGATGGAAAAAATAAAGTGCAACTTTGGGTAGAGCAATTTTTTTGTTATAAGAGTGGTCAAAGGGTTCTGAAATATTTGGGTAGCATGGAAAAAAACTTTTTTTTTTCACTTTAGATGTAAATATCTCACTCCCTTCCATCTAGAATGAACTGATTTTTTTCTCACAAGTATCTCTTCTAGTTTGTGGCAAGATCCTATGGTTATATTTTGCAAAAACAAAGAATAAAATCCCTTTTTACTAAACCTCCTAAAAGTGGCAGTTTTTAGTAATTTTCAAAGGTAAAAGGGCTTGGTCCTTAGGGGGTTAATAGCTGTTTTTCAGTTTTCCAACTTGTGTCCAAACAAAAAAGAAATTCACAATCTTGTTGAAGGACTGGCCCACAATGTTTGGGAAATTTTTTGGATTTCACCAAGTAAAAATCGGCATTTTCCATATTCAACCAATTTTTTGCCAAACTATGCTAGATGTTTTTCTAGATTTACACAATAATATACTATATTTAGATTTTTAAAATAAAACCTAACTATGAATTTAACCAGCTTTTTTGCCGGCAATTTCAAAATGTATCCAATTTTATACCCAATTCCACCAGCTAACTATGAACTAGCCTCCAATTTTTCCCGCACATTGGCTGACCCATTCATGGCATGGGGGGTTGGAGCCTCCATTACAAGTGACAAGTTTTTGATGCATATAGATCAAGGATCTTAGACTAGTGGTTCACACTAAGGTAGGAGGCTTGTGAATGGAGCATCTAAGGGCTGAAACTAAATTTTGAGGAGGTGAAACATCTTGAAAAAAATTCAATAAATTTTCCTAGAAAGACAAGATGAATTAGCATTTAATTCAAGTTGTTTCATATTTTTTGGAGCTTTGTGGCATTAGTTATGAAATTTTGAAGTGGAAAGGTCATAGGGCTCTAAAATGGTTCACCTCCTCAAATGTACATTATTTGTACATTGTTAAAAGAACGCCATATTCCTTAAATTGGGAAAACCAGATTCTCAAGTTGTACTTCACCTTAAACCCGACATTTCTCTTAAAACCGTTTAAACTCCAGATTCAAAAGTGTCCTATTCGATCTGAGCCACTAAGATTTTATCCCTCGCAAATTCCTCCTCTCAGGTGAGGGCACGTGTACCAAAAAAATGTTGTTGAAACTTAGAGCTCAGTTTAAGGTGATCATTATTCCAAAAATGGGCATTTCTTCCCAAACTAACAAATATGATCTTAAGGGCTATAAATTACAACATATACAAACAGAATCCATTTGAGGAGGTGCACCATTTTAGAGCCTGCACTCTTTTAGAACCTCTCACCGTATGTCTCATGTCCCACACCAGCTGAAAATCTCACAATCTGATTGGCTGAGAGTCAAAAATTGGAACATGTAACTTTACACTATGTCCCTTGTCTACCAAGTCCTGGTTCATTTAGAGAGACTTTCACCAAATACCAAAAATGGCCACGGTAACGAAGGAATGCCATCTCCTTAACCTTCTGGCTGATTTCGAAACTCCAGTTACAATTGACAAGAGTTCGCCTTTGTGAGGACATGGCATCCTGGGTAGGGCGATGGTGCTAAGGTAGTCGGCTTTAAAAGCGTTTGGTCATTTTGAATAGTTCAAGTAGGGATCACTAAAATGCTGCACCAAGCTTGTACCAAGCTTTCTAAATGAATGACACTTTTTTTATTCAAAAATTGTACTTGTGTATGCACAATTTTAGAATCTCAAGAGAGTGACATGAGCTGCCATTAAGTGTGCTTATTAGCTCTAATTGTGTTGAGTTTTGTTTTTTAATAAAATATAGATATATGCCATACTAAAAAAAATGAAAACATGTTCTCAATCATGATTTGAGTATTAGAATATGGAATGGGTGCTTGCACGCTTTAAGAGCCTTATTGTAGCATTCTTGGCTTTGTAGTGGTTGCTTTTAGGACTCATGTGCTCCATTTACAAGCTGCTTTTGCATCATGAATGTTACTACCTATGATCAAGAATAGATACCTATGCACCTTTTGCTTTGATAAATTGTAGTCAATTCATACCAACTCAAAAAAGTTCAATTAAATGGCCATAGAATTGTTTCTTCTTTGACTTTCCACCAAAAATATTTCTAGGTTGCTAATCTATCTTTATTTTAGTACAGATGTCATCTTTCCCTTAGATGGTCGGTTTACGAGCCAACTACCTTATTAGGGTACCCAAAAGGACTATTTAACGGCGATTTGGCCATATTTGTAATAATTCTCCTATTTTTTAAGCCCTAATGGATAGTGATGTGATGTTGACATTTTGAAAATAACATACTTGTACTTGTAGATTAGTAGAAAACAATACATTTTTAAAATGGTGAATGTTATTGTGTGAAGATGATTGTTTTTGTGAGAAATTCAAGAACAGTCTTACTTCAACAAAATAAAGTAGAAGACTCATCTAGATTGCAAATTTGTTTAATAGGATTTGGGAAAATTGGATGTACAATCATGGATGGTCCATATATTTGAAGTGTATTAGCCCATAAATTACTATAATTAATTTTTATGAATTATTCAAATAACAATTTAGAGTGAGTTTTACCACGCCCAACATAAAACATTAAAGAGTCATAATTTTACATTTCAAGTGGCAAAAACATATGCACTTACTAGTTTCTAGTTGCAACTAAAGTCAAAGTTGCCAAAATGTTAATAATTCATATTGTGCTTACAAATAGGTGTTCAAAATGAGGGTTTTAAATCATTTTAAGGTCTTTTTGGGCATTCCATATGGTCATTTTGGGAGAATCCCGATTGTGCCATTGCTCGATAGGCTACATAAGGTATTTTTAAGTTTTGTTGAGCTTGTTTGGAGGCTAGATGTTTCCCTTTTTCTTTGCCTTATAGTTGTTGCAAAGCTCCTTATGCTTTGTTTTTGTCATTGTTGTCATAAGTTGCTAAGGTTGACACAAGTTTGGGTTTTGCAACATGTTTGGAAGGCAAGGTTCTTGAACAAGTTAGACATTTCTTTATGGCACTTTCTATTTAAATGCCAACTCATCTTTAGGCTGCGCAAAATAGCCAACTTTGGGCCATGGCTATAGTAACCTTAGCCACCATTTCTAAAGGAGGGTCCAAGCTTAGTGGCTTACCACTCTTAGTAGAATGGATGTGTCCTTAGATATGTTACTGAAGTAACATCACTTTCTAAAAATTTTAAGTAACAACAAAAACTTTGTTTTAACAAAAACCAAAATCCAACTTGAGTGCCAATCCTCAAACATTTGTTTATTTTGTTCGAAATTTCTTTTTGGAACTTTTCTTTTTGTCCTTTACAATCCAACTTTCACTTTGAATTCAACAAAGTTGGAAATTGGCATTGCTTAAGCAGTTCAAACATGAGACATGTTTGAATAGCTTCTAACTTTGTTAGTAAGGTAGTGTGCTCAAATTGCAACCCTTGTCACATAAAACTCATAGGTTCTTAGGAATGGTAATGTAGTGGTCCTTGAATGGACCTCTTAAAGTCATTAAAAAAGGTATATTCTATTGCAAGAGCCAAATAAGTCATATTCCTTGATTTCACCTCATCTCTTCATAAGTTGGAGGGGAACAATTTATGAGAGACCTAAAGTCACAAACAGGTGTCTACTACAAAAAGCTTTGAAGATTCATCAGCAATTCAATAATAGTTCAAAATATATGAGAAAATTTGTGTTACATTTGAGAGTTATTTCCCTATATATAAAAATTAGACAAAATGTCTTCTTGTCTTGAAAAGCCCATGAAAAACCAGACCAACTCTTAACCTTTAAAATTTTCAACCATTTTGAAGGATTTTTGGATCTCAGTTTTGTAACTTATGAAAGGGTGAAGCTTGAAGAACAATGAGTCATTTTTAGGCCAAAGAAACCATAAGATCTTGTAGAAAGCCAAATCCTTATCATCTCTACAAAGTTTGGTTTCAATCCAAGGGTTAGATTGGAAAATTGTAACAAAAATGTAATGGGTAGTACAAAGAAACCAATGTTTTGGAGTAGTTGAAATTGTGCTTTGATTGGCTCTTTTGGACAAATAACATTTTAAAAAGTTGGCATCTTATGCTCATTCTCAAGGTAACCAAGTTCCACATGCATAGAAACAAGTCTTGTGTTTTTAGGGTAAAAATGAGTGAGAAAATGGTCTTGCAATAGTGACAACTTCACCCTCAAATTTCAAAAATTGTGAGTAGAAGATTTTCACAAATCTAGGGCCAAAATGTAACACTACAACTCCAAGACCACACATGATTTGAAAATTTATATAAATTCAATAGTGACGCTTCTTCTAAACTTGAAAATACCACTACATAGCTAACTTGTTTCTTTTTCAAATGAGCCAAAGTTCAAGTGACTCTTTACACTCTTAAGTTCATAAATGGTTGTCTTACAAAAATGATCAACCCATTTTACGTTGCTGAAAAATTGAAGGGTTAAAGTGACGATTTTAGAGCATACTACCATACACATCTACAATAATGTAAGCATTTCATTCGGTATACATAAATTTCACAAAAAATCATGTCAAACAACTCTAATATCAAGGCTGGTGATGTTTTAGTTGTTTTCTGTGTTTAATTTCTTGCTCAGTTTATTGTTTTGCTATTTTCCTATTGGCACTAAATTTTGATCCAAAATCTATTTTATTTCATATGTTCATAGTGGCTAGAATAGGAGTAATATTTGGGGAGTTAGTGTGTAAAATAAATAAGGGGATAGGTGCGAACACAAATTATTTTTTGGGGTATTATTTTAAATTTAAAAAAATTAAACACACTATCATTATATAATTTTCTACTTTGGGTTATTAGAGAAGGGGCTTGCATTACTTATAATTCTAAAATGATATGGTAACTTAGATTAAAAAAGGTGTTCTACTAAAAAATTTGTCCTACATTAAATTTCTTTCAATTTTTTTTCCCCTACTAATGACTACTTACAACTAGGAGTTAACAAAAGAGTGTTGTCAATACTACTATTGTATCTTCAGTAAAAATTATCAATGACACTCATTTACAAGGAGGGTATAAAATTATTAAATATTTTGAATATGCCACTCACAAGGCAACATCATTTAATGCTTTTGGCCGGAAATAAGAATAAAAATGAGGGTATCCCGGGTTTAATTTTTTTTTAATTGGACCTATTTTTCTATACCATATAGTAGTTTGAAGACATGTCATGGCATTTTTGTACCCTATAGTATAAAAAAACAAATTATAACTTTTATCTAAAATATTTTTTAGGCACCCTATCATTTGTTTGCACATAGTTATCTATTGCTACCACTCACTGCCCTCGCTAAGAGTAATATGCAATTGTTAGAGATATAAGTGGCAAGAAAATGAAAATGTATGTCTTCTTGAATTCAAAAGTCTAATATTGTGTATAAACTTGTTAAATCTAATACTATGTATAAACTTGTTAAGTCCAACACATATTTCATTTCTTTTTTAGTTCACGGGTCCAAATGACATATAGCTTGGTCTTTTGATTGCAATGTAGAATAAATTTAGGTTTTAAGTGGTTTGATTTTTTTTTCCATTAAAGCATCTTTTTGTTTATTTTCACAATGCAATATAATTACACCAATAGTAGCCATGTAAAATTTAAGATTTGTATATGGTTTGGTATTGACGTTTTTACACATTATTGATAATTACACAGTGTGCAATGGATTGTTTTGTATGATTAACCACATTTTATGAATAGGAACTCTACCATTAGAATTTAGAATCATTTTTCAATCTTCACAAAGACAATCCAATTAATCAAATTATTTTTGCAGGATCGTGATTTTATTTAGAATGATGTAAGGATTTAATGGCATTGTTACACTATTGCCAAGAAATAATTAACTTTGTTCCCACTACATCATGCCTATACAGCAATCTACATGGCAATGATCACTTGTAAATAGGTATTCCTTGTTTTATAGAAAATGTTTAAACAACAAAACTTTGCTAACATCAAATTCAATTAGCTTCTTTGTCATAAAGGTATCTTTGGTGTATTACATGACATACTCAAAGCTTATCTAAACAAAATTCTAGAGCTTTTTTGTCGGTTTTTGGTTCTAGTAAAAAACCCCATTTTACAAATGAACCAACGAAAATTTCTATTCATAATATGTCATATAATTTATTTTTATATTATAAACCACTATTCAAAGCCTTAATTTATATCAAATAACTCATTACAATGTTCTGTCCTCTTTTTGGACTTTTGAACTTTGATTATTTATCATGGTAAAAATTATGCTTACCTATAGGCTATAATCCATAATAGGAAAAATACAAGGGTTGTAATTGATGGTTGCATGAGGTTCTATTATTTCTCCCACCCTACTCATCAAGAAGACACATCATAATTTACAAGTAAATTTTGAGGTTCAAGTGGTTTATTTAATTTGGTTCACTAGGAATCTCAAAAAAACTGAAAGGACACAAGGATGGGGTTATGATTTTCGTAAAATAATCTTGATTATTGATTTAACAATGACAAATTATTGTGTTACTACTGTATACTAACAACTATCAAACCATCAAACCATCAAAGAAATAAGGGCTCCAAAAAATTAGCACTTATGAAGTTTGTGTAGCATTGATTGATCCAAACATGTATAAGAACAAATTGAATTAGTGAAAAGAAAGATGTGCTGAATGTAAGATATTGCACACTATTTAGAACCATGTATGGAAAATAAGCCTTAAAAAGGTTCTTATTGTGGATTGTAGACACGTGCAACAAAGAAAGATCTTTTACATATTTCATTCCTTGAAAAACCAAAGAAAACTTATAATTAAAAAAAAATTTAAAGATGTATTATAAAATAAATCATAAAAACACTTAGCACACCAAAGTAGATTTAGTTATTTTTCAAGTAAAGTAGTTTTTCTTGAATTTTTGATTAGTTTTTAAGGTGCTCTAGAAATAAGGTCTATTTGTTTTAGGTAAATATGTAAAAGGAAATTTCAGTAATATTCAAAGATTTCAGAGTTTTATCTATTCATTTTGAAGATTAGGTTATGTATTATGTCAAGAATTGTATTGTTTTGTAAAAAGAATCAAAATTATTTGAGGGATTATTGATACACATATTGGATTGTTGCAAGAATTTTTTGTCCCCTTGGTCTTTCGCGGGTGGTTTTTGGCTCCTAACTTTTGTATCCCAAGTTTGTTTGACTTGAAACTTCAGAGGAATGTACATGTGATAGTTAGGCACATTCCGTAGTTTTTCAAATTTTTTTAAAAATAGTTTACTATTTTTGAACAGCCCCCAATTAGATGTCTACTTTGGCCATTTTGGAGGTTTTGACTGAGTACTATTTTTGACCCTAAAATGCAAATCTGAAGGTTAAAATTGAAAAACAAGTTTCTTTACAAAAGTTACACAATCCTACCAAAGATAGTTCAAAAATAGTAAATTATCCACCTTCTATGTGTGCTCAAAGTGCACTACTTTTGCGCAAGTGCATAGAACACAACTTATTTTTCCCAATAATAAATTTGACGGAAAGGAGAATCTTCAAGTTAGGATTAATAGCCAAATCTCAGTTTTTTTTTAATTTTATTTTACTATTTTCTAAAAACAAAAATCAAACTATTCTTTTTCTTGGTGTTTTTTGTCACTCTATTTTTGTACATAACTTTTAGAATTTCTTTTTTCTATATTTGAATTTCTACAAGTTTGCTATTTTAAGTTCTTTACATATTATCCATATTATATTTTGTCTTTAAAAAAATTATTCCAAAAGCTCACAATACTTAAGTACTAAGTCTGTTTAAGACAAAATTGACGAGTGTTTCTTGCAAGGACCCAAACTATCAACATCAAAAGTTTTAATTTGTAACACACTGAAGAATGTGGAAAATTATTCAACACCAATTGTTGTTTGTAAATGATGAGATTTCAAAATGAACCACAACATATATTTAATACAAATGATAATGAAAGTTATCACAATTCATGACTACATTAAAACATTACATGAAAGTTGAAACATTATGCAATTATTGAAATAATATTTTTCATGTTTTAGTTGCTATTTTCTATCACGTACTTTTCTAGAATTTTATAAAGTAGATGCAACTACCATCTGCATTTTAACCTATGGGGTACATGTGAATGATGGTCAACTAGGCTACTTGCCTCTCTAGTTCCATTCAAAAATTCATATACTATTCATATCAGCATTACGTATATTTTGTTCTCTTTTGTTTATTTGCAAGTGAGTCCAATTCCAATACTATTGATAAAAGATGACATTTATCAAAGCATTACAAAATGCCACTTTTTATGGCTTGAACAATATGCATAGGAGCGTTTTCTAGATTTAAAAAAAATAAATTAATATATAGAAATTGGAATAGTCCATTTTAAAATTTAAGTAATTTGCAAATAGCAATTTTTAGTGGGTGGCATTTTTTTCTACATAAGTCAAAATATTGTATACCACAATATGCAGATGCTAGAATTTGTGTCAGAAATGACAACTTTTTTCTCTATTTGCACATCTCTCTTGTATTGGCAAGGGCCTTCTAGAGGGCTCAAATTTTCTCTAATGCTCATTGTATGAACATAATTATCAAACATATCCTTTTTTTTTGTTTAGGATAAAAGTGTTGTCCAATCATCAGCCCTTCTCATTGCAACATCTTGGTTTTTCAACATCCATTTTAACCCCTAAATCCCTGAGTGTCCCCTCAAGGGACAAATGGGATTTTGGGCATGTACGTACAACCTCAATGTTTGTCTTGATTTTTTGAAACTTTTTTCAAAAATAGGAAAACACATTAGCTTTTAGGGAACATAATTTTTATTCCAATCAATGCCCAAAAGCAAAAGTTATGCCTAGATAAGCAAAAATTTATGCAAATTGGGCAGCAAAACAAATTTACAAAAACTTGAATACTTTTTATTTTTGTTTTTTCCTCATAGGTTATAGTTTTGTCTACATCTGAAGCTTTTATCCATTCCATTTGGACTAGTTATGAGAAAGTTATGGACAATCTTGTTTTTTGGGCAGTTTAAGCATCTTCTTGAAAAACAACTTATAAACTTCATTTTTGAATGCAAGTTTAACATTTTTTCAAAAAAAATGTTGGAAAGGGTGAAGTTTGCTTGCTAGAACAATCTCACCGTCAGGATTATTGAGTTTCAATTCCATTGCAAGGTTATTAACAATATAAGTTTTTGTTCAATCTCATACCTTCTTCTACCTAATGTTTTTTTTAAGAATGAAAATTAAGTGTTTTTTGTTTTGATTTTTTCCAAAGATTCTCAACTCAATTTCCCACCTTCAAAAAAATAAACCTCAAAACTTTGTGGTGCAAAAAATTTAAGTTAAAAGGTTCAAAGTCAAATAGTCTAATCATGCAAGGTGCAAAAAAGCATGTTTTTTACACTTTGAATGCAAATATCTTACAATTTGTGCAGTCAAAGTTTTTGAATTTTTGTTTCCACATTCTTATACTAATCTAGTACAAGATCCTATGGTTAGATATGCAAAAATACCAATTCTCAAACTTTTTTACTCTTGACAATAAAAATGACAATTTTTAGTGTTTTTGACAAAATAAAGGCCCCAGAGATTTAGGGGTTAATGTTGCTTTACATTACAAATTGAGGCCCACTTGGAGCTCGAATAGGTCCCAAATCCCAATACTGTACACAACTGGGTTCTATTTTTTAAATCAATTCCAAGGCTTTTACAGTAGGAGGCTACGTTGAAATGTTGAAAAACATCTAAACAGACAAAATCTATCATCACCTCACATAACCCAAAATTGAGTTCACCCAAAACAAAAGGTCAATTCATGGTTTTGAAGCAAGATTCAAATTTCATTAAAAATACATGCTTTTTGGATGGCCAATAGAGTAAGATAAAACTGCAATCTTTAATGAAAAATCACTGGGCTCTTCTTTTTTTTTTGTTACTTTTTTCTTTTGAAGTTTTCAAGGCTTATAATTATAACCTCAACTTTCAAGTCTCAAGCCCTTTGATCACAAGAAAAATGTCCCCATTAATCTTGATTTTAACAAGTGTTTGAGACTTCGTGAGATCACACATAATGAAGTTTGATTCAAAGACCCCAAAGTGTTGATAACCTCAACTCCTAATGTAAAGTGGTCGTTTCACTCTTCCTGAATGGAAGGAGTCAATCCCTATCAGTGAAAATGTATATTTTTATTTCTGACTGCTATAAATAATAGCATGTGGCAGCTTTATATTCGTAATCCTGTATATTTTCTTTCATTTAATTTTCTTGTTCTATTCCAATTGCATAATATTAAAAAACTCCTCTGGCTTATACTCTTTGGCATAAAATATAGTCACAAATGGGACATTGCGAGCCCATTTTCTAAACTAGCTAAATTTTGCAGGATTGCTGACAAATTTTGCTTGTAGCTAAAAAAAATGAAAATTTTTGGTGTTAAATTTGAAAATTTTAACTTTTTAGCAGTGTTTTTAGCCACTTGTGCTAAAATTGAAAATGATATTTGGGAATTGGGATCACTGCTGCGAGGTTAGAGGGTCAAGCAACTCTGCCATATATGAAAGCTTTTAAGCTTACCTCATTATGAAACTCCATCATAATCTTCTGAAAAGTACTATTCGGAATTAATCAATAACTTGTCCTTTTCACTTTTCTTGGGTTTGTTCTCATGGGTTCCCTCCTAATTCCAAGCAACTCGTTTGAATGTCTTTATTAATATTTTTGCTTCAAGGAAATAACTTCTTAATGATATTTGAAACATAAGTTGTAGATTTTAATAAGAAAGTACGCATGTATTGTTTGGTTTTATACTGTTGCTACCTAAGATTATATGCTACATATTTCAAATTCAATATTTTTGCTTAAAAGGGAGTATTAAAATAATATTTTCTGCAAAGAATTAATACCACAAAAAATTTATAATGAATTTTTTTGAAACGTCAAACATGAAAAAATCTAGTTCATAGAGGCAATTTTTAAAATTTAAGTCATGTTTTCGGACTTGACATGTTAATTTACTAACGTTAGCCTATAATTAGTTTTGAGAATTCTTATTGTACAGTACAGGTTTTATTCCTCTAACATATGAACCAAGAAAAATCAAAACCAAGCAAAATTAAAACCCAAAAAAAAAATGCAAGGAGACTTTGGAGTTGATGCATGTGCATATGTTGCTTTCGTCAGTCTATGCATTTATTAGTATGAGTTCTAATTCGACAAAGAATGACCTCGTTAAAAGCAACAATGGTCTCAATCATAAGCCAGAAATCTGGGTTCCTTATCTGCTCCAGAAAATGAAAAATGCTTTTTTTTTTTAATGTACGGCTATTTTTATCTCAGGTATTTTTTCTTCAAACTTTTTTGTCTGAAAAGGAAGTGTTGCTTTTGTATTTTCATTGGTTGAGCAACAAGCACCATAGAATGTACGCAGGCAAAGAAAAAGTGGATAGGATCATTCACATGTGCAAGGTCATCCATAAAATCAGCTATTGTTATTTATTTCCGTTCAAACAGGGGCAAACCCAATGTCTATTAGATAGAGGAGGGAATGCTGAAAAAACAAATGGACCTCAACAATACATGCAAGCCTTTCAAGGCAATCGCCCAAGGTCACAAGAGATTTGTAGCACAGTCTAGGAAACTTTTTCTTTTCCTAAATGGACCATTTTTGTGCATGTATAAGTTGGTTCGGTTTTTTTAATTTTTACCCGGTAACTAATCGGAAGTGTCAAAATTGTCTTAGTTAAATCTGGCATTTGTAAATTTCGGTAGGTAGTTTACCTAATTTTTCCAATTTCATTAGGCTAGTTTCCTAAAAGTGGGAAATTGGGCCGGTTTTGCAAGGGAGGTAGGTCTCACACATCTAATTACATCGACACCAATGGAAGGCACACATGCCTGTGATCAATTCACACCAAACAAGGGTACGCACAACTGCAATATTGACCAACACAATGCAAGGCTCACATGAAATGCTCAACGGCTTAGCTTCATACGCACACGAGAAGGGGAGCAAGCAAAAAACCCAATGACAAGAAGGGAGCAAACCTCATACACACACAAGAAGGGGAGCAAGCAAAAAAACCCAGTGACAAGAAGGGAGCGGCGGAGCACAGGAAGAAAAACTTTGGAGTTCATAGCGACAAAACCAACAACAAGACTAGTGACAAGGTCGCGGCAAGATCCTAGAGATAAGACTATGGAGTCTTTGAG
This sequence comes from Ulota crispa, assembly GCA_963920765.1. Taxonomy (NCBI): domain Eukaryota; kingdom Viridiplantae; phylum Streptophyta; class Bryopsida; order Orthotrichales; family Orthotrichaceae; genus Ulota; species Ulota crispa. Next base: position 18,113,693 of record OY987243.1, on the reverse strand, counting down.
CGTATAACCCCATACTCGATCAATATGGAGTTGTCAGTTAAATATGAAGTGTATCTAGACATTGCATTGGTGCAGATACACTCCATATTTAACTAACAACTCCATATTGATAGAATATGGGGTTGTATCTTTCAACCCTAACAATTTGCGACTCAAATGATTTGACCGCAATCGACAACCCCCACTCCTTGGCGGGAACCTGAATTAGTTAGTAAGTGCAAAGTAAATGCCAACAATATCATTAGTGCAAAACCAGCTGTGTTTTTTAGTCACAATAAAAGAAGGATAATTCTCACAATAGATTACTATGTATATGACAAGAAAAAATTCTTAAGAAATATATTTATGGTTGGTTGCGCCAAAAATGAGGAATCTTCATTAGTGATTTTCCTACACTCTCTAAGAGCAACCAACTCTAAAGCCAACATTTGATTTTCTACCCGGTCCATTTATGAAAATCTTAAATTTTCATTCAGAACCTTGTCTTAAACGTTTTCATATAATTTGGAAATCTTCTAATTTTTTTGACTATAATTTGTAACTAAATGTTGGTACTTCTTATTATCGGATTGAGAGGAGTGTGCCTAACACGAGGAATTTTTGGCTACGATTGCATGTGTGGTTGGTCTTTTTTATTGCGGACTCTAAACAGAATTATAGAGAGCACCTGCTCTGTAGAATGTGCTCCTTCTATTGCAAACTCATGACAAAAATTCTAAAGACAACATTTCCTCCAAAATTGGTTTTGTCTACGGGGCTTTACATGAAATTCTAGATAGCACCTGCTTTGTAAAATGGGCTCTGCCTACTGTGGATTCTAGATGAAAATTCTAGAGTCAACCTTCTTTATAGAATATGCTCAGTCTACTACAGACTCTAAAGGTGAATTCTAGAGAGCATTTGCTTTTTAAAATGGGTTCCTCTTCAATTGCTCAAATCCCTCACATCTATCAAATCTCCAGATCTATTAAACTTCTAAACTCCATCAAACCCTTCATTTTTACTTCATTTTAAACTACTATCCAACTGAAGTTGAAAGAGAACAAAGTAGAGATTCTCCCTTTTAGGAAACCAACCACTATCCCTTTGAAACTCTATAACTTTTTATTGACTTTTTTTAACCTTTAAATTTTTCATTGATCCAAAATGGGTTGATCAGTTTTTAGCACGCCCACTTATAAACTTAGGAATGTGAAGAGTCACTTGAACTTTGGCTCATGCCAAAGAGAAACAAGTTAGCTATGTAGCAGTGTTTTCAATTTTAGTAGAAGATTTACTATTGAATTTATATAAATTTTCAAGCTATGGGTGGTTTTGGAGTTGTAGTGTTACATTTTGGCCCTAGATTTGTGAAAGTCTTCTATTTTACTCACAATTTTTGAAATTTAAGGATGAAGTGATCACTATTGCAAGATCATTTTCTCACTCATTTTTTACCCTAAAAATACAAGACTTGTTTCTATGCATGTAGAACTTGATTACCTTGAGAATGAGCATAAGATGCCAACTTTTTAAAATTTTATTTGTCCAAAAGAGCCAATCAAAGCACAATTTCAACTACTCCAAAACATTGGTTTCTTTGTAGTACCCATTATATTTTTGTTATAATTTTCCAATCTAACCTTTGGATTGAAACCAAACTTTGTAGAAATGATAAGGATTTGGCTTTCTACAAGATTTTACGGTTACTTTGGCCTAAAAATGACTCATTGTTCTTCAAGCTTCACCATTTTATAACTTACAAAATTGAGGTCCAAAACACCTTCAAAAGGGCTGAAAATTTTAAAGGTTAAACACAAGTATAATACCAAATTGGAAAGCTAACACCACCATATATTACTCACAATTTTTTTACAAAAATCTAAGGCTTCGACCAAAAATTATTACTAGTCAAAGTTGTGCTTCCTTCTCACAAAAAGACAGCCAATCTCTCAACTTTTACACACCATAACTCTCTCAATAATGTTTTATATAGCTTGAGTGATAGAAATTTGTAGAGCTAATCTCACAAGCTATCATTTTTAGAAATTTCAAAAAAATAGCTAGCCAAAAGTTATGTTTCTTCAAAGTTGTGACGTTCCTTTCACAAAAAACAGCCAACTTCCAAGCCTTTGCACTTTCATAACTTCCTTCTTAAAGCTTCAAATCTTAAGACCAATAGCTTTTTAAAAAACTAAGACAAAAAAAAATGTACCTTTTAAGTTTTGTTGCAAAATGATGGATTAAACGTCTACTATGGCTTGTCAAAGTTTCAACATTTTTACCTAATATGGCATGGGCTATCCTCCAACTCAAGCATTTATAAATTTTGCATCTTAGGTCCAAATCAAACTTGCAAACACATTTTGGAAAGGCCTCCTTACCAAAAACAAACTCTCAAACTTTTCATTGATAAAAGATACATATTCCAAGAGCTATGCTCCCTTTGAGGCTCGGATTTCATAACTGGAAATTAACTCCTACACACATTTAACTCACACATGCTGAAAAGAAATTTTCTTTTTTTTCTCAACCTTATCTAGAGTGAAGGTCACGTAGGATGCATTAGCTCATCCTCTAACCTATACCTAACCCCGCTTAAGATACTAATCTTCTTATCCTCTCTTGCTTTCCAAATCCTCTCACACTTTTCCGTAGCAATTTTATTTAATTCAAAGACAAAATATATTACTTGTTGAAATCCAAACATATTTAGTAAAAATACAAAAAAATTACGTGTAACCATACATTGATTTGTAAGGAGCTCAAATAAGCATCTGTCCTCTAATGTTTTGTAGAGTGAACAACACTATTATTTGACTTTTCTAACCACTAATGTACTTCTCTCAAGTTTCTAGTTAAATTTTCAAATAAGGGGTTTGGGTTATTTTTCCTTATCTAAGCTTGTAAAGAATCAAAGTTAAAAAAGCCAATGTCAAAATGAGATAAAAGCGTGGCAAATATTGCAAAAGAATAACGGGCGAACATCATGGAACATGTAAGTAGTGCTCACAAACATGACTAGCTTTAGAAAACTTTCACCTATGCCATTTTAAAAATTGTACTTTACTGTTGAATTGGGGTTTTAAACATGTTTAAGATTGCTTTATACTAGGAGTCACCCCGTCATGGCTATCAAAACTTGGGGCCATTTGAACCAAGATTTCAACATGGTCTCAAAAGCACACGCCAAAATATAAGTAAAATGGGGCCTTTTCTCTTGTATTTAAAGGTTTTAAGGCCATAGCTACAACCTTGAAATTTTTATAAAGGGAAAGAATAATGACCAATAAGAGCCATCTAAATTTCAATTCCTCCCTACCTTGTTGACTACCACACACAACAAACAAAAAAAACAAAAAAAAAAAAAAACACATTTCCATATTACAAAATATTTTATATTAATGAAATTTAGCAGCAATCTCAAGACCGTGAATTGGTCGTCCATTCTTAGAAGACCCAGCTCTTGGTCTTGGAGCCATGCCAAATCTTTTGTCTTCTAAGCATAATTAAAATAGTTTTCAAAATTTTGCCATTAACTCTTTGTGTAAAATCCTTAGGAAAGCTTGTTAAAAATTAACTACTGAATGGTGAAGATTGGGACATACTGCAACTCCAAAACAAACTCTACTTTTAACCCCTAAAGGACTAGGCCCTTTTCTCTGTGAAAACCACTAAAAACTGCCATTTTTGAGGGATGAAAAGAATGGTAATTATTATTTTATTTTTTGAAGTCTAACTGTAAGATCTTGCTCTAGACAGTATGAGGTACTTGGGAAAAAAAATGAGCTTATTTCAAATGAAAAGGTGTGAGATATTTACATGTGAAGTGAAGAAAAAGGTTCTTTTTCATAGTACCCAAAAATTTCAAAAGCCGTTGACCACTCCTATATCAAAAAATTTGCTTTACGCAAAGTTGAGGTTTTTTTTTCCCATGTAGGAGACCAAGTTAGGTATGTTTGAGAGAATTTTCAAATCAATTGGAACTATACAACACATGGGAAAAATAGTAAGTAAAAAGAAGTAGAGAATGAGTCAAAACACTAAATTGTTAAGAGTTTAATTATTAAAATGAAAAATGCAAATCCCAACAGTTATAATGTTGTGATAAACAATATACATCCTTTGGTTTTGTTTTCTTTCCAAAATAATAAAAATTGAGTAAAATAAAGGACTTCAAAGTTTATTTTAGAGTAGAGTATCTAGAACTGCCCACAATCAAAAACTCCTCATAACTTTCATCTCATCTATCAAAATTGAATGATTCAAAGCTCTCCACGTCTATATAAGTCTAAAGAACCTATTTCAGATTTTTATTTGAAAAAATGAAATTTTTACAGAAGTTTTTGGTTGCCCGGGGAGCAGCATTTCCAGATTTTCAAGTATAACTTCTTCAATAAATGTTGGAATGAAGAAAAAATTACATTCCCATGTAGATCTTTGAATTTACCACCTTCAATAAAGTTTCAAAAAATTACACAAAGTAGTTTAGCCATAGGTACATGCCCAAAATCCCATTTGTCCCCCAAAGGGACAATGGTCCTTTAGGGGTTAATAAAAGCAATCCCTAGGGTGTCCTTGGTTTGGCCAAGATGAGGATATAATAACATTATAATGGAGGTATGTCCAAGTGTAATGGGAGAAAGTTGTTATCAATTTGGCTACAAAGCCAAACAAGAAGCTCATAAGGTAGGGTGCTCTAAAAGCAACCCGGTTCTAAAAGCAACCTCTAAAACAAAGGTACATTTTTTTTCCAATGTACCTAAGATGTACGTTCCAAGCTGGGGTCGCTTTTAGTGACTATTGGGTTTCAACTTGAAAAATTCATAACTAATTCCACAAAGGTTCAAAAAATATGAAACAACTTGGATTAGATGCCAATTCCATTGTTCTTCCTACCAAAATTTACTAAAATTTTTTTCAAGGAGTTTAACTTATTCCCAAATGCAATCAGCTCTTAAAGTGACACTTTGAGCCTCCTACCTTAACTTTGGCACAAGAGTGATCTTGGCAGACATTAAAAAGAAACTTCCAAAACTCAAAAACCTAATCATTATTAGCCTAGCTACACTGTCTATGTTGCAAATGGCGGGTAAGTAGAGAGGTTGATCAAAGTTTTTGACCCTCTTTAAATTAGAAAATGCAGTACTTGTAAAGAAACAATAAAATTTAAAATAGGCTAAGGATGAGTTTGAACCATCTTTGTAGGATTTGCAATCCAATATATTACCTTTACGTTACTTATCCATTTTTTTAATTTTTAATATAAAAGAAATGAACAAAAGGCCAATGCCTTTGCATCCCCTTAGGCCTTATTCATTAAGAGCCACTTGTGTATTCACACAGCGACAATATCAGACTCTTTTTATTTCCAGATAGGCTAAGTGGTGATCCAAAATGGATGATATCAACATTAAAAAAAAAAAAAAAAAAAAATTGTGTGGCTTTGAGCAAAAAATTGTATGAGACAAAACTATCATGTGCCGCTTTGTAAAAGGACATAACAATATGAGCCCAAAGTTTGCGCCACTCTCTAGCAATTACTATGTAATTCCATTCCTCATGAAACTGAGTATAAGGGCATGTGCAATTGGCTTTGTGACAATTCCTTTTCCATCCCTCATGCAATTAGCATCCCAACTACATGCTTTCATGTCCCTAGCAACTCCTTAGCTGGTTGCACATTGGACCTGAAAATTCCTAGGGAAGGCTAATACAAAAATTGCCTAATAGGACCCTCTACCATTTTCAAGGCTCTTACATGTGGACGCCCTTAGGGCGTTCTTCCATGCTAGTCTAGTGGCTGGTGAAGGCAAAAATAGCCGACCAATAATTGGTCGGATCAAGTTCTTGAAAAACCAGATTGTGATTCAACAAATTATTAGTCAGCTATTTTTTTCATCACTGGCCATCGGACTAGCATGGAAGGATGCTCTTAGGAGTGTATGTGTAAGCATTTAAGCTAATGATGAGAATCACCTTTGGGGAAATAGGGATCCCTATAGATGAGTAAAATGTCTTCACCAAATAGTGCATTTAGGTTGCTCCATAATAATTTCTTGACATTTCACATTATTTAAATATTTACCAAGAATATAGTTACTTTCAATAATAATCATTGTGATAAACTATGGAGGAAGCAAGTAGAGGGTGGACGCAACAACAAACACTAAAGCTAGTGAGCAAGGAAGCTCAAATTTTAAACAGAACCATAATTTATTGTAACATAAAGAAGATTATATGTCACTCTAAGTGCCAAATGGTGAGTCATGAGATAACTTTGCTAAGATAAGGCAACCTAATTGTTGAGCCAACCTAAATGCACTATTTGGTGTTGGTGTTATCTGCCGGAATTGCTGAGATTGGCATATGCCATTCATACTAAGTTACAGCATTAATAATTTTGATAAAGTCAAAGTGGGGACAATGGAATTTTTCTTTGTGCACACCAAACACACCTCCTCGCCCTCACCACACCACAATAATGAACAAGGTGATCATAATATGGGACAAAATGGAAGGACATTGGATGACCAAGGGTCTCTGAGAATAACCTATTGCGCCCATCCATTGGCATTGCATTTGTTGCACATTCAAGGATTCTTCTGATTTCCATGTGCAAAGGGTCGCCTGCAACCAGCTTTTTCCTTGAACGCAATACTAATTTGTCCCCAAAGGCAGGTGTACCACGCTTGTGTCAAAAAGAGGGTCACGAAAACTAGGGCTTCCACATGCTGCCATATCTCTCAATTTTTATCAGATAATAACGACTATCACAATCCTGTACCAATAATCGTGGATATGAATTTTATGAATTATGATGGTGAGGGCTGCTTTAACCACTAAAGGACCACTTGTCCCTACGGGGGACAAATGGGGTTTTGGGCATGTATTTATGGTTAAACTATTTTGTGTAATTTTTTGAAACTTTTATGGAAGATGGAGAATTCAAAGATCTGTGTGGGCATCTAATTTTTTCCTCATTCCAACATATATTGAAGAAGTTAAAAATGAATTTATGAGAATTTTAGTTCAGCGGGCAACCCAAAACTTTTTAAAAATTGCATTTTTTTAAAATAAAAAATTGAGGTTAGTTCTTTAGACTTATGTATATGTAGGAAGCTTTGAATCATTCAATTCTAATTAATGAGATAAAAGTCATGAGAATTTTTAGTTTGCACGTAGGCATAGTTTTGAGATTTTCCACACCTACCCGCAAACTAAAACTTCTCATAACTTTTATCTCATGGAATTAGAATTGAATGATTCAAAGCTTCCTACATATACATAAGTCTAAAGAACTAACCTCAATTTTTTATTTTAAAAAAATGCAATTTTTAAAAAGGTTTTTGGACTGCCCGCTGAACTAAAATTCTCATAAATTCATTTTTAACTTCTTCAACAAATGTTGGAATCAGGAAAAAATTAGATGCTCACATAGATCTTTGAATTCCCCATCTTCTCTAAAAGTTTCAAAAAATTACACAAAGTAGTTTAGCCATAAGTACATGCCCTAAACCCCATTTGTCCCCCGTAGGGACAAGTGGTCCTTTAGGGGTTAAAGTATGAGTGGAGGTTGTTTTGGAGTCCCACCGCATCTCCAAATTCCTAATCTACAACTCTTGTTGGTTCAATTTTTAAAAATCACTCCCAAAGACCCTCCGTGAAGAGTCAATGCCAAAAAAATTGAAAAAAAAAATTAATGCCCAAAAAACAAGGACTGACATGGCCTTAACCCCAAAGCGCCCAAGCCCTTTTCAACAAAATCAGGGTTCTGGAACACCTACAACTTTGATGTATTGTCTTGTGTATTGTATCTCACTCAATTGGATGATCCACAAAAAGTGGCCATTGAAAATATTGGAACACCTACTTAGAAAATGGCTTGCAAATTTTGGAGACAATTGACTGTGGGAGATGGGAGATTATAACATTTGATCAAACAACATGTGATGCCAAAATCTCATTTTTTGGTAGGTAGTTGCTATTTGATGATTTTTACAAAATTCTATAAACCCTGGATTCATCTCAAATTTTGTGAGCAACAAGATTAGATGTGAATGCACACACTTGTAAATTATTGAAGATTGCACTTCTTTTTATGTCAAGTTTTAGGGCTTCAAATTGCTATTGCATGGAAAACAATGACCAACGCAATCGGTGAGGGTTGTTATAATAAGGGTCTAGAACATGCTTGAACCTTGCCAACAAAATTCCCACTACCACAAAGCACACACCAGGAAGCTTGCAAGGAATATTGACCGGATAATTGCAGCCTGTAAAACGTTGCTTGTCACCATGCCCCATATGGTGTTTCACCCAATCAAATATCTTGCAGCACTTGTACAACATTTGGCTTTCCTTGCCATTACTCCATTGGGATAAATAACTTGAATGCCTTCATAATTGAGGTTTTAGCAAGATCCAAAAATTAGATTGGATGCCTCAAACAAGCCTTTGAAATCATGAGCAACATGATCTTGATGCTAGGGTGGTTAGGGGTTAAGATCAAAAATTGGTAGTATCAAGAAGGGAATGTCAATTCATGATATTGGGATTGTTGTCAGATTTGACTGAAAAACAAGAATTTAATTTATATATATAAATCATAATACTAAAATCACATTGACCTCTTTAATATCACATCACGACATCTATAAGATTATATCTCCAATCTTTGTGATATCATCTATTCACACTACTAAAATCATAGTACCCTCTGTAATATCACATCTTCAATCAAGCTTGAATTCCACAACAATTTTAATGGTGAATGCCTAGCATAGCAAGCACCAATTGTTAATATATAGATAAATAAATAAGATTTGTAAAGTAATGAAATAGTACCCCTAGTACTTGAAACAATTATAGTTAATAGACGCTTTTGTGTTTTTTGTTTTGTATTAGAAGTTGAAAGTTTCAAGAGATTTCATTGATTAGTTTAGGTCTTACTGCTATACCATGTAACATTTCTTTAACTTGAAGGAAAATGAGATCCCATGAACTTTGTATGCATTTCTATGTTAAGGTCAAAGGCTCAAACTTCGTTAGGGCACTAATTCCGCTCACCTCCCCAAATGATCTCCATCAGTAGATATCTTATTCATAACCTTTTCATAATGTACAGTAGACATACATTTGAGAAGGTGCACCATTTTAGAACCCTATGATCTTTCCATTTCAAAATTTCATAACTAATTCCACATTGCTCTAAAAAATACAAAATAACTTGAGTCAGATGCTAATTCCTCTTATCTTTCAAGGAAAATTTACTGAAAAATATTCCACCACCCCAAAATTGAGTTTCAGCTCTTAGATGGTCGGTTTACGAGCCTCTTACCGAGCTCTTAATCCCTCAACGCCCCGAGTATCTCACAATAATTACACTCCAGGTATCTCAAAATAAATTGAAATGGCGTGACACGGTTTTTGCCTTGGGCGTTGAGGAGTTAAAGGCCAGCCACATGGGCTAGTATTCATATAACCTTTCTTTACTTTGGAATATCATTTAGTTGTGGTAGCCTATTCATAAACCCTTTAATTCATTTTGATAAGGGTTAATTTATCACTTATTTGTGATATCAAATTTTTTCATACTTGTTTGCAACGTGCACATAAGAGACTAGAAGAATCCATTGATTTTTGTCCAAGTTTCAAATTAATTCTCCATGTGGTTGTTTCTTTATTGTAATTGGCCACTAGTCATATCCAACCTTTACGTTTATTGCTTATTCTTCTAAAATATCTTTTAATCCAAAAAACAACAAGCAAACGAGCTTTGTTCGCTGGTTATAAAAAAACACTTTGTAATAAGAAAAAAAAGTTATTTTTCATTTGGGTTTTTTAGGGAGTGATTGTATATACATGGTGCAACATGGAAGGCAAACAACAACCTCACCAGATGCATTTGTATTTTTAGGTGACCCAAATTATGAGAAGATTCAAAGACATGGTGTTAGGTCCCATGTCGTCTTTCTTACAATTTTCATGAGGTCATCACGCATTGTTAACTTTTGCAACTTTTGGAAATGATATTTTAGTGGGTGGGCACTTGCCACACCACTATACATAGGAGTTGTCACGGTAACTAGCCGGACAATCAAGGGTTAAGGATTAGTGTAAGGTAGAAGGTTCTAAAATGGAGCATTTATGGGCTGAAACTAAATTTTTGGAGGTAAAACTTCATGAAATATTTTTCAGTAAATTTTCCTTGAAAGACAAGAGGAATTGGCATCTAACCCAAGTTGTTTCATATTTTTTGGAACTTTGTGGAATTATTTACAAAATTTTGAAGTGGAAAGGCAATAGGTCTCTAAAATGATGCACCTCCTCAAATGTACATGACTTGTATATTGTTGAAGGATTATGAAAAGTAGCATGTACAATTGAGTATGGGCTACTAACAAATTTTTGATTTGAGCCAGTCATCTTTTTTATTAAAACATGGAGTATACTTGGTCTATTTTGGTAGGAAAAAATATCGTTGCATCCTTATGCTACATAAAGCAAGTGTACCAAATTTTAATTCCTAAAAATCAAAACTCCATTTTTGGTGAATTGTTTTGTTAGAAATTCATGGTATTACTTGATAATTTTTTGAAAAATATTGGTGATGAGTTTTTGAGATTTGATTCCATGAAGATGTAGGGCCATATGTACATCTTCCATGCTAAAAAATACCTCCTTAAGTAACAAAAAATTTACCAACAAAAGATTCAATGAAACTTGTGATAGGCCCAAATTTTGTGAAATCTGTATTTTTAATGAAAATCAAATTTTGTTGTTTGACTCAAATATTGTAACTAAATTTGTATCTCTAAACATCATATTTTGTTTACTTGAAGAAAAGCTAGTTAAAAAACAAAAATATATATTTTACAAAATTTGGGCTTATCACAAGTTTCATTGAATCTTTTGTTGATAAAGTTTTGTTACTTAAGGAGGTACTTTTTTAGTATGGAAAATGTGCATATGGATGTTTCCTACGTATCCATGGAATCAAATCTCAAAAATATATCACCAATATTTTTCAATAAAGTGTCAAGTAAAACCATGAATTTCTTACTAAACAATTCACCAAAAATAAAGTTTTAATTTTCAAGAACTGAAATGTGGTACACTTACTTCATATTGCATAAGGATGTAAAGATATTTTTTCCTACCAAAATGGATCAATTATACTCCATATTTTGATAAAAAAGATGACTGATTCAAATCAGCAATTCTTAAGTAGCCGATACCCGACTATACAAAAAGAGTGCATTTGAAGAGGTACACTATTTTAGAGCATGCACCATTTTAGAACCTCCTACCTTATACAACAAATTTGTGGCCATCCTCGTGTTACTAATTAAGAGATTTCAACATGTTCTCTCCTCTCTGGCTTTCGCCATGCATACCGGCTCAGCATCCAAAGTGTTTCAATGAATTGGTGATATCTAATTGGACGCCAATTTCCATAATTCTTGGTGAATATTGCAAATTGTTTGCACCTTTGGATCATAAAATCATGTGCAGAGCCACAGCTGAAAAAAATTGCTCTCACAAAATGAAAATTTGATGAGTTTTACCATCTATTTTTTGAATTTTTTTTTGGACTAACATGTTGTTTGCCTAAGGAAATACAAAAATTATCAATTAAAGAATGAGAGACAAGGGACAAGTACTACATATTTGATTTACTCGTAACGTTCAATGAAACTGGCACTAGTAGCAAAATTGGCTACATGGATCAACTAGTTTTTCAATACATACAAGTAAATCTTGCAGGCATCCACATGTTATTTGATTTTTAACCCCTAAATGCCCAAGGCCTTTCTGAACTTCTTGGCATTTTCAGGAAAGTGAACAATCAACCAATCTTTTCATAAACCTCATTAAATTTTTTTAAATTGTAACCGTACAAATTTAAACTTAACATGTTAGAGATTTCATAGAAAAAGAAAACTCAACAATATCACTTATAGTTTGAAAGATTAAAACGTTTGAACATGAGGGTGTTAAAACTGCAAAAGTGACTTGAAGTTTTGTAATCCTCATTTCACATGTCAAATCTAAAATGTTGGCCATCAAAAAAATATGAGGTTTAAGGTCATTACATGTTTAACCTCAACTAGTTTACGGTTTTCAAAATCTACTCTTGTATTTTTTGTAAATGGATTTCTAATGTGGATTTTTCTCCAAGCTCTACCGTATTTGAGGCTCATTTTCAAGATCTTCCAACACTAGAAAACTCAAGATTGCAGTGGACACCCTTGTACAAAATCTTGAATAGAAAAATTATGAACATTCATTTTCAAAATCAGATTTTTGATGTTGAAAATAGAATTCAAAACAAACTTGTGCTCAAAAGAAAATACCAAAAATAGTGATTTGATAAGATTTTATTTGTCTTCAAAGTTTTGCAAACACTCAAATTGGGTGCCGTGGGCATTTAGGGATTAAGTTAGTTATTTCACATTTTGTGATATAGATAGTGAAAACTTCTCTATGCAATTATTTTGTAATTCAAAGAATAAAACTTTGTTCACCTTGAAAAACTAACTTTTCTAGTTTAAAGAATGTCATATTTGAATAAGTTCAAAGAATAACTATGATAATTGTATTCTATTGAACACGTACGATCGAGGAAAAAGAGTTATGCAAAAACCATGAAATTCCATTTTCTTGTCAAATTCAAGAGGAACTTGAGTTTACTAATTTCAAAATTTATTAATCAAAATTGGTGAGCGCAATAATAGATTCAACTATATAGACACAATTTATGGATCTTATTTTACAACTCTTTTTGAAACTCATCATTTAGTTATTCATTTAGATTACAAACTAAATCTTATCTTCACATTTTTTAGAATTCAAAGTATCCCTGGTCTTCAACCCCTAAACTCTTGGCAATTCTCTATAACAGCATGGTAAGTGCCCACCCATTATAATGCCTTTTCCAAAGGTTGCAGAAGTTAATAGTATACGGTGCCCTCATGAAAATTGCAAGAAGGGGAGCGTGGGACCTAACATTGTGTTCGTGAATCTTCTCACACTTTGGGTTACCTAAAAATATGAGTGCACTTGGTGAGATTATTTTTTGCCATTCATGATGGACCATGTGTTTATGGTTACTTCTAAAAAATAATAATAATAAAAAATAACATTTTTCATCCTACAAAGGGTTTATTTTTGTAATATAGGGGACAAAAAACGTTCTCTTGGGTGTTTAAGGTTTAAGGGGTTAATTGGTAGCCATGATGTAGACAGAGGTTAAGGTAGGAGACTCATAAACTGTCCAGGCTCTAAAACCACCCACTTTCTCAAATGTACTCTTTTTGTACATGCTATTTTTCATAGCTTTCAACAATGTACAATTTGTGTACATTTGAGGAGGTGGGCAATTTTAGAGCCCTACGCCACTTCAACTTCAAATTTTCATAACTAATACCACAAAGCTCCAAAAATATGAAACAACATGGATTAAATGCCAATTCCTCTTGTCTTTCAAGAAAAAATTAATGAAAAATATTTCAAGAAGTTTCACCGCCCAAATTTCAGTTTCAGCCCTTAGATGGTCGGTTTATGAGCCTCCTACCTTAAGCTTCCGAAGCAATAATGTAAGCCTGTACTAAATTTTTCTCAAACCTTATATTTTCCAATAATTTATAACATACTTCTGAGATATGACACCAAGAACTACATGTTTATTACTGCCAAAAACAAGTCTACATTAACATGTGCAAACCACAGGATTTAGACCTAGTCTATACTAAATCTTAATATTTAAAAAAAAAAATCGTTTATTCACAATTACATAAGTTAGCAAATACAAAAAAGGATTTCTTCAAGAGTTTGGCAATGGCACAAAGGCATACTCGCATTTCATTACAATGAATGCATACTACATATTGAACTAATTCTAGACAGTCCAAAGACCTAATATGAAAATAATGTCATAAACAATAAAGAAAGACGTTAATTTTTTTTTGGACAATTATGAACCTTATAAATATCATGAAACGATCCCTTGATAATGACCAGTCTATGTTTGAAAATTTTAATTCTACACAATGTCCATGACATCAAAATATCTCTCAAGTCCACCATGGCCCTATAGGGTTGGTTCAAATTTTCCTTCATAGTACGGATTCAACTGAACAAAGCATTTTTCCACTTCCATATCATCTTGAACCCTATACTCACACATACAATTCCACCAGCTCCCCCATTAGCAAAATTATGAACCATTTAGATATACCCCCCTCCAGACCCTTTCAAAGAACCCCAATAAAGGTTTTAACTTGTACTTTAACCCCTTGAGGCCCATGCTCTTTCTCAGATTCTGTTCTTGGATGAACAAAATGTTAACATTTTGATAAGTTGCATCAATTGTTTTTAAATTGTAGCTGTACAAATTCAAATTGGATATGTTAAAGATAAAATAAGAAAAGAAAACACAACAATATTTCTTATGGATTGAAAGATTATAACATTTGATCAAGAGAGTGTTAAAACTATGAAAGTGATTTGAAGTCATTCAATCCTCTTTCACATCTCAAATTTAAAATTGAGGATATCAAAAAAATACGAGTATGTAAAGTACAACATGTGTAACCCTAATCAATTTACGGCTTCTTAAAATCTACTCTACAACTTTTTAAATTAAGTTTTTAATGTGATTATTTTTCCAAGTTCTAGTGTACTTTAGGCTCATTTCCAAGAGCTCTCCCCCCCCAAACACTAGAAAGTGAAGATTTGCAAAAGACGTCCTTGCACAAAATCTTAAATAGAAAAATCATAATTAGTCATTTTCAAAATCACACTTTTGATACTAAAAGAAGACTTCAACTAGAACTTTAAAAAAAACATTGTAATTAATCATGAAGAAAATTTAGGCATCCCAAATTACAAACAAGGAATGACAGTTTTGGTCCCCTTGGGCCTTGAGAGGTTAACCCCTCATAGCCCCAGGGGCCCAAATCGGGCTTCTCTGAATTTTATTCAGGGATGCTCAACCTTCCAACAAGATTTTTTTTAGTGATTATTATTATTTTTAAACTCTTAATGACGTCTAGTTTTAGCAATAGGAGTTTGATTTTGAAAATGAATTACAGTGATTTGTCTATTCAAGATTTTGTGCAAGGTGTCCATTGCAAATCTTCACTTTTTAGTGTTGAAGGCTCTTGGAAATGAGCTTCAAGTACACTAGAACTTGGAGAAAAAATCACATTAAATTTTCAATTTAAAAAATTGTAGAATAGATTTTGAGAAGCCGTAAATTGATTGGGGTTAAGCATGAGTTATACTTTACACTCATATTTTCTTGGTACCCTCAATTTTAGGTTTGAGATGCAAAAAGAGGATTGAAAGGCTTCAAATCACTTTTGCAGTTTTAACACCCTCACAATCAAACATTATAATCTTTCAATCATAAATGGTATTGTTGTGATTTCTTTTCCTATGTGATCTATAACATGTCTACTTTGAATTTGTACGGTTGCGCTTCAGAGAAATTTGATAAGATTGATCAAAATGCCAGCATTTTGTTCACTTTCAAGCTAGTTCTAAGATACTCCAAACTACCATGGGCAGTGAGGGGTTAAGATATGAAAAATACCTTACAACCTACTTTTCCTAATGCAAAATTTTGAGTGCATGATGGTTAAAAGCCTTGGATTTTAACAGAAACAAGGAAACATTCAATCATGATGATACACAACAAAAAATCATAAAAAAGTTGTGACATGATATTTGATTGTGTCAACTCAAGTTTGGATACCATATTAATTCCATGCTTTTGTAACGCTTAGTACTTGTACAATAAAAAAGTCATATAAGGTAACAACACTTCACACACACTTTTAATATGTACCCAACCTAATCCTAGTAAATTATAAGAGAGTCACAAACTAAGGGGCGCTTGGAGGGCTCATAATTTTGCTAATGCATTTTAGTTGGTCCATTCACAGATGAAATGCAAAAATCCTTGTATGGACTAAATACATAAGCAAGGCTAAGAAGGCTCGAGAGCATTGTTAGACACAACATCAACCATTGCACTCACTGAACAATGTTCCAAAATGCCACGTCATCCTACTCAATCAAAAATGCTCACGTCTACAATGCGTAAGGTAGGTAGGAGGTTCTAATTTGATGTAAACTCTAAAATGGTGCACCTTCTCAAATGTACTCAGTTTATACATGTTTTTCATAGTCCTTCAACAATGTACAGATCATGTACACTTGAGGAGGTGCACCATTTTAGAGACCTATGACTTTTTCACTTCAAATTTTCATAACTAATTTCACAAAGCTCCAAAAATTATAAATAAACTTGAGATAGATGCCAGTTCTTCTTGTCTTTCAAGGAAAATTTATTGAAAACAATATCAAGAAGTTCCACCTCCCCAAAATTCAGTTTCAGCCCTTAGATGCTCCATTCATGAGCCTCCTACCTTAGTAGGGTTTAGGGCTTAGGCTGAGAATGGAAAAAGTGATGGGGTGACAATCTTCTTCGGGCTATCCAAGGAGAAACTGACCTCGCGTGAGGGCCTCGATCTTGCCGAATTGGGAATGTTTCTTTTCCGTGGGGTGCGAATGCGGCATTGTGTGTGGAGCTCCTTCGGAGATTCAGGTGAAGATGGCGTCGTGGAGGGAGTGCACGAGAAGGTCATTCCAGGTATCGATAGGGCCTGGCAGGCACCAGTGAAGGCAGTCATTCGGGACGCCGTGTGCTCCGGAGTCTGATTTCTTGTGCTCATCTGACCGGTACTTGTTCGGATGCGCATCTGCTCGACTCTGAGCAAGCACCGTGATGTCCAGCAGCTTCAGCCGTTCCTTCCCAATCGTTTCTGCAATCAATCACACGACAAAAAAAAATCCAGGGCTTTTCTCTCATGGTCTGCTTATCCCAGAAACATACATAACTTGATGATCTGGTTTTCAAATCATGCTCTTCTATCAAATATCTGTCAACAAGCTCTTCATGATTTTTGCTATAAACCGTGAGCTCAACATTGCCACTGGTGGAGTGCTGAAAAACACTTTCACGCTGGTCCAATTTTGGTATGCTCTTGTTGCCAGATTAAAGCAGTTTCCAGTGCACTCAAATATCCGTTATTTGGATACCGTGTGCCCCAAATATGAATTCTCAAAGCTTTGTTGGCTAGTGACCTAAAGAGCAACGTAAAGCAGATTTTTGAGCTCGTCCTCGCAATATACACGAATTGCTTACGATTTTAGGGTGGGAGTTTTGAATGAACGGCAATTATATGGGTGTTACTAACCCGACATGTGTTCATTTGAGGTTTAGGCTTACGGGCG
The DNA here is from genome assembly GCA_963920765.1 of Ulota crispa. Lineage (NCBI taxonomy): Eukaryota > Viridiplantae > Streptophyta > Bryopsida > Orthotrichales > Orthotrichaceae > Ulota > Ulota crispa. Next base: position 18,096,407 of record OY987243.1, on the reverse strand, counting down.
GTTCACACTATGTCCCAAATACCACTGAAATCTACAAATCTGATTGGTGTAGAGTCAAAAGTTGGGACTTGGTGTTTCACACTATGTCTCAAGTCCCATGTCCTGTTTCACACTATGTCCCAAGTCCCATGTTCTAGTTGCTTACATGGCAACACTTTTTGAAAGTTTTGGTAAAAAAGAAGATGGGACTTCAATCAAGGTTTGAGTCAACCATTTTGCTAGACTCAACTTTTAGCCCAAGTCCTATCAATATTTTTGCATATAATATTCATAACTTTGTTTAGAACTACTTTTTGCTTTTAATATACCAACTAAGTTGAGATTTGGCATTGCAAAGGGACTTACACAGATGGGACGTGGTACGTACTGTGAACCGCCCCTTATTAGTGCCAAACTAGGGCTGGTGACGAAGTTTTAAGAGCGAGGAGAGTTCGGATCAGAAGTAGCGGACCTGTAACGTTCTGGAACTGCTGCTTCTGAATGCCGTACAGAGTGGTGGTGTCATAGCTCATAGGCACACCTCCAGGGGTGGTACGACTGCATGCTCCTCCAGTATCCCACGCCCCATTTTCGAAATGTTCAGGACTGAATGATCGGTAGACAGTGGTGCCGTTGAATCCAGGAATCTTCAAACTCCCCATGAGGACATTCCTTACTGCTTTGCCGTAGGGTTTATGGAACCCTAATTGCTTGTCACACGAGGGGCATCCATGGCAACCCAAAGCTTTCTTTTTCTCCAAATACACGGCTCTCTTGTACCACCACTGGCCTGAAACAAAAGGTGCTCAATAGGAGCAAGAATGTTAGCATGTGCTTAAACCCTAAACCCTACAATCCTAAACCCTACATCTTGACGGCAAGTGGTTGTAAGAGAGATCAAAAGAGAAACAGAGATTCCGTGATGACCTGTAGAAATGTGTAGGATCTCGGCACCCGCTGCCACTGTCACCCAATTTGGATCCAGTTCATCCACATAAATGTGGGTCACGGTTTCGGTAGTGTTGTCAGGCCATGTGATTAACTTGTCCTCTTTGTGCACCAGGTAGGGTGACCAGCGTATGATTAATGTGAAATTTGAAAGCTGGAAGTGGTAAGTGTTGTGCCTGCCGTCCTCAGTCCAATACGTATGCCTCGGAGCCTCCGCCTTCACGGAATTGTCACAACAAGAATAGCATGCGTCACTCCATAAATAATCAATACTCCAAAACCTTAAATGCAAAAGATGAGAGAAAATTTCTTATGACGTGGCGAGATCCGAAGCAGCTATTTCTTTTTACGAAGCGTAGAAGACTCCAGGAAGAGCACTAACTTGCAGGTGTTTGAAAAAGCAGAAAGTACCTGAGAGAGAATGCAGAGAAGGGATTGGAACTGGTTGCGGGCGATGGAGTCACCGACAAAGACGATGGACCGGTTGCGCATGGCCATCAAAAATGCGGTGGCATCAATTCTCGGCAGATCGCAAACACCGTCAGGTTTCCACTTCCAGTAGAGATAGCCATCATCTGGCCGGCCGTTCTTGTGGCAGTTCTGGTGACCTTGTATGGACTTGCACGTGCTGCTGCTGTACAGCGGGGGCGTCGAATCAGGGACCCACCTCCCTTGCCATAAATCACACTCTCCTGCATTTAACAAATCCCACCACTTTCAGAAAAAAGTTCCAAAAAGTTCTCCTGGGAACGGATACTTGACCAAGGGTCGTCAAAGCATCGGACTTGGAGGAGGAAACCCTAAAAGATGAAGGATGTTGAGTTTTCTCCTCTAGGCCATTCGTAACACAGACCAACCGACAGATGTTTCTGCAGGAATTGAGAAGAAAAGTGAAGAATTCAAACCTTTCGAAGGGAGCAGGTGTGAGTTCTGGACAGGAGACGGTGCCGTAGTGTCCGCCATCACTGTCTCTGAATTAGGTGATTCAGCTGCTCCTTCTGTGGCGTTTGATGTCGTCCCTTTCACACTCTCTAAATAGCTGGAGCTTGACGCATTCTTTCCAATTCCTGTGTCAATCGGTATTGAGCCGTTTGCAGAAGTATTCAGAGATCCGGGGCTAGTTGCAGTTGGAATCTTCACCTTCTTTACCTTGGCTTGCTCTTGCTCGTGCTCGTGCTCGTGCTCGTGCTCTTGCTCTTGCTCTTGCTCTTGCTCTTTTTTGTCTGCAGCTATCGATGTCAGGTTGCTAGACATTGCCGTGTCAAGTTCAGGGTCACCGCTTCTATTTTCTAGTTGCGGAGGATTTCCGTCATTTTCAGTTGTGGCATTGCTTGGGGGTGTGGCAACAACGTCGTTGGACTCATGTGAGGCATCCTCCTGCCGTGCAACACTAGAGACGTTCAGAGAAAAACTGAGCTCTCCAGTGAGCTTGTACTACTGGTCTCCTAATCAAAGTACTCTCCGAAGTAATGGTTGAAGTGAGGCAAAGCATAAAGAACTTCAGGCATAGATAAGAGGAAGAGGAGTACAAATGCATACCTCAGCCCGTGCAGGGTATCCTTGGATGAATCCTGGCGGCTCAGTCGAGTTCGTGAAGAAGAGGTATGAGCGCGCGATTGCAAAAGGGAGGAGGGCGAGGAACATGGCCACGCATACGACTCTCCGCTGCCTGGCCATGCTTCGGAAGTCCGACCCATGGACCTTCGCCTCCGTCTTGTCCACGCTGATACTTATCTCCAGATCGCCCTTCCCCATTTCGGCACCCAATGCTTCTCATGCGATGGTGGAAACCTCGAGCCAGCTTGCCCTAGCAATCTGCCTCTTCAAGCTCATCATCGACGTGACCTGCCACAGAATAGAAACAAGGTGAGAATGAAGTGCTCACGCCCCATTCCGAATCCTTCACCGCATGTCGAAATCCATCTCCAAACACTGCTTTAAATCATATTGGCGACTCACAATGCCAAGCCTGAGGATGTAGTAACTTACCGCCCTTTTCCCCAACGAAACAAATTGGCATTATTAACGGCCCTTGCCAGAATGTACAGAGAACAGAGGTGACAGAGCTATGGAGCTCCGGCTCATTTGTGGGTTCGAAGAATGGCTAGAGACAGAGAACAACGCAAGCAAGCAAAGCAACAGATACAAAAATCGAAACAAATATCGCACAAATGCTGGATTCACCCAACAACAATCGAGACACAGCAACCATAGCTAGCTAGCTCGAGCACACTCACTGCTGCTAACAACCGGCAATCACCCAAAGCTGTGCCCGTATAACGCACACTTCACAATGTGTACCTGAACAAATCCGCGCTCAAAGCTACAACATGATTACGAACCTCCTGCACCCCGAATCCAAACCGTGTCAAAAGGCAAAGGCAGAAGCTCATCCAGGCACTCACTCCCCTCTCGCCCAGAAACCAACCTACTTCTCAAAGAGCTCAAAACACCAGACGCGAGGTTCATACCATCGGGATGGTCGCCAATCCTCGCAACAGCCAGCCAGCAAGCAAGCACACCCGCACGGAAGAGATGAGCTCCTCGTTACTGTGACAACCCTGGCCATCAATGCAACGTCGTACCACACTCCGTGGTGGACTTGCGCAGTCGAATCTCTCAGGATGTTCCCTGGCTGTGCGATGCGCTGATCAAAGCAGATCAATCGACCCACACTTGCTTGACTCCCTCAAACACGAATAATTAGTTGTTCATCATGTTGATATAAGCTTACTAGTGACTAGTGGTGTGTGCAAGCCCCGCCATGGATGCGGCAAGGAATGGGATGCAACCAGGCGAGCTGGAGGCAATCATTGAAGCGGAATGCGGCCGAACCGGAGCTGAGCACCACCTGACCAGTGCATTATTATCGCTTTGAAGACTAAGCTAACCAACGCTACAGTGGTCTTGGATCTTGCGATACTGCCGAATGCGAACGCCTGCTGCGTAGCCGGAGAATGCTAAATCATGAGCAGGGCCGTGAGCCTCGATTCTTTTTATCGAAATACTAAATATCACCTATAAGTGTGAACATATTTGTGCAATATAAATGTTCATCTTTTGAAAAAATTGCTATTTTAAATTTTTTTGATTGATTTTGAGCTCAAATTGGTTCCCGTTCCAAAAAAACTTGACTCACCACTCACCGCTCATGTGCTCACCATCATTTTACGCTCACGAAATAGTGTCGTCCCTTCAACACGCAAGATGCTCTTGGGCTCGAGGTGAGCCAGCGCGCGGAGAATTGTTACGGAGGAATTCCAGTCAATTTCCAGTGCAATCGCGCTTCATGCCCAGAATCGTAGGGCGTGTCATGTCCCCTCCAGTGGGTCAACGATGGGACGGTTCTTGTTACGACCCATATCCCCAACTCTCGAAGTCTCCGGTCAACTCCATATCTCAACAAGAGCATTATTTCTTGTTGCGTTGTACTGTACTGCAAGTCCAACAAGAAATATTTTATTAAAAAGCTACTTTTTGGGTAAATTTTGTGGATACTCCCGAAGTTTGCCATATTTGTATAGTAACCCCTGGTTTTTTTTGAAATTACACAAATATTCTTGGACCATAATATTCAAGCATTTGTTCTATTGTGCATACCACTCCTTTCTCTCTTGTACTCACATTGTTTCTTTTCTATTCTATTGTACATAAGGTAGGAGGCTTGTGAATGGACCATCTAAGGAAAAGTGCGCTTTTGTGGAAAAATTAGGGCAGCTTGGTAAAATGAAAATATTTTTGGTAGAAAGTCAAAGAAGAGACAGTTTTTGTGGCCATTAAGTTTGAAAATTTCTGAGGTAGTATGAATTAACTACAATTTATCAAAGCAATAGGTGCATAAGTAGCTATTCTTGATCATAGGTGGTAGCATTTATGATGCAAAGGTGGCTTGTAAATGGAGCACATGAGTCCTACAAGCAACCACTACAAAGCCAAGAATGCTCCAATAAGGCTCTTAAAGCATGCAAGCACCCATTCCATATTCTAATACTCAAATCATGATTGAGAACAAGTTTTCATTTATTTTAGTATGACATATATCTATATTTTACTGAACACAATTATGACCAATAAGCACACACAACAATGGCTCATGTCACTCTTTTAAGTTCCTAAAATGGTGCATACACAAGTACAATTTCTGAACATAAAAAATGTGACCCATTTAAGAATCTCTGTGCACTGTTTTTGTTACCCTACATGGTCGATTCAAAAAGCCTCGTCCAAATTAGAGCCTCTTACCTTACCACTTCTTTCTCCCTTGTGCTCACATTGCTTCTTTTATGTTTTATTGCAATCTTTGCTTAAACATTAGTCATAAAGGAAGTAATGTGCATAACAAAACAAAGTAATGCTTGAACACTATAATCCAAGGGGTTTTGTGCAATTTCTAAAATCCAGGGGTACTTGTACAAATATGACACACTTTGGAGGTATCCATAAAATCTTCCCTTTTCTTTTGGCTAAGACTTGGCTCTTGCTTGGCTTTCTTTGGCTTTTCAAATCCCAACTAGTAGGGTTGTTTAACCCCTAAAGGACCAAGTGGCTGTTCAACAGCCATTTGAGAACTTGGGTATGGTCATATGAAGTCAATTTTTATTGGATGTTTTCAAAATTGTTACAAAAGGTGCAAATATGTATCCTATAAGTGGAGATGTAACTTTTTCCCCAATTGGATGCCCGGTTCAAAAGTTGTGTTACCCAAAAGAATTTGGGCAGCTCGGACAACTTGGGCATCTTTGGAGAATCTTATGCTAAAACTCTCATCAACTTTTGAAATTTGGCAAGTATGTAACTAAAAAAACATAGTGTAAAATTGTCAAAAAAAAATGAACTCTCACATCACATTTAGAAGGGAGTCAAACTTTGTTAACTATATTTGAGTAGTTTCAAGAAATAAATAATTCCTTTAACTTCAGGCTCTATATTATCTTTCAATTTATAAATTCAAAACTCTTGAAACTTTTTTTGACAAATTCCAAATGATTGTCTCTAACTTTTCACCATTCAGATTTCATATAAAGATTTCTTCATTGCACAAGAAATCATGAAAGAATGACTAATGTATTGCCAATTCAAAACCTCCTTGCATTGCAGGGTGATTTAGAATAAGCTAAATTCTATCTTTGAGTTTGAAAATTCTCATGAGTGAACCTAACATCATATACTTGTGAATGGTCAAGAAGATCAAATTTGTGTAGAGCAAAAATTTTACTCTAGGAAGGCTCAAAGTCTGTTGACTTTGTTTTGCAAGAATGAAAAAAAGCTGTTTTTCTCACTTCAAACGTTATAATCTTACAATCCGTGCAATCAAATGGGCTGAACTTTTTTGCACACATTAACTTACCTATATGACACACTTTTGTATGGTTGGAATTGAGAAAAAGATTTTTAGTTCCAATTTTGGATAATGCACTAAAAGTTGGCAATTTTTGAGATTTTTCTCAAAAAACACCCTTGGTCCTTTAGGGGTTAAGAATAGGAATTGAGATGATCAAAGTTTGAATTGAAATTTCATTAGATGTGGCTTCAGGAAAGGCTTTCAATAGGGGCTTCAAATATCAAATTTTTCAAGTGATTCACGCCACAATTCACCTCAATGAATTTACTAGTGAACAGCAAGGTGAGTCACCTTTGGAATTCACTCTTAACTTGATTCACATTAGGGGTGAATTTCAAAAACTCACTTTTGCGCAGCTCATCCTCACAATTGTCTCAAACGCTCAAACCTTCAACTTGTACACAAAACCCTAATCACAAACTCACAATTGTGTCAAACTTTGGACATATAAGTAAACAAAAATAATTCACTAGTGAGCTGGGATCCTGTAAGATGAGAAACTTGTAGACAAGATTTTATGTTTGAAGCCCCCTAATACTCAGTATAATATAAGTACAATGGGGCCTTTAGAAGTCATAAGGTTGAGGCGCTTGAATTTCAAAAAAGAAGGAAAGAAGGGCATCGAGTAGAGTGGGTGAAAGTCCATATCCTATTTATTGGTCAAAAAGTCGAAAATAAAAACTTATTGATTCACATTGTATCACAAGTCCTAGTTTGTTTTTGAAATACCTACAATGCAATAATTTTTGGAAGTTTTGGTGTCAAAGGAAGTAGAACTTTGTTTTAAAAAGCATTTTAAAGTTAGGAATTGAGACCAGTTTGGAATGTGGATAGGTTTCAATCCTTGCATGGCATGATAGAATTTTGAAAAATCAATCCTATAGACTTTACATTAGAAGTCAAGGCTAAAACTTTGAAATTTGTTTTAATGCTCTATTTCAATGCTCAAAACACAAGATTTGGCATTGCCCAAAGGCCAAACATTGGGTTCTCAAAAAAAGAAAATAGATAGTTCATGGCCTTGAGACAATCACTAGGTTTTATTAAAGTACGTTTGTTGTAGCACAATTCTTTTTTTTGATAATTAACCAACGGTAATAACAATAATAATGATGACAAGGATATGTGTTTATTGCATCCCTGGGCAAGGTTAATAAATGTTCTTAAACAACATAGCTCAATTTCTATTGTAAACCATCAGTGGTTATTTGTGCAGATATTGAAGTATATAAACAACTTAACTAAAAAGCAAAAAGGTTGTTAAATTTTATTAGATAGAGGACTCTTTTGGCATAAATTAGAGTACATTAATCCTTAAATGACCATAGGGCATAGTATATACGCAGACGTATAATTGTCATTTGCTACCAATAAATTAAAAAAAATGGGATCTCAAGTAGCTCACTAGAACCACATTGATCTATTTTCCAACTTCTTTGTTGGTCTCAAATGTAGAGGTGTGGATCCATTCCAAATACAAGAAAAATACCCCATATTCTATTGGTTGCAAAGAACCTTTTGGTCGTTTAACCCTTGAGTGCCTAGGGTCCCCAAAACCGGCCTCTCAGTTTTGAAAAATGTGCACGTTTGACTCTTATCCTCTTTTTAATGGTAAAGTCAAAAGACTTGTACTTTTTCATGTACCTTCAAGCATGTATCTACTACCACTCAAAAAGAATTCAACCTATTTGACTCTACTTAGGTAATACTTTTATTGGACTAAATACACAAGGATATGGATTTGTGTGAATATGGCCTGGGCGCTCAGGGGTTAAAGGTTAAGACGTGTAGGAAGGAGGTTTTTGAACAATACAAAAGGGAGAAGAAGCATTTATTTTACCATATATAATTAAGAAACTAATGAAGAGCAAAATTTATTACTATGCGTGCCATTTGGATTTAAGAGGTCATTGACTACCACAACCAGTCAGCAAATTTGTCCTTACGATACATTGCATTGATTCTAGTTATGTTTATATTAAATATGAAAAGTCTCTTGTGCAAGAGCAACCTAAATTGCATAGAAAATAATGTTCTACCTCAGGGTATTTTTTTAAGGCTTAAAAGCCAGAAAGCGATAAAAAATAATAATTTAAGCTTCAAGTCTATACAAAAAATGAAGAAAAATTAGCTTCTTGGTGTCAGATGGTGTTCAATGTTCCAAATCTAATTGTCAGCTATGTATTAGAAAAAAGAATATGTTGTTGTTTGTAGCTAGTCAATTAGGAACTTAGGCAAAAAATAAAGTGATATTCACATTATGTGGAGTTGTGTTGTTTGAAAATCAAGTTGCCCTTAAGTTTCTTTGAGATAATGTCTCTTTTGTTATAAATTTTTGGATTTTGTAACCCATGTTTTCAAAAAATTCATACTTGCAACACTAATTTTTGATTTTAGAAAAATTTGGTCACTTTCAACAAGCTCAAAGTGAAAACACTTGCAACCTAATGTTGTACTTACAAAAAATCTTATGTCGCCATATTTGCACCACTAAAATTTGCCATATGGCCTCAAAAGCTGCCAGTCCAAAACCAAATTAAAAAACCCTAAATCTACCTCAAGCTTCTAGACCCACTTTCACATTATTGTAAGAAACCGTATATATTTCTTATGAATTTTATTGTTTTTCATTTTTTTGACAATTGCATGATATCACAAGTTAGTAAAATATATCTAGGTAAAAAAGTCGAGAAGTTTTCCTTGTCCAGAATCTCCTTTGTTTGCCATGAAAATTGTGTCACTAAAAATTATGATTGGTTATTTTTACCAAGCCACCAATAAACATTCCATATACCTCCTCTCTCCACTATGGAGTTTTGCATGTAAGTTTTATATTGGCAAGTTTAATACTGGCAAGTTTTGAAAATTTTCCCAGTATCTATTACATTAGAAGAATAATTGAGATACTATTAAGGTATACTTTTTAGCTTTAAAAATTTAAAAAGCAGTTCAAAGAAATCAACGTAAACTTTAAAATTCAAAATTTTCTTTTTGATGCAATATGGCTATACAGGTTTTACTTTTTGTAGGATTAGATTCCATTAATGCATTTCTTTCTAATGAAAAAATGAAACTAAGTGCAAATAATTCAATGAACACTATATTAGGTAAATTGGGAAAAATAGAGGGACCATTCTATGTTCCACCTTAATCTTACATATAGTAAATGTACATATAGCTATAGCTCAAAATTGTAATCATTTGAAATTCTTGGAGACAATAACTAAAACTTCACTATTGTACAAGAAAGTGCATGCTTATTTTTTTGTAATATGCTAAATTATACATAATAACAAAAATAGTGAAAGTCCTAGAATGTACTATTATTCCCAATTTACCAAATATGGTGTTAATGTTGTTTTGAAGGAGTTTTCAACCTCTCAAATTGTGTTGCTAAGGTAAGCATCAAGAATGGATAAGAGATATTTAGGTCAATTTGCAAAAGAGTGGTATTTTTTGCTTGACGATTCCTAAAATGTACTGAGGTTAGTCAATAGTCCATACATATTACTTTCTGATATTTTAAGAGGCATCAACTGATCAAGCAACTTATTGTGCTTGCGCCTTCTAATCAATTGAGCATTGAATGTCACTTTATTGGAAAATTTATCATTTTAGACAAATCCTATTCATAATTACAATATTATAATTGATAGTTAAGACTTCCATTTTAATTGAAGGATCAATTGTGGTCACAAAAAATTAAGAAAATTTAATCGTAATTCTATATGTTAGTGCGAGAAAACATATGAGTAAGTAAGTAATTTGAGGTAGAGAAAAGGAGATGAAGTTCTTGGCAATTTTAGGTCTTATGTCTTAATTGAAAGAATTCCAAATTGTTTCATTGTAGGTAATTATCCATGTGTGCCTAATGTGCATTAATATTGAGATGTCAAAAGTATGGCTTTGAATATAAATACATCCATAAAACCTCAAAAAAGAAGGTTTTTAATAGCAATAAAATAAATAACTTATACTTTCTTTTTCTTTAGACCTTGTTGTGGATTTTGTAGAATAATCCTAGTTCAAAATAGATTTAAATGGTAGGAAATCACAATCACAACCATACTACCAAGATTGTCAAATGTAATGATTGTTCTATCTACGTAGAAACCTTTTGTTAATATGTAACCAAGTCAAATTTAGTGCCTTGTTTTGCTTTGGTAGTGTTTTAGAGCATCTCCAATGCAACCAATAAACATAATTGGAATACCAAGCCTTGAAATACCAAGCCTGACATATTAGTAGCCATTAGATCATGACTTGATGGCTATTAATATGTCAAGTTGGGTATTCCAAGTTTGTTTACTAGAAGAAAACTAAAAGAAATATATTAAAATTAACATAACCAACTTGATGTTATTTTGTTCCTAACACAAAATTTTGCGTTGGAAAAACAAAAATTTGGTTTAGGAACAAAACAACATCAAGTTGGTTATGTTGACTTTAACGTATTTTCTTCTAGTTTTCTTCTAGTGGTTTACCGGTTGCATTGGGATGCTCTTAATAGTAAAGCACGGTTACACAGTTTATAAGAGTCTTCTAGAAATTTAAGAGAAAAGAAACATCACAAAACAAGTGGTAACTTCCCAAATATATATGAACCAATGTTTCTTTAGATAATAAAATTGAGGAATTGATATGTGCACACCATGGGTTTGATATATGCACATTTGGGGAGTAAATTTTAGATATTTACCATTAACAAGTTGAATTTGGAAAATTAGAATTCAGATTTGGATTTAGAGATCTTGATTTGGTCTAGAACCACAAATGAGGTTATAATTGAATGCCCCTGGTGGAAAAGCTTAGTTGGGGAGCAAATTATTACTTTACCATTGTTTAGAAAAAAAAACTAAACTTTTCTACTAGACGTTGTTCAACTGTAACCTCCTTTGTGGTTCTAGACTAAATTAAGATCTCTAAATCCAAATCTGAATTCAAATTTTTCAATTTCAACTTGTTGATGATAAATATCTGAAACTTACTCCCCCGTGTGCATATATCAAACCGTGGGTGTGCACATATCAATTCCCAAAAATTATTCTCCACGAAGAATTATATGTTCTTTCAAAAAGCATTTTGAACTTGTATGCTTGATCAGTTGTCAAATGTTTTATATCATGTAAGGTTTATCTTTTTTTATTTTTATGAATTATTAGGGTTTGAGCCCTTATTTAAGAATAGTATTCATGACCATATGATAAGTCAAAAAATGCATGACAGATCTCTAAAATATACACCAAACAAAACGTATACTTTTTTATTTAAGCTTCAAAGAATCAGAAACTGATCATTATTCTTTGAAAAACTCAAGCGACCTACATACTGAAAGCTACATGTATTCTTAATAAAATTTAGACCTTAAAATACATATTTAATTTCTATCTAGAGTTGCTAAAATACAAAAAAACAAAATCAATAAAGAGTTTATTTATACTAGGTACAAGAGTTTGTAATGCCAAAAATTCAAAATACAGATATAAAAGCACTAATTAGGCCACCTTGACTAGTTTCAAACTAGTTGAATGAGTATGAAAAAATAAAATAATTGAGCAAAGATATGTTGAAGATAAAGTAAAGATTATGTGTCTATATATTTTTTGCTTTATAGAATGGAGATTTTTTAAATGATTTCATATGAATGTTGTATTGTGCTTTTAGAAAAATCTTCATAAAAATGGAGCTAATTCATGCTTTTTAGTTGATCTCATAAAGGAATTACAAATTGTGTCACTAAAATTTTGTAGATTTTAATGTCAAATGTTAAAATTAATTTTCATTTAGTCTTAACTTCTTGTGGAAAGATTTAAATTAAAAAAGAATAAAAGATATTTTTTTTGGTTACATTCTTATGCTCTTTTTCCAAATCCTAACGAAGTAAAAATACAATATCTACTTTTGATTTGTAACTTATAAACTTCTATAATCAATCAAAGTCTCATCGTCATCAAGTTTATCAAGGTCATGATAACTGCATGTCAACAAAAAAAAAATTATCATTTCAAATTTAAACTTGAAAGACTGCAACATAAACGCAAACCAATATCTGTAAGTTCAATATATATATGCATCTAGAAAACCAACCATATAATTAATGTTTTCAAACACTATATAAATAGACATGGATAATCATACGAGTGGATATACTATGATTGACATATTTTAGTAATTGTAATTCAATAGATTGAAGAGATTTAAAATTAAAATAAAAAATTCAAAAGAAATACCTTCTAATACTACGAGGATCTTGGTGTAAGACGTGAGGTGGAATCATCAAAGAAGAAACATTTAACAATCCTTTTTGTGGTAAAAGATTTGGTGTAGGTATTTTAAGATTCCTAAATTGTCTTTCATTTTTGTTAAAAGTTTCATGCTCAAAATCACAATGAAAAGGATCATTGCCTTCTATTATATACCTCATAGCAAGGCTTGAAGGAGCTTGTACAAATGGACCTAGTGGACTGAACATGGAAAACAATTTAAAAAATTCTATGATCTTGTTACGTGAAAGAATAATCTAAAATCTGATTTGAATTTTAATAAAATAAATGAACTCATTTTTGAAACCAAACAAGTACTTTCATACATAGTTTTTTAATATGGGAAACAAAATTAAGTATACTATTAACCTAAAATGATTTAAAGTGTAGAAAATCAACATAGGATAAAGTTACTAACCTAGCACCAAAGATAGGCATAAGCACTTGAGGCGGACAAGGTACATCATGCATATATGAATTACTTGATACATGTTGTAGAGGTTGACTATTGAAATGATCAAATATAAAACGATTTATTGGCAAGTTTCCAATGCAACCTTTTATATGTCTCCTTTGGAAAAGTGATGGTCTTGTGTTTTGTAAACAAGGAAATAAATGAGGTGGTAGAGAATGTTGAGGTACTTCTAATGCATCAAGTTGAGATTTTTCTTTTTGTTTACTACAAATGAAATGTTTATTTTTTATGATTCTTGTACATTGTTCAATAGGATGCACACTACATTTGGCATCAATAGGTGGATGAAGCTTTTCATTTGAAGCTTCTTTGTTAATGAACTCTTGTTTATCATCGCATGTTGTTGATATTTTAGAATGATTGTGAAAAAGTCTATTTTGATGGATATTTTGAATAGTGTAATTCATATTCTGTTGCATAACATTAAAAAAGAAAACATTATAATTTATTTTAGAACCAAAACATTTCATTGCAAAGATTTTGGATCAAAAAATATAAAAAATTGTAACAAGTCCAAATGAAAATACATCTTGTCTAAATTTGTATGACTCGTGTCCATAGGACACAGTAGCCATTGACTTGAGCTCTCAATTTCATGACTTGGGCTCTCCATCCATGCTTAACCATGCTCATAACTTAAATTGCTTGACCTATTGACACAACTAATACAATCCTAATATATTGTATATATAGATAAACATAAAATGTCATGAAATCTCTTACATGCTAGTTAATTTGGATTAATCTATTTGATTTTTGTTAGAGGTATTCCTCTATAAAAAAAAGACAATAATGGAAAATTGAATTGTTGTATTAAACGTACATGTACACGTGGCCAACACACTGAGGCCTTATGATTTGCTCCTGGAGAATCTACATCACTGAAGAAAATGATGTCTTAGGTACTTACATTGTCCACACTACAATATATGATGATAATGTTACCTAAATTTCAAATATTTAAAACCATGTATTCATTTTGTATATTTCATTTTATTTGTTTTTTTATTCAATGTTAATTTACAAGATGTTAAATTGAGTCCAATTTTATTATAATTTCCTTAAGAAAGCTATAATGCTTTAGAAAAACATCACTCTCATGCAATCACGAGAACCTAACTAGGGAATTTTTTTAATATACAATGCATACATTTTCAACTTCACATTGTATTTAACCTCATACACCTTTTTTTTTAAGTAAAATTTAGTTTTAACAAAAATTAATGTTCAAATTCTACACAGATTTTGTACAGCACCAAATAGGTTATAAAAGGTTTGTTTATCACCTCATAAAGTTTTGAAAATACAATTTTGCTTGTGCCTTCATGTTGATTTCATTTACTAAGTCAAAATGTCTTAGATTCAAATGTTTGTGAACAAATTCTGCTCCATGAAAAAGTTTGGTGCATCCACTTACACTACACCCATATTTCCATCCATATTTTTCATCTTGTATTTTACGAACAAAAGAATCTAGAGCTTCATTAGTAGTAATTTGCAACATCTCTTTGCCAAACATACTAGCTATTATATCACCTGTTTGTAGCCTTGTTTGCCAAGTTGTTTCTAGCTTCTTCTCCCATTCTCCAATGAAATCATCTTTTGTGCTGCTATTATTGCTTTGAGCATTTGGTGCACTTTTCAACCAATTTTTTTTAGGTTTCTCTTTGTACTCAATCATTCCATAATAATCTACAAAATGAACACACCACAAATATGTGCGCATAATTTCTAAAAGCTCAATAGCTTCAAGTCTTCTTACATGTTTAGAATACTTTAACGTCACCATTGGGCTTCCAACAATCATGTCAACTTCTATATCCTTATCCACCAATAATAGGTTTTCTTCAATACCTTTTTCTATATCCAATTTTTTGATGAGAGATCTTTCAAGGTCAATGTCATTCAATAATCTTTTTAAATTAGGACATTGAGAGCGTCTTGGAAAAGAATCATCATATTCTTGTATTAAAGAATGTTCTTGAAATAATTTCATCCTTTTTATGTTATAACTCATATCACTATCATATCCTTTGTTTATTGATAATTCCATGTTTGAATCTCTGTTGCAACCATGTTCTTTATCATGAATTTATACTACATAGTTTGTATTGTAAACAAGTACAATCTCAATGATTGATGTGCTATACTTATAAAAAATATTAGGATTGACATACTAGTACGCATCCAACTCAATATGTTTAAAGCACTTACAAACAAAGAAAACTTGTTTGAAGTTTAGCCAAAAATTCTCTTGCTTGCATCTTGGCGTTTTCATTCCTTCTATTGATTCCAAAAGCAACGCTCATTGAGTTTGTGAAAAAGAAACCCAATCATTATCAAGAAACTATTTGTTGTAATTTTCAAGATTTGATTGTTGTATGAATTTGAAAGTTCAAGAAACAAAAAGCATGTGTTTATTACTTTATTGAAAGAGCTCCAAGTTTTGTTGGATCATATTTATCTCGCATCCTGAAAGTAAAATTTTTGTTATTTTAGTTTGCAAACAACTTGCACCCATTCAAATTGATTTTTTTAATTAAAATCATGGTAAATTTATACATTTTAAAAATAATACCTAAAGCTTACCAAACACTATCTTTGTATTTTTTGAAGTATGCTCTTTTTCTTCTTGTAATGTGTTTTGTCTTGTATGCTTCATATCTAAAATCCAAGTCTTTACTTAAAATTTTGCAATAATAGTAAATCATACAAGTAGTTATTTGATCCATTCAACATTCTTTCACATAATTTTCTTATAGATATATAACTATTGTTTTCTATAAAACTTGATGATATTTAAAAGGTTTCTTTAAGTGATTTAAATGTGATTCTTTGATTGCACCACCCCTCCAAAAGATATTCACTAGGCACCAAAAATCAAACAAAATAAATACCAATTATGCAATTTTGTTTTTGTTTTTCACCTTAACATTGATTTAAAGAATTTATTGAGCTTGACGTTTACCTACATTGAGCTTCTTTTGGTGAAATATCATCTTCTAATCCTAAAATGAATTGTTTGTATGTCATTAAAACCTCTCTGCACATGTAGCCAATAGCAAGTACAAAATTTGATCTATAAATTCCTCCCAAGTTGCTCAAATTTTATCAAAATAAAGCTAGAAAAAAATCCAAAGTTGATATACTTGTAGGTACTAAAAATTAAAAATAACATTTTTGCATTGAAAACACCTCATTTTTCATAGTTGGTAAAGTAAACATACTTTTGCAAATTGCAAGAATCACCATAAGCAATGGAAGTTAAAGAATTCATGGCAAAACCTGAACATTTTAGAGTGATCAAATCATTATTAAAAACCGTAGAAAGTTTCTATCAAAATATTTTCAAAGGAAATCAAAAAACACAATACCCTATTGTAATTTAATATCTTTTTAATGAATTTGAAAATATGATTGTCTTCAAACTTATTTAACTTCACCAATGTCATATAATGAAAAGAGAGAGTCATTATAATTATCATTCATCAAATCCTATAAAGTTTTATCTTATTGAGGTACTATAGTAAATTTAAAACAAAACACACCATATAACCTTGACATTTTGTATAATCTAATTTGTTTTGGTCTTCTATTGTCTTTGACAAATACAGTCCAACCTCATCAAATCCTCTTACCCTGCACTTTGCAGAGACATACGGTTAATTAGCCTTGAAATGATTACTACTAATTGCATCAATTAACTAAATCATATTGAATTATTGTGAAAAGTGCTTAATTGTTTAACACATACTTGTAGACAAACAAATTAAATTGACTAAATGATTTTTTGTTTTTCTTATCTCTCTTTATACAATATGAAATATATTTTAAATTTCTTTGGAGACAAGAAAAATCTATAATGCTCATACTTTGATAAGATAGCAAGAATTGTACAATCCTATAAAAATCAAGTTTAATACCTTTTCAACTGTAAAACTACTACAGAACATGCAAACTATTAACATGCAAACTATTAACATGCAAACTATTATTGGATCAAGTGTTAATAGAAGATATATGCACTACATTCATGTTTAAGTATATACGCCACGGTTGGGCCCAATTTGTTAATGAGCCTCTTGATATTGATGCTTCATATAAGTAATGCCTAAAACCAACAATCAAACCTTTATTATATAGTTACTAATAATAAAAGCGACAACATGAATGAGATTTTGGATTAATTTTTGTTCACTTCTTGGTGATCTTTTGCCCAAAGTTGTGGCATATAAAATAACAAAGAGAGTGGTTGAATTGAATTGAGGCCAAATTTTGGTGTGAGGATTATTTTTAAGACAACATCAAGCAATTAGGAAGAACAACAGTTTTCTATTTAAAATGCAATGACACATTTGTTCTCGTAGAGTTTTTGCTAACCACAAATCATCAAATTCCAACATTTTCTTTAGTCTTTGTACAAAACTTACTACAACTTCATTCAAAAGATACTACTTGATTATTGTAGTATGCATAGTTTTATGTATTTTTTAAAGGTCATTTTTCTTAGTTTGCATGAATCAACGCATAGCTTTTTTAAATTCTAAATTTTTCTTGTTCAAATGGTAGGATTTTAGGATACCTAAGACTTGACAAAAAGCATATGATGAGAAAGAATGTCATTTTAACAATGGATACTTTAAGAAATAGCTTCAAATGAAAAAAATAATCATTTTGATAAGGTTTGATACATTCCAAAATATTCTCCTTGAATTTTTCATGCTATTGAGAAAAATATTTGAAACTATTATTTTAGAATTCAAATTTTGAATTTGGAATATACACTATGGTTGATTGAGAAAACTTAAACAATTTGCCTTTATGGCCATTTCAAGCTTGCAAGAGCCGTAGCCTCAATTTATCCTTGATTCGTTTAACAATTTTAAAAGAAGAAAAAAGTACACTTGTTTTATCAAAAAGTTTTAATCCATCGCACTTTTTACTAGTGTTATAATTTCACAAGCAAATAAACAATCAAACATAAACATCTAAATTGTATGGTTTAGACATTGTATCACTACTATAAGAAGATTGATTACTTTGTTTTAGAAACTATAGATTCTAAGGAAACAGTCCAACTAACAACAAAATAAATACACAAAGATCTCTTGATATATTTACGTTTTTTTTAATTTATAAATTACATGAAGACTAAAAAATATCAAAATTTGTGATGATTGAGTCACCAACAAATATGAAAATTAAGAAAAAAATGCTTATAATGAAATTTGTTTTTTTGTTAAAGTTATTAGATTACCTATTGTTATTTGTAAACCCTTGTCTACTTTGATCTTCAAAGCGTCTTTTGAAACTACCTACAAAGGCAATTTCTCTGCTGCGTTTGTATGGAGGTGATTGTTGAGTTGGTGGATTGTGATGTTTGTCTTTGTCTATCGAAAGATGCAAGGGGCTCTTGTGTTGCTTAAATTCTTTGTCTCTCTCCTTTTGATCTCCACCTCCCAAACATTCTTGAATGCTCTTTGTATAATTTTGCCTTTGAGCTCTCTTGTCTTTTTTGAACTGCCATTCTATTGGATCACACTCTTTCCTCTTACCTCCTACTCCTTGATAGTCTTGTCGACTCATTGCTTGTCCAATACTTTTGAAAGTGACATCCATTATATCATCCATAACTTCTTACTTTAGTTTCTCAACAAGTGCAAGCTTTTTTCATCTCCACCCTATACTTGACAATGCAAAACAACCTAATTCTCTGCATACCCCATGCACGTCAATTATTCATCACAAAAACTTGAAAGACAATGTTTTGTTGTTGCATTTTCTCATACATTAAAAATACAAAGCACACTTCAAAGACACTTCTTATCGTTATGAATAAAAAATCTAATGTTTTGCAAACCTAATTAAGACTCAAACAAATTTTCATGCTTATAAAAAAAATTTGGAATCATCAATTCACACAATCCGTAAAACTTTGTTTGCAAAAAGCACATAATAAAAGGTAGGAAATTATGTGTTTCTTGGGTTGTTGTTTTTTTAGACCTCTAAATTGCATTGTGATGTTTACTATGGTCCAATGCATTATTCAAAATTGCATTCTTTCTATTTTCATTCCATCGTCCATAACTAGGTCCATTCATTTTGAGATTTTTCAGCATCTACATATCATATGTTTAGTAAATTTAAGTGATTTTGAGTTTTCCTACACCACCACAAAACTATTTTTTACGGGATAGTCTTCTATGCATTGTAATTGGATTTTGTTTGTATATCAAAAACCACATACTTCAGAAAACTGCCACAAAAAAAAGTTATTGTTCATTTTGTGACCAACTATAGAAATAAAATCGGATCTTTTTGGCTATATAGTAAGAAAAGCAACAATGCGAGGCTTAGGTTGTAAATGACTTTAAAAAAATTGTTTCTAAAAAGCAGACTAGATAAGTTATCTTTTTTTCTATTGATTGATAATCTAAAAACCTCCAATTGTTTGCAAATATCTTTATAGAAAATAGTTGTTCAAAAAAAAATTGTTTTAATGAGCCATACTTCAATAAGCATATAACACTTCTTCTTACATTGCCAAAGAGGAAAATATTATGCAAACTTAAATATAAATGTAAAAAACGTAAATGCCATTGGTTTGATTATTTTTCTACAATATAGTCATTTCTGTTCTTGACATTGTTATCATAAACTACTTAGGTAAACCAAACCTTTCAAGGTACAATTAAATAGTCACTAATTACTCAAAACAATTTAAATTTTCTCGTAGATTTCTTATTAAGGCTCATTGAAGGCTCATTGTTTAAAATCCCAATGTTTAAGAAGGTGGCCTTTACAATCCAAAATGCTCGTTTAGAATGTTTTTTGATAGAAGTAATGAGAAGGAGCCTCTTCATTTTAAAATCAATAGGACACAAATACTCATATCTATTATTTTGCAATACCCTGATTTAATGACTTATTGGAAGGAGACAGGCACAAAGGGTGACAAATATTTCTATGAACAAGACAGTGAACTGAATGTTTAGAAATTGTGGTGCTTTCCCAATTAAGTATTATATGTCTATCCTCTACTTGTTTTTTTTTGCAAAAAAAACTATATTTTCATTCAGTAGTGACACATGCTAGTTATTGCTTGTCGGCAAAAACCTAAAAAAAAAAAAAAAAAAAACCTAAAAAAGTGGTTATTATGGCATTACACAAGCCATTTGAATGATGGAGAATAGAAAAAAAGTATAATAAAATTATCTTATTTTAGAAAAATAAAACAAGGAGTTGAATTTTTTTTTAAAGCGTTTCCATGACTGACTATCAAATTTAGCAAAGACCTAAAAACTAAGGTAAGTAGGAATAAAGAAGATTAATCTGTATTTAACTAAACCTTGACAATCCAAAAATAAAAAACAAGAGTTCGTTTATATTTGTTTAAAGTTACATACAAAACACTGGTGGTTCTTCCATGATTTACTTATATATTGGGAAATATCTTGATGTTTTGACAAAACAGTGGAAGGTCTCCTAATGTTTAGGACATGTTGCATTTCAACCAATAATGTAAGAAAGGCGGCAGCGTTTTTTTTCCTGGCGAAAAAAAAAAAAAAAAATTTCGTTTATCAAAACCCAAGTTCTCTTTGCCCTAAGGAACTAACACAGATTTGTAAAATTTTATTGGCAGAAATTTTGTGGATGAAGTATGTAGACAGCCTAAAATCATGATACCATATGGGCTATGTCACCAGGTGTTGGTTTAGTGATATAAAAAATAGTTGTGATTATGTCGCCATGTGGCCACAACTAATGACCTTCCAGAAAAATATGGCACCAATTATATTATCATATGGTTTATTGCCTATTGGTTTGTCTTTTTTTTCTCTCGCTTTGATGTTGAGCAACCAAAGAAAATTAGGTGAAAGTGTATGGAAGAGGCCAATTTTATTTCTGAAAACTTAAGAAGGTTTGTTTAATTGCTTATTGATTTCTATGTCTTGAGGATAGTGTTGTTAAATGCTTGATTTTGTTGTACAAGTTCTTTATTGTAAAGTGTCTCAAAGTTATTTCACTTTGCATGTTGTTGTATGGTGCTTAGAAGTTTACCATACATTCAGATTTAGCTTTGAAATTTTGAATCTTCTGTCCTTTGTACAGCAGAACTCCTCTAAACTAATATCCCCTAAACTAATATTTGGCATGTCATAAAACTATCCACCTCTTTCTCACGCAACTAAATGAACTAGTAACTCCTGTCCCAAGTACATTAGTTTAAAAGGAGTTCTACTGTACCCAAAATGTGACTTTCTTAACTTAGGATATGTTCAAGTTAGGATGTTGTCAAAATTCATTGTGTTTCTTGTGTTATGTAGCTACTTTCAATTAAAACAAAATGTTTTGTTGTAGGAACTTAGTTGAGAGGAAATTTTTGTGTACCCTATATGAAGTTGTTAAATTCATGTGTGGAGCCAGATTTCTTCATCCTCAACAATCCTCATTGCCTAAGTATTTTGTGATGAAAAATACTTTAGAAGCCTAAAAATACATGGTCTGTGCAAACATGGTGCCACCTTGGCTACTGCCATACCTAATACAGAAAAAATGCTGGAAGGCGGTAAGGTAGGGTGTTGTAAATGCGACCCTCTATTGTAAATTGTCCCATAGGTTGGTGAAGAATGGTCATGAAGTGGTTTTTGAATGGACCCCTTCAAGTCATACTAAAGAAAAAGTGTATTCTATTGTAAGAGCCAATCATACTTCATTCATTTTTTGAGAAGTTGCAAGGGACGCTTTATGGAAGACCTAGAGTCACAATAGGTGTCTACTACAAAAAAATTGAAAATTCATCACCAATTCAATAATGCTTCAAAAAATATGAAAAAAATAACGTTACATTTAGCATCCTTTTTTCTTTGACTGAAAATTAGACAAAAAACTTTCTTGTCTTGAAAAGCCCATGAAAATCCAGATGTGCTCTTAAAGTGAAGGTTTAGGAGCACCCTATTTTAGTGCTCCCTCTTTGACATTTGTCAAAGTTGTGGTTTTCTAAAAATACTTCCTAAAACTAATTTTGGACAAGAAAATAAGTTTTAACCCCTAAAGAACCAAGCCATTTCTTTTGCAAAAAACACCAAAAATTGCCACTTTTGGGGAAGCAAGTACAATGGTAAGAAAAAAAGTCTTTTACAAGAATTCAACCTTAAGATCTTACAATAGACTACAAGAGGTACACGTGGTAAAAAAATCAGCTCAATCTACACAAAAATGAGTGAGATATTTACATCTAAATTGCGGAAAAAATATTTTTTTGCTGCTGCCCAAAAATTTCAGAAGGCTTTGACCACTCTTAGATCAAAAAAATTACTCTACGCAAAGTTGAGGATTATTTTCCCCATGTAGGAGACCAAGTTAGGTATGTGTGGGAAAATTCTCAAATCAATTGGAACTACACAACACATAGGAAAAATTAGTAAGTAAAAAGAAGTAGAGAATGAGTCAAAACACTAAATTGTTAAGAATTTAATTATGGAAATGAAAAATGCAAATCCTAATGGTCATAATGCTGTGATAAACAATCTACATCCTTTGGTTTTGTTTTTATTCCAAAATAATAAAAATTGAGTAAAATAAAGGACTTCAAAGTTTATTTTAGAGTAGAGAATCTAGAACTACCTGCAAACAAAAACTCCTCATAACTTTCATCTCATCTATCAAAATTGAATGATTCAAAGCTCCCTAGGTCTATATAAGTCTAAAGAACCTGTTTCAGATTTTTGTTTGAAAAAAATGAAAATTTTAAAGAAGTTTTTGGCTGCCTAGGGAGTAGCATTTTCCAAATTTTCATGCACAACTTCTTCAATAAATGTCAAAATGAAGAAAAAACTACATTCCCATGTAGATTTTTGAATTCCACACCTCAATGAAAGTATCATAAAATCATTTAAAGTAGTTTAGCCATAGGTACATGCCCAAAATCCCATTGTCCGTTCATTCATTAACTTTATTGAGCTCTCGGAGCCTTTGTTGGCATAGCTAACAAAGTGCAGCCCACGGCAAGAGAGCCCGTGAGGCTGCACCAGCTCTCCAATATAATTAATTGAAAAGATGCTGGGACGTCAAACGAATCGAGCAGGGCGCTGTCAAATTAGTTTGTTTTTGTGCGTTTGATTTTTTTGTTCTGTCTAGTAGTTTACTATTTTTACCCTAGCGGGTAAAAATAATAAAGCGTTTCGCGGAACAATGACTGTCTGTTCCCGTACAGTGAATGCCTGAAAATAATAGAATAGTCTTTTTGCAATGGGAGAAGCCTGAAAAAGCAATTGGGAGGGTTCGCACAACGAATGAAAGGTGAAGGTAGTTTTCCTACTTTTTCCTCTCGCCAAAGAGCTTCTGAATAATATGCTTCGCTTCCCCCGCGCTCTTTCTGACAAAATGAAAAAAAGGCATTATATATTAATTACATAGTATATTCAATTATATACAATCAATAAAGAGATTAGCGCAATCTACCTTTTGTCAATGCTTTATGCTATATAAAAAAAAGTGGTAATAGAGAGAAAAAAAAGATTTTTTTGCTATGCTTTTTATCTTCAAGCCTTACGCTCCTACTTTCAGGTTCGGCCTTTTATCTGCTTTACTTTAAGTAATAGGCTGGTTGGAGAAACCACTTTGGTGGCGTAGCTGTGAAAGATTAATTTACGTGATGTGCAATAAAATAAAGCGTCAAGCAATTGGTAAAAAGTGAACACCTTTGAGAAAAAAGAAACTAATCATGATGTGTTCTTTTTTAATTGATTATTTAGCATATTAGGGTAATTAGCTCAGTTGGTAGAGTGCCTCGTTTACACCGAGAGAGTCAGCGGTTCAAGCCAGTGGCATCTCTGGCGGCAATTTGATGTAGCCGACGCATGGCCTGCGGCTTTGCGGGGCCAGGGCGCTTCTCAGTGGCCGAAGGTTTTTCTCCTAGGGTTTTAGAAGAAATCAAAATAAAGTCAAGTTAGAGAGCTTTATGATCGGCGAGAATCGCCGAAGAGCACTTGTGTAGTCTACCTCATCAAACGTAGGAAACCTACGACTAAGCAAGTTCCCTTTTTACTCTATTCATCAATCGCTACGCGCTTCCGGGCACTATGGTAAGACGTGAAAACACCCGATCCCATTCCGACCTTGAAATGTGAAATTGTCTTACGCTATATGTACTGATTTATCAATTTCGGAAGACATGGTCCAAGCCCGGACAATGTCCAATTTCAATTATTCTAAAACGCTATTGAAAGTGATGAACAATCAATCGCGAGGCCAAAGCTCCTAGAGGACTAAGCTCGCCAAATAGTACTATGCAACACTTGGCGCCTACGGATGAATCATCATAGAGACTCGCAAGAAAAAAATGACATATTTCTAATAAAGAACTCTACTTAAGGCGGGCGGGGAACTACTGCGCAAAAAGAAATATTTTGCGGCGCCGTTGAAAAAAACCTTATTATGTGCGCGGGATAGAGTAATTGGTAACTCGTCAGGCTCATAATTTGAATGTTGTGTAGGCCACAGTTTTTGCAGCCCCTTAAGCCTTATTTGTTAAGAGCCGCGTGTGTATTCACGCGGCAACGATATTGGACTCTTTTTTTGCGAGATAGGCTAATTGGTGATAGAAAATGGATGATATCAACATAAAAAAATCTATACTTTTTTTTCGTGGCTTCGAGCAAAAAGCCGTATGACACAAAACTATCATGTACGGCTCTGTAAAAGGACACAACAATAGCAGCCCAAATTTTGTCCCACTCTCTAGCAATTACTATGTAATTGCATTCCTCATGAAACTGAGTATGAGGGCGCAACGTGGTCTGAAAGCCTCTCTAAGCAGATGAATTAGGTTAAAAAATAAATACTAAAAAAAAGAAAAAAAGCAACATGAGCTTGGAGTTTGTGTGTTTTCCGACGCAAGGTTCCCTTTTTCCCTCTCGTGTAGTAGAAGTACTCGTGCTGCAAACGGCACATATCCCAAGTTCACGCAGGTAGAATCCCGGGTGTCTTCCCTCTGAGAGTAGGGCGACCATCATCGAGGTTTGTTTTCCTGAACTTCCGATAGTTAGTTTCTGACTTATTGGCTTTCGACCCAATTATAATCGAGTAAGGCAGATTACGCGCTGAGGGATCCTACGCAGAGCTTTCCAACTCCAACGATCCCATGTAAATCTCACTTCGCTCACACGACTTACAGATAATCCTACATTAATAGCATGTCAAATTCCACGATAAAAAAGTTATGTTTCCAAAAAGATTTGTCCATCTGTAATAGAAATAACATTGGTCGGAATATAAGCAAATACATCTCTAGCTTGTATTTCAATTACAGGTAATGCAGTCAAGCTACCTGCATCAGTTTGGTCTGACATTTTAGCGGCTCTTTCTAATAAACAAGAATGTAAATAAAAAACAAATATCAGGGTCCTTTTTCCCTTGGTTTTCTTGTGTAACTCTTCTTACGGCTAAGATTCTGGCATGTAGATTTCGTATGAGTCTAAATTGTAGAGCACGCATCTTGTCCATATTGTTGGAGCAATGTTGGGTTGAGAGGAGCACGCCTTGGGAACACGCAAGGTGTCTTGCTGCGATCGTGCGTTGCCAATTAAAATCGTCTTTAATCTTGATCTTCTTTTCAAATCTTCAGTCTTCAATCTTCTGTTGACCTATCCTGTGGCTGGCTCTAAAGGTATAAGGGTCAAGATAGGGATAAGAGCCCACTGGATACGGAACGGGTAGATCGGGACAGCAGACACGAGCTGCCGTCTGTATGACGGGATCCTAAAATCAAATTCACGATCTGCTGGCCAAAATTTCAGATCATGAGAACAGAGCAAGTCTTGACCATATGGATGATCAATCCCACTTCGTCACCACAACAATAAATGGGATTAAATTTGGTTTAACCCAAACTGCCCGCAACAAGGTTTACAAAACAGAATGGAAATGAATTGACAAACGAGCCTCCAAAACCGGCTAGGAATAACAAAGCCACATCCCACACATACATAAAAAATAAACCCAAAACATTCCTTTTGAAATCTTCATATCTTCAGATCTTCAAGTCTTCATTTCTTCAAGTCTTCATGTTTTAATAAAAACAATGAGGAAAATCACAAATAACAAGTCCTAGAAAAGTAGCAATCTTCTATCTAGTGCCACAGATGGCTCAAAGATTCAAATGCTAAATATAATAGCAATTTGAAAAGCTCTTCTAACCTTCTAACATTTCTCCAAATTTCAACTCAATCTAAGATATTGTCCAAAAGTTATGTGGGTTCAAAGTAGAGGCTCTTCTTCCTCCTTACAAACTAAACACTGCCTCTATAAACATCTATAACTTTTGTTCTATACATCACTCATAGAAACGTAATATCAATTTAGAAAGATGATATCACTGGTTACAATCCATAAAATTTTCACTCCAAAACAAAACTCTGTCCAAAAGCTCTAGTCAATCAAAGTGTGGGTCTCAATTTTTTAGAGAGCACCCAAACCCCCAACTTTTACCCACTATAACTTCTTCAATAAAATTCCAAATGTAATGATTAAAGACAATTCAGAAAACTATAACAACAAACTATCAATTCTAAAAATCTGAGAAGAAAATCTCATATTGTCCAAAAGTTGTAGCTCTTCAAAGTCTCGGCTTTCTCCTAACAAAAGGACAGCCACCTCCAAACCTTCACACTTCTATAACTTTCTCGTCCAAGCTTTAAACCTCAAGTTTAAGGACTTTCGAAAAAGCCAATACTAAGATAAACACTCTCTTCAAATCTTGTTGCAAAATGATATACTAATCATAAGTTATGGCTTGTCGAAGTCTCAGCCTTTCTTCATAGTTTGGCTTTTTGACTTCAAAATTCAAACACTCATAATTTTTGCATCACAACTCCAAATCAAACTTGCAAACTCATTTTGGAAAGGTAATCTCACAAGAAACAATCTCTTCAAATTTCAATTCAAAATCATGTATACACAAAAAAAAATCTCACATCAAAGCTTCAGAATTTTTCCCCTTCTTCCCACCAACACTCATACCCTAACTTCCAACAACTAAAAAATCTTTTTTCCATAATTTCGACCTTATCTAATGTAGGGAGGTGGAGCACATCAGCCCATGCCCTCCCTATCCTAACCCCACTATAGATGTCAAATTCTTTTTCCTTTCACACTTTTCCTATTGACTTCTAAACCCTTAGTATTTTTATTCAAATAAAGGCAAAATATATGAGCCTCCAAAACATCTAAATAAACATATGAAAATAATTAAATTACAAAATAAATACCATCGTAAAATGGCCACGTGCCCTTGCGAGCATATAATAGCATCAAACGCTTGTCTTCAATCGCCAAATCGTGGACTTGGTTGGTTGGAGAAGCGGTCGTCTCTAGTCGCCCGCCGGTCCGGGTTCAAATCTCATTGGACTCGTCAAGCGGTGATGGCGGCTCACGGCTTGGCAACTAATGAGGCAGGAAATTGGCCCAGCCAACCCGCTACCTACCCCCCTAAGCTGTGCATGTGACAAGACGGCGCAGCGCACTGGAATCTATGGCCGCTGCGCTGTCACCAAATTGTGGTCCTCACCATGACCACCTCTTTTGCCTCAATTGTTGATTTATTGAAATCAACACAAACATGAATATATAACGAGTATCTATATGATGGAGATATCTCCATCAGGACAGTGAGAAGCTTGGTAAATCCTGGTTTGGAGTCTAAAAACAACTGCCTCGACCTTGAGCCAAGGAATTTGTTCCCATGGTATCGTTTGGGTATCTATGTAGAACCTACTCATAACTTATTCTCTTTTCCAGTTTTTACTGAGATCCTAAATCTCCAAGTGGGCATAATGAAAATGCTGCAAAAAAAAATCTATTTTGGCTGGCTGCACTTTGCGGCCTTGGCTTTTTAGAGAATCCTGCTCTCGTCGGGTTTATAGCTTGGCAGCCCGCTGCAAGGGAGCCCTACCAAAGTTTTCCAGTTTTGAGTGTATTGGATAGTTATAGCGGCCCATAGGCATAAGATGTACTTTGCGGGGTGGTCCCTTGGACATAGTCCTTTCAAACAGTGGCCATTTAGTCCAAGGTTCATTGGATGTTCGGTGCAAGACCAAAAATTTGCACTGCAAGTACCCTTTATTCCTCCTTTTCATTCTAAAGTTCATCCCTCAGTGTGGTCAGTATTTGATACTGTCGGGCAACAAAGCTTACACTTGTTTACTTACAGTGGTTCACCAAGGCCTCTTTCCTAAGCTCGTAATGACTGTAGCTCCCCAAAAACTCATTTGCCTAAATTTTCCCAAACCATGTCTTTTCTACATCCTTTTTAGACTTTATAGATGAATGATGTCAGGCTCCATCGCTTTTTTTTCATTTCAGCATTTCACTCAGAATATCGAGCAGTGATTTAAAGTCTTTTTTACTAGAATTAGCCCTAATAAGAAATTTTTTCTGCAGTATTTTGGTAAAACTATTTGTATGAATAAGGCCCGCGCGCTCTTTGGCCTTATCATCCATAAGCCAATAGGCTAATGCTCCAAGAGTCGACAAAAGTAGCCAGTTGACTAGTAATCTGCTTAGTAATGTTTTTTTGTTGTACGATAGCAGAAAGTATATCTGAGTCTATAGACTTCAAAAGCTCATGTTCATATTGATTAATGCTCAAAATAGGAATTTGATCTAAATAACCTTTGACAGCTGCATAAATAACCACTATTTGTTTTTCAATAGGAATTGGGCTATATTGTGGTTGTTTAAGAACCTTTGTTAGCCTCGCCCCACGATTTAATAAATATTGAGTAGCAGCGTCAAGGTCTGAACCGAATTGAGCAAAAGCGGCTACTTCACGATATTGCGCCAATTCTAGTTTTAAGCTACCGCATATCTGTTTCATAGCTTTTAACTGAGCCGCAGAACCTCAAGAGTAGGGTTTGCACTCATCTCTAGGCGCTAGCACAGGATATAGAACCCGGCTTCCTCTCAAAGAACCGCGCGCGATAGTCGCCTATCACACGGCTCCCTTCTCCTAAAACCTGTCACTTATAGACGAGGACAATCAAATCATCAATAATATTTTGTCCGTGTGTAGTTTTTTAGAATGTTAAACACGCAAAGGGATTTGCTTCCTATTGAATGCTAGTTTTTATCTTGGAACTGTGCAGCATCACTCTCTTCCTTAGTGGTCTTATAGCTTTTGCTTAAGTCTTATGGCGTGAGCTTAAAGGCCGCCTTGATGGCTGTTTATAATATCTGGTCTCTGGCGCTGATCATTGTAAATGAGCAAAACCAGGTGCTCTTATTTTACAACGATAAGGACGATTTGTTCCATTACTGACTAAAAACACACCAAATTCTCCCTTAGGTGCCTCTGCTACAGTATAGGTAGAAGAAGCTAGTACAGAAAAACCTTCTGTATAAAGTTTGAAATGGTGAATTAAAGATTCCATGGATTGTTTCATTTGAGATCGTGAAGGAGGACATAACTTACGATCATCCGCTTTAATCATGCCACTAGACATTTGATTAAGACATTGCATAATGATTCAAATACTTTGTCGCATCTCTTCAATACGAATACAATAACGGTCATAACAATCTTCTCTGGTACCTACGGGTACATTGAAAATCAATTGGTTATAAACATCGTAAGGTGCTGATTTTTGCAAATCCCAGCATACTCCTGAGCCTCTTAACATTATACCACTGAATCCCCAATGGAAAAAATAGCATAGAGATTTCCTCAGAGACTACACATGGGGTGCCTAGTCTATCATCGATCTTTGGCTAGGTAAATGTATAGTCTTGTTTCTCTCTAAAAAGTCATGTCTATTTCACTCTAATGAATGAATAAATAAAGGCCGGAGGCCTATTGGAATCTTCTTATGGTCTGGTCTATTTAAGGCGTAAATTAAGTTTTTATTTATGAGCCTTACTTAAGCAGCTTTGTAACCTTTTGCCATAACAGATCCAGGATAATAGGATTTACTTTCAATTCTTGCTTCGGGGGTATTTGAGTAACACCCAATTTAACAAATAATAGTAAGACCGAAAGCCCGCCAGTATCTAGGATTTCAAATCAAAACCTCGGCTAGTTTTAATTGGTTCCTGTTTTTTTTTTTGCAGTTAAGAGAGTTTCTAAGAAAATTATTGACTATTTGACTCTTGGAGCATTAGCCTATTGGCTTATGGATGATAAGGCCAAAGAGCGCGCGGACCTTATTCATACAAATAGTTTTACCAAAATACTGAAGAAAAAATTTCTTATCAGGGCTAATTCTAGTAAAAAAGACTTTAAATCACTGCTCGATACTCTGAGTGAAATGCTGAAATGAAAAAAAAGCGGTGGAGCCTGACATCATCATCTATAAAGTCTAAAAAGGATGTAGAAAAGACATGGTTTGGGGAATTTAGGCAAATGAGTTTTTGGGGAGCTACAGTCATTACAAGCTTAGCTAGTGCAATACCTGTGGTAGGAGACACTATAGTAACTTGGCTTTGGGGTGGTTTCTTGGTAGATAATGCTACCTTAAATCGTTTTTTTAGCCTTCATTAGTACGACGCAAGGTTGCCCTCACCTCCACTATTTGTGCTATGCGGTTTATTATTCAGAAAATAGAAACCATGTTGACAAACATAGCATTTGTTTGATATGAAAAAAAAACCCGGTATCACATACTTAAATCCAAGGTATGCCAAAAAAGAAAAAGAAAAGAAACTAAAAAAATAATAATAATAATGATCCTATGCTAATAAAACAAATTGTTATATGAAAAAAAGCCCAAGAGATTGAAAAAGAATCTCCATATATTCTTTTGTTTCATTGTAGTGGCTTGACAAGTCGACAATGGCGACAACTCAAAAATTTACTATGTGCCTTTCGAGGTAGAACTTTATTTTGACCAAATTACAAAGGGAAACTACCACATAAAAACAAGCAAGGTGGTTTTATTGAGCAGCTTGCTTATAGCGCAGGCCCCACTTGTATCTTGTACTTAACTAAAGAAGCACCAAATAATACATGGTCACAATTAGGCATTGAAGCTTAGCTCCAATTTTATTGAACCCAATTCGGAACTTTGATTTTCAAGCCAGCTTTGGATGAGTGAACTAAGAACCATATCACTTTTTGCAGATTTTTTTTATCAACTACACCACAATAATTGGGCTGCCTGCGGCATGCATTAGAGCGCCAACTCTCTACCCAAGCATAGAACGCAGCCAAATATTTATCTTGCCAGCGTTGGAAGAACGCTACGTGTCCTCCATCTCTACCTTTAACACGTTTTATTACAAATTATTCAGTTTGGTTTTCAGATTCTTTTTTTCAAAGCCAAGTTAAAGTGCAAAGCATAACGAGATCTCCTGCAGCTATTATAAAGGGTAATTCATCCAAGCACTTATACTACTTTTCTACAATATACCACTTGTTTATTTGGAGACGATTGGAGTTGAACCGACAGCTTCATGCTTGCAAAACATGCACTCTACCAATTGAACTACGTCCCCTATAGATAAGGTGAGATTTGAACCCAGGATACAGTATTGTTGTATTTGTCAGTATGGGCGGGGCCTCTCATGCTTTTCTCCTCCGGTTAGAACCACACGTGCTGCGCTTTGCGCCCACATACAACTTATGCAACCTATTAACCATGTTAACCCGCAAAAGGAATGTTTGACTCATTGGCTATTGGAAGATGTTTTATGTATATTGTGAGAAGTTAAGTGTAAGAAGCCTTTGGCCCTGCGGTCTATTTGACACTCTTCTAAGCTTATGCTTACTTGCTTTGCCAGGGTATCTCATTCTCATTATCAAATGTCCTTCTTTTAGCTGGAACTGCTATATTAATTCAACGGACAATGGTCCTTGAGGGGTTAACAAATTCTTAACCCTTGAGCGCCATAGTGCCTCATATATTGTCTCCCATGATTTCAAAGCCTTATTTTGAGGCATTGGATTTAACTTTTTGATCTTGTTATAAACTACAATTATAAAAGCATTCAAGTTGTCCATCCCATTGGAGTAGTGGCAAGGAAAGCCAAATGTTGTACAAGTGCTGCAAGGTATTTGATTGGGTGAAACACCATATGGGGCATGGTGACAAGCAGCGTTTTACAAGCTGCAATTATCCGGTCAATATTCCTTGCAAGCTTCTTGGTGTGTGCTTTGTGGTAGTGGGAATTTTGTTGGCAAGGTTCAAGCATGTTCTAGACCCTTATTATAACAACCCTCACCAATTGCGGTGGTCATTGTTTTCCATGCAATAGCAATTTGAAGCCCTAAAACTTGACATAAAAAGAAGTGCAATCTTCAATAATTTACAAGTGTGTGCATTCACATCTAATCTTGTTGCTCACAAAATTTGAGATGAATCCAGGGCTTATAGAATTTTGTAAAAATCATCAAATAGCAACTACCTACTAAAAAATGAGATTTTGGAATCACATATTGTTTGATCAAATGTTATAATCTCCCATCTCCCATGATCTGTTGTTCCCAAAATTTGCAAGCCATTTTCTAAGTAGGTGTTCCATTATTTCAATGGTCGCTTTTTGTGGATCATCCGATTGACGAGATACAATGCATCAAAGTTGTTGGTTTCCAAAAACCTTGATTTTGGTGAAAATGGCCTAGGCGCTCAGGGGTTAATCAAGTACACCTTAACCCCTAAAGGACCATTGTCCCTTCAAGGGACATGTTGGACTTCAGGCATGTACCTATGGCTAAACTACTTTGTGTAATTTTTTGAAACTTTTATTGAAGGTGGGGAATTCAAAAATCTATGTGGGTATCTAAGTTTTTCTTCATTCCGACATTTGGTGAAGAAATTATGCATGAATTTATGAAACTTTGGAGAGGATTTCCCGTTTGGGCAGCCCAAAAACTTCTTTTAAATTTACACTTTTTTAAAATAAACATTGAAGCCATTTCTTTAGATTTTTTAATACTTGAGAAGCTTTGAATCATTCAATTTCAATTAATGAGATGAAAATTATGAGGAGTTTTTGTTTCTTGGCAGTTATGGATTCTCTACTCCAAAATAAACTTTGAAGTCCTTTATTTTACTCAATATTTAATATTTTGGAGAAAAAATTAAACCAAAGGAGTAGATTGTTTATCACAACATCATAACCGTTGGGATTTGCATTTTTCATTTCCATAATTAAATTCTTAACCATTTAGTGTTTTGACTCATTTTGTACTTCTTTTTACTTATTGTTTTTTTCCCATGTGTTGTATAGTTCCAATTTATTTGAAAATTCTCCCACACATACCTAACTTGATCTCCTACATGAAAAAAATAAAGCGCAACCTTGGGTAAAGCAATTTTTTTGTTATAAGAGTGGTCAAAGGCTTCTGAAATTTTTGGGCAGCATGGAAAAAAACTTTTTTTTTTGGCTCACTCCTCTCCATCTAGAATGAGTTGACTTTTTTCCCAAAAATACGTCTTCTAGTATGGGGCAAGATCCTACAATTAAATTTCCCAAAAACAAAACATAAAATTCCTTTTTATTAACCCTCCTAAAAGTGGCATAAAAGTGGCAATTTGTAGTGATTTTTACAGAAAAAATAAGGCTTGGTACTTTAGGGGTTAAGTTGCCCAAAAAAAGCAGTTCAAACATGTTTTGTGAGGAGCTATTTGCAACGTTCATTTATTGGGCCATCTCCCTAGATTTTCCTTTTTCACGGGGCCAGTAAGCCAGTTTCTCAATTGCATTTATGACGCTGCACCTCCTCGCAGTCAACGAATTTCGAAACAGCGTAGATGAAAATAGCGAAGAGGGAGGGATGGATGATTGTCATCCACAAGTCTCAGCTGCGCCTTAGCCTCGGCCTCACCAGTCACCAGTCACCACTCTGGTATGATTGTTGCGTTGCGAAGGAAATGGCGAGTGTCGTCGTCGCGGGGGACGCAGCGTCCTCGCAGACCCAAGCCAACTGAAGGGGTTGCACTCCTGTGCCCATACACTCTTGCAATGGAGCCCGAAATAGCTACGTCGTCTGCGTAGTTGGCTCCCGCTCTCGGGATCTCCACAGTTTTCTGGACTCGCAAGCTCGCGAGCTCACTCTTTTCCTCACTGGCATCCTTTCCCTTGGCCTTTATTAGATCGGTTCTGCCGCGTCCTCGCCAGCTGGCTTTCGAGTTTGCCTTGTTTGAGCAGAGAATGTTTCACGTTTTCGCAAGTTTCTTGCCCGTATTGTGATTTGCCATTGAGTCAGGGTCAGGGAACAGGACAGATTGGAACCCTAACAACCCGTTTGGAGGGATTGCGATGGATGCTCATCGCTGAGCAGCAGATCTACCTGCTGGCGGATCGCTTGAAGGATGCGAATGCTCAGCTAATTGCTTCTCCCATCTGAGGTTTTTGAGTCGGCTTCGGCGTTTGATCGAATTCTTGGTGTTCTCCCATGGGGCCTCCAAGCCTGCCGGGTACCGAGAGAGAGTGGACTAGGGCTGACATGCCCTCGTCTAGCTTTGTGGTCGACGATTTACGATGTGAAGCCAGCACCTCCGGCAGTCACGGACTGCACATCGAGCACATTGTGACGAGGCTCGACACTCTCGCCGGGGTTGCCATCAAATACGGCGTTGAGGTAAGCGATCTTTTGTGACGAAACTGGATATTTTTGTGTTGTAGATTAGGGTATGTCGTCGTGTGTTTGCTGCCGATCTCACTGTGCTGATTGTGCGTGTGCTTGCAGGTGGCCGATATCAAACGTTTGAACGGGCTCACTACTGATTTCCAAATGTTTGCCCTCAGGACTCTGAGGATACCGACACCTGGCAGGCACCCCCCTGGATCGAGGTTAGATTGTTGATCCTCTTCTCAACCTATAATCAGTTCTGGAGAAAATCTATGGCTGCGAATAAATTCTCCACAGAATAAGGCCTAGCTTTACTCACAGTAAAGAATGGGGTTTCAGTTGTGTAGCAGGTCTTATACTCTTGTGGTATATCTTGTCTTCTGTAGCTTAAAATACCTATTGCCCCATTTGAGCTTTCCCTGAAGTAGATGATACTATTTGCGTCCAACTTCAAGCATTTTGACCATTACGTAGGAGTGTGCTTTCCACTACAAACCTCGCTGGAGAGATCTCTTTGAGTACAAGAATCAAACTGTTTCGAGATGAAATTGTTATGCAATCAAAGTGGGAGGTTACAGATCACTGTTGAGGGACCATAAAACAACCCTATTTCCGTCCAAAGACCATAGCCAAGTCATGTGTACCACCAACTCACCAACTTGCTAATTAAAGGCCAACCAAGTGTGTTAGAAGAAAAGAGTTTTCTGTTGGTAACAGGAGTCAGTTAATAGGAGACTGGATCAGATCCCTAACAGTTTCAGTATCCTCTACCTTCGGTTGAAATCCAGTTGTGATTGGAGATCCCCATTTGTATGCACATTTCTGATATGTTAGAGAATTAATCAAGCCCTCATGTCTTTGCAGGTATGAGAACGGTGCATCCACTTCACACTTGCACTCTACTGGTAGCGACGACCTAGGTTTTCAAAGCAGCAAGGCACAAGAAACATCAACAATGGCGTTGCTGCGAGATTATTACGGTCTACCTTCGGCAACCGGCAAAGAAGGTATTGAAATGACCACCATTCATCTTGACAAGGAGAACGACAATGCAGGCTTTCTGCCTGTGCACCGCCAACCGAACTCAGCTCACTCTCGGCGACATTCTACGGGAGAATACATGACGAGTGGTAGTAACACACGAGACTCTACTAGTAACAACGCACTTGGTTCTAGTTCGTCGGCAAAGCCGTCTGAGTTGACAGAGACCAGCCTTCTCATGAAGCCTAGCAAGGAAATATCAAGGGAAGGTGAATTATCCAGTAAGGAGAGACCCATCAGGCGGCGAACACGAGACGAGGTCAACCTCCCAAAGCGAGACCCTGCTCCAAGACCTAAGGATTTGAACTCTAGTGAAGCACCAAGCGGAATCAAGAGCTTTGGAGCTGCTTTTTTAGGAAAGAAGGAGGCTGTCGAGGGTCTTCTAGCCAAGGTACTGCCTACTGGAACCTCAGCAGCGTCACAAGACAGTGGCAGGCCTTTATCTGAAAGAGTGCCTTCCACAGGATCAGTGCGCCTGTTTGAAGGTATCACGTCAGCCTACCGTCAAGCCAAAGCTGCCTTGGATTAGCTTCATTCCAGAAACAATTTCAATCCTATTTCGAAGTTTTGATATTCTTTCCTGGGAGTGTGCTGCCGCCTGGGAGTGTACCGGGCGGGTTTGGAGGCACAGCTTTTGGACGTAACCCTTTCCAGATCTTGGAATTATAGTGCTCTCTGAGAATGCAGGGAAGGTCAAGATTATGACTTGAGACCCTCCTCTTTACTTTTCCAGCTGCAATGCACTATGTGGCAAAGCAAGCGACAAGAGAGAGAGAGGTCATGGCTTGAAGGAGTCACTTCTTCATCTTTGCAAGCAAATTCTCTTCGCTGACGTTTTAGCAAAACTTCGTGCACAGCTTTTAGACTGTAGTCTAAGATTATTTTTCACATTCTTTGGCTCACTGAGACCGAGTCCCTCAACATGGAGAATACAAGGTATTTCTGTGTGTGTTGCTGCTTAGTATGTGCTGTTCAATTATACAATGACGACAATCATGATCTATGAATCTTATGGTGTTTTCAGTTTCTTGTGCTGATGTTCTTGAGTGGCCCTAACTACACTTTTCACAATGACTGCCAGAGCAGGTACTCAATTGCTTACAATGAGTTCTTAAATAATATCTTTATTTACATGTTGACTGGTTCTAGCGTTATATCTTTACCTCAGGTTATAAGGATAGTAGACTTTGACAGCCGCAAACAATTTTGTCACCCTCTGGAGAACCTGTGAAAAGAATTGCTGTTTTGAAGCCGGAGTTGTGACCGAGGAGGTGATTTATTGTTCATTATGCTCCTCTTTGAGCATGTTAAATAATAATCACCTGAAGCTTGTGGCTGTTGGCAACGAGCACGGTAACCTAGCGGCAAGTTAGATGTGAGCCAGTTCTTATTTCCAAAATAATTCAAAATCAAAATTTCAAGCAAATCGCCAAAGCAATATTGCTAGGAGAATCTAGCAACTGTAAGATTTTCCAATGTTGCCTGATAGAAAATTGAGTTAAATTCCAGTCAAAATAAGCTTTCTCTGATCAGACCGTCATTAACCCCTAAATGCCCACGGTATCAAATTTAGTATTAAAAACATCAAATTCTGGTGCCTTGGACATTTAGGGGTTAAATTTGCTCGAACCACGATTGAAAGACTATTTCACAGAATGTTCTTCTACTACTGTAGTATGCTTTACCATGGTCGACCATGGAAAGAGAAATACTTCACTTCAGTTTTCACCACTTCAAGTTTTTAACGTTTCTAGAGTCTCCTGAATTAGAGTAGATATGCATGATCACAATCTAACCCAATACAATGGAAAGAAGTTGGAACTAATTTGTTGACATGCATTTTGCACTTGGCATTAGGAACTTGCGGTTCTTTTGGAATCGGTGGCAATAGCTGCAGCAAGTAGCGCAGCACCAATGCCCGACCCGTCCTTGGAAAGCATGGTGGTCACATTATCGGCATAATCTTCACCCAGCATCTCCTTCATTGCGTCTTCCATGTAAGCACGAAACTGTACGTACTTCTCGTATAAACTGCCGTCAATGGCGACGACAGTCTTCTTCGCTTCCGAGTTCAAACTGCTTGGAATGCAGCAGTTCATTTTCTGTCCACACCTGCCAATATTTTTCAAAATTCCTACAATTCCTGCAGCTGATAGCCGAGCACCTCTCTCTGCCACGATGTCACACACGTCACACACAGCTTGTCGTATAGCCAGGGTTGTGCCCGTGACCTGAAAAAAGAAGATTAAAGACAAACATTATTATCAGTAATCGAACTCAGAAGAATTGAAATCCAACCACGGTTATCGAAATCAGAC
Organism: Ulota crispa; assembly: GCA_963920765.1. Lineage (NCBI taxonomy): Eukaryota > Viridiplantae > Streptophyta > Bryopsida > Orthotrichales > Orthotrichaceae > Ulota > Ulota crispa. The sequence goes on along the minus strand of OY987243.1, from coordinate 18,058,474 downwards.
GTACTTTGCTACAAAGCTAATGAAAAACTACACTCTATAGACAAAAGCATCGTTGTATTATGGAAGAGAACTTGAGCAAACAAGCAAATAATTGCAAGGGTCTACACCAAAATAGAGACGCATAAAAATCTACGTCTCTTTTTCGTTGAATCTTCAGTACAACACTTTGTATAACCCTCACTGCCTAGAAAAATCAAAAAGCCTTATTCAACGGTCTTAGAATGCCCCTTCTTCAGTAACCACGTAGGTTTCAACATGCGTTTTAACACTTGACACATTTTCATTGGGCACTAAAACTTTCTACGTCTATAAATCATTGTTTGGTCTCTTGCCAATAAAGTTTTCAAACATAGCTGAGAGAAAAAGTTCCGATAGGTTACCTCAATGATATCTTCAAGTAGGTATTCCACCACCTCCAAGTTAGGCGAATCATCACACTGCATGGCCGACATGTGGGGAGTACTGCAGATGAAGAAAGGGGGTTGTCAAGTCCATGGTCGGTATTTAAACAAGGAAAATAAGGTGGTGTTAAATGGAACTTTGCCTTCAGCAAGATACCGGCATGAACATCTCTATCTCCCAAATTGATGACCTGCTCCAACATGTGCAACAACAGCTTAATATTCGTTTGAGCATACCCGAAAGAGAAAGGTCTCATGAGTCCATCTGGAACTGTTTCCCCAAAGAGGCTTGTAACTTCAGCCATTCTGAGTAGCACACGGCGCACAATCTCTCCCATGTACATACCGCCAATCATTTTCTCAAATTCCTACAACATCGCCCAGAAGAATTGTAGTTAAAATACAACACCAGTTGTTAGCTTGTCTTGATCAGAGACTAGGCACAAGATAGCATCGTAAAGTCAGCAACAATAATGCATGTTATGAATTTGCAAACGTGGTTGCTTATTTTGAATTTTAAAGCTTTACCTGTTGACCGGGATTCAAACTATCCTTGTCCAGCCCCACATCAGCAAACGTCCGAGGAAGATTGTCGGAGTAGAAATTGCCCCATTCAACATTGACAACCTGTGAGAAATTCAGATATTTATCTCTCAAGTTTAAATCTAGTGTCCATTTACTAGTTTAGCTTCATAAAGACGCAACTGCTGACACCCTCAGAGCCTGCATAATGATGCAAGAGAAATGCTTGGCATGATTTTCTATATTTAAAAGGTCCACTACTTTCGTGCTGTCTAGAGCTAAACTCATGTGCCCGATTATCAAAGAAAAAGTATGAGAATAACCGTTGAAATATCAGTGTTCGTAGAGCTGTTCCAACAAGGAAGAGCGTCAGCACGCTCAACATAGCAAGCGTTGGTTCCTGTGCCCAGAATGATGCCCACCATGGCATCCTCATTCAAATATCTGCCGTGAGCTAACGTCCCTACAGTGTCATTCACCTGCATCAAAAGGAAGGGCTTATTGAACTTTCACGGAATCGTGACGGCAGAGAGAACAGCCCTTGATTCCGGTGATATAAAACTTGCCCCCAAAAAAAATATTCCTCACAAATATGATCGATTGAACTTGGTCATTTCTAAACTACACATCCATGGTCTTGTAGAGATTTTGTAACATGAATCTTGAGACCTTAAAACCACTAGAGCAATCGATACCTGGTAATATTCCATAAGCAATCAGGACCACCAGAAAAAGTTGATTGCAAGGTTAGTAAGTTTTGTACCAAGCAGATGATTTTTGTTTGTTCTGAGGATACTTCAGCAAGAGCGTTCTGTAGCAGCTCAACCACATCCTTGCCAACCTGCGCATTAACACTCTTGATAAGAGAAATTTCGACAATATCAATTGGATCAGTGCCTGACAGAGAAACTAATTTCTGAAAATGAATGGTTTTGAAGACAAACCGCATCACTAATTGAAAAACCCTTTGTCCATTCAATAATTTCGCCTCGGTTGACTTTTGTTTGGTTCACAGGAAAAGAGAAGGTGAAGCCAATGCTCCGTTGCTGATTGTTTGCCTCGAAGCCAAGAGCAGCTTCTTTGGATACAAAGTTGATAATGGTCTCGGCAAGAAAGCTAAAAAGCTCCTGCAAGTCAGATAATCACATGATTACATCAAACAAACTGATGTTCAAAAATGATCCAGAAAAGGAGAAATGTGTAAGGCCTTTCAGGAACCTGATCCTGTCCTCCTATAATAGCAACTCATGTACTCATTCATTTGGGTGGTCTTCAATTAGCAAAAGGTGTGTAAACAACAGCCTTTGCTAAGTGTCTCCAGCCACTCGTCTTTGAATAAAAACTGAAACTGTCTACTCTCCCTCCAGTACTCTAATAATGATATTTAGTGTTACAATACTTAGTATTAATTACCTTATCATTTAACTCACTCTACGCCTCATTTAGTTGACAATAATGTTCATGTTGCCAATTGGTGTTAACGTTGGATACTATTTTAGTGCAGGCTAAACTATTATGATACTCGTTTAGATTTTTAGGTGAAAATTTCGTTAACAAATAATGCTCATGTTGACATTCAGAGTTGATAACACTAATAGTGTTGTTGACACTTGGTGTTATACAACCCTAAATATCATTATTACTGTAGTGGTATACAGCTTCCCATTTCATCCTCTACTTTGTATCATTAATCTAAAAGCAAGGGTCTCTGTACCTTGCTGCTTCTGGTCATAATTTCCTCAGGAACAACAACCTCCTCCGATTCTTGCTTCACGATACGCCCTTCTTTCCCTTCTAACTGCACTCGCAACACTCGGAAATGGGTACCCCCCAAGTCTGCCGCATAGTAAAGCCCTCTCTCTTTCCTGCACTTCCATTCAACAAAAAAGAAAAGCAATAAGGTAGCCATGACACGATAATCTTGCATGGTGGGTACATACGGAACTTGAGAGAGTCAGTTTTACAACATCTCCCAATAAAGCTTACAATTTTTGCATGTGGTATCCAAACCATCCGCTTCGGAACTGAGATTTGCAAACAAGAGTACTTAAAAATTCTGATGATTATGAGAAAACTGTACTCAGCACTTGAGGTGGTGCAGGTAGTGACGCACCCTGTGGGGAGGCATTCGAGGTACGTGGGGAGCATTTTCAGCCTGCGTTCGCCAGGGCTATCAAGACCCGCTTGCATCTCGGCCGCCATGGCTTGGGCAATCTTTCGAAGTGTCGTCACAGACGTAGCACAGGCGGTTCGAAACTCTCGAAGAAAGGAGCACGGATCGCTCGACTCCAGCGCATTTTTTGAGGTGTACGTAAATGCATGAGTTAAGTTTTCTGCAAGCGTAGCACACTCCATTGCACACACTTCCTGATGGTCTTCGCAACAGAAGCAATCACCAGCCCGGCTCCTTTAAGAAGGCTGGATGCACTCCAAGCTATGGCTTCACTTTCACAGCATTGACACGCAACGCATTCCACCGACCTTCAAGACCGACTGCTAATTCCAAGATAACTCAAAAGGCTGACACATTTCTTGGCCATGCACTCTCGAGCTTCTTTATTATGACCTTCTCACAAGACGACGTTCTAAAGTATCCTGCACACTCGCCCCGCATTGCCTACGAAGAGCTCAACCCATGTGATTCTTTGCAAGAAAGGCAGCTAACAAGTGGAAGTTTGAATGTTGCAGTAAAATGATGGTGCGGTTGTCCAAGCAAGAGCTTCTTGATTGCGGTCTTGCGAAATGGTGACCAAGGTTTATAAGAAGAGTTTGTATTTCGAACGAGTCATGCCTGATCTTCACACTCGATCGAAGCAGGGGTCTCAACATCTATGTAGATTTTGAGCATGTGTGATTAAGTGAGCTGCAGTCAAAGGCCAATACCATCGACAGAGCTCTCCATATTTCTTCCCCGACATCGTATTCTCCGCAAAAGCGTACGAAGCTGATCACATCGAACGTTTCTCTAGCAACACAAGCAGCATGAAACCGCACAACTCAAGGTAGAAACGCACCTGACACTTCGCCACTGCAATATCAGCGTCAACACGCCGATCTCTGCCAAGTACAGAACGACTATCACCCCGAAGAAAGCTCGCCAAACCCCAGGCAGCACAAGCACGGATATGGAACGGATGGCATTGGTTGATCCAAGCAAGGGTTAGGAGTTCTTGCCGACGAGAGGCAGCTGTAAGGCGAAGCCATGATGTGGAAGTTGGTAAGCCCACATACGTGTGTGAGTGTGTGTGTATCGCATGCATGGGTCGATCGGCTGTACAAATTACGCACCAGAATGGTGGTGGCACTTATTAGGGTTTCAATTTGCGTTTTGGATTTGGGCGATGCAGCCTACAGAGAAGACCTTGTGACAGACAGACTTGGTCATCATCCCTCCCATCTAAGAAAGAAGAGCAGTCATACATGTAGACTGTATCGCCAAAACAAAAACGCCGTTGAGCGTAACTGGAGCGTTAGGTACCTGGCGACCATCTCCACCATCATGGACCACTTGTAATCGCAAGGATACATCCGGAACATCATTGCGGCACTAGCTAGCAATCTCGTAACCCTTCCTCTCCCTGCGCTTGCCCTCCCTCACTCCCTGTAACCGTAATTCCTCTCATCTTGTAACCGACCCTAAAATCCGGACATGTAACTGTGTCACCAACTGTCGGGAGGCACATGTTGCGGCACATGTCTGTGTGACGATGAGAGCGAATATTCCCTCGGAGGGGGAGTTGTCCAAGCGGTTTCGTTAAAATCCACCCATTTTCTGTTGAACCGCATCAACTCCAGCAATCACGTCGCGGGGACGAGCGGGACCTCATTGGCCGGAAGAAATCATATTGAGCCGATGTGGAGGACAATCCTGGGCCATGCGTTCTCCACACACCTGGAAAGTGGCGATGCCACCATCTCCGTTGGATGAGGTCCATCCACGGTCCACGTGTATCGCTCGCCAGCTGGGGGGTGTTGGCGGAGGAGGATGTTGCTCGTCGAGGCGGGTTGCGCTCTGGAATTTGCTTTTCCTCGCACTCACCGCCTCGTTTTTGTTCCCATATCTCGTCTCGCATATCTCGTATCTCATATCTCGTCTTTTCTCGTATTTTCTGCAGGAAGGTTTTCTTTGTTGTGTCTACAAGCACGTTCCAGAGTTGAGGATTGTAAGCGATTTGCTTGCGGGAGTGTAAGATTTGGTTGTGGGTTTGTGGATAGTGTTGGAGGTTCTGAGGGTGAGAAAAGGCTATGGCGATGGTGGTGGACGTCGGAGCGTTAGCGACGACCTCAGCTGCTGCCGCCGCGACTTGCAGGTGCAGGCATGGCGCATCGTCGTCCTCCTCCTCCTCGTCTACCACGCCGTGCGTGGTAGGAATGGGAGGTGGCCATTCGTTGCCCGTTTGTCGCGGCCTCAGGAAGACGAGTGCGGCGAACAAGCGCTTTGAGCCCGTTGGGGTTACGCCGCGGACGCCGCGCTCAACTGGAATTGTTGCCGAAGTGCAAGAAGCCGCTTCTCCAGGTGAATATCTCTGGCTCACTCTGTGGATAGAATTGCATAGAATTTCGCCGGGAGTCGCTCCTACCACGTCTATCTAAACCTTAGGTTGAGTTTTCGAAGTCTGGGATACCAGGCGTGTTCACTTTTGTGTGCGTCTCTGTTTCTTAACACTCACGAAGCGGTTGAAGCTGCACAGACTACCACAAGGAGTGTTCAATTTCTGCATCTCTCTATTTCTCTTCTCAATTTCGATGGTAGTGGTTTAGGATGTGCGAATTCTGGCTCTGGGATAACCATTTAGGGTATCACGGCGTGTGTAGCTTTCGAGTAACCTTGCAGTGTTGAACGCTCCATAGAAAGGGCTCAAGAGATGTGGACAGAATTCTGCAGAGTTTTAGATGGAGTCGCATGTGTTTGAACCTCGATTGGGGTTTGCTAGTTGTGTCTGTAGAGGCAAGCTTTCTTAGGGTGTTTTCATGATGTCGCAGTATATGAAGCGCCGGCGAAGGGTTCAAGCGACGACACGATTCAGCAGTTTCTGAAACGCGACTACAAGTACGGGTTCGTGAGCGACATTGAGTCGGTCTCCATTCCCAAGGGACTCTCCGAGGAGACAGTGCGATTGATCTCCGCGAAGAAGAAGGAGCCTGAGTGGATGCTCAACTTCCGCTTGAACGCATTCAAGCAGTGGCAGAAGATGTCGGAGCCGACGTGGTCGGACAACAAGTACCCCATCATCAACTTCCAGGACGTGTGCTACTACACGGAGCCCAAGCAAAAGGACACCAAGCAGAGCCTGGACGAGGTCGATCCCGACCTTCTGGAGACTTTTGCCAAGCTAGGAATCCCGTTGAGTGAGCAGAAGCGTCTCGCCAATGTGGCAGTGGATGCGGTGTTCGACAGCGTGTCCATTGCGACCACGCACAGGAAAACTCTGATGGCTGCTGGTGTGATCTTCTGCTCCATCTCCGAAGCCATCCGAGAGTACCCTGAGCTTGTGAAGAAGTACCTCGGCAAAGTGGTGCCTGTTGCGGACAACTACTACGCAGCTCTGAACTCGGCTGTCTTCAGTGACGGCTCATTTTGTTACGTCCCCAAGGACACCGTCTCTCCCATGGAGATCTCCACGTACTTCAGGATCAATGCTATGGAAACCGGGCAGTTTGAGCGGACACTCATTGTTTGTGAGGATAATGCGTATGTGAGCTACTTGGAGGGATGCACGGCTCCTGCGTATGATAAGAACCAGCTTCATGCGGCCGTGGTGGAGCTCTACTGTGCTTCGGGTGCGGAGATCAAGTACTCCACTGTACAGAACTGGTTTGCAGGGGACGCGAATGGGAAAGGCGGGATCTATAACTTCGTCACCAAGCGAGGGTTGTGTGACGGGGCGAGGTCGAAAATCTCCTGGACGCAAGTGGAGACCGGGTCGGCGATCACATGGAAATATCCCAGTGTTGTGTTGAAGGGTGATAATTCCATTGGGGAGTTCTACTCTGTTGCTTTGACTAACAACATGCAGCAGGCTGATACGGGCACTAAGATGATCCACGTTGGCAAGAACACCCGGAGTCGCATTGTGTCTAAGGGGATCTCCGCAGGGCGATCTGTTAACTGCTACAGAGGCCTTGTTCAGGTTTGTGTCCGGAGTACTTAAGTTTTTTTTTCGTCTTGAGTTTTCAGTATGAAAGGGTTTGTCACAACCACATGATGAGAATATAAAACGGATGTGGACTTTAAAAAATTCGATCTTTCATCTCCACGCTTAAGCAAAGGGGCTCTTCGAGTCTTCGTTCTTAGCCTGCGAGTATCTTGTGAGGCAAGGAACTCTTTTCCGTGGCTTCTGAGTGGTATTCATTTCTAGAGTTCACATTCCTTCTTTGTTAGATCTTGATCCATTTGTTTAGAGAATTTCAATGTATCAGTATATGAATTATTCAGATACTTCATCAATGAGTTCTGAACTGTTGTAACAATTGGGTCCTAGTCCCAAGCCTAGATTATACTATTGAAGCAGGAGTATGTGTTAATGATTGGTCTCATGGAAATATCTCTCACTCTTATAGAACCTGGAAGTTGACTCTTATTCCTTCTAAGTCACGTAGTTGGATGACACTTGCATTCGTAGATGGGTGACTTTTTTTCGTAAGAGAACCCCACACAGTCGAGCTTTCGACCTTGTGTGCTTTAAGTATTTGTGTTTTACTGAGCTTCGCTCTGTGAATGCAGGTTCAACCCTCAGCCCACAATGCGAGGAATTTCTCACAATGTGATTCCATGCTTATTGGAGATCAAGCTGGAGCCAATACGTACCCTTATATTACGGTATGTACCAGTCATATGTAGATTTCTTTCCTTTTTACTGGTTTCTAGATTCAGGCAGTACATAAATCCCATTTTGCAAGCTTGACACTGTGTCGGTTTTTTTGGTGTTTGCGCGTCCAGTGTTAAAGTTTTCTGTGTTTTGATGTACTTGTATTTTTTGTATGTTTTGGCGAATATATAGGTGAAGGATCCGTCTGCCCGGGTAGAGCATGAAGCGAGTACCTCAAAGATCGGTGAAGACCAGCTGTTTTATTTCCAACAAAGAGGCATTGATGCAGAGAAGGCAGTGGCTGCTATTATTGGAGGATTCTGCAGGGAAGTGTTCAAGGAGCTTCCTCTGGAGTTTGCTGCGGAGGTGAACCAGTTGATGAGCTTGAAGTTGGAGGGAAGCGTTGGTTAAAACAACGGTTATTTCCATGTACACAAACAAGAAAAGATGTTCAATGTATACAACGTAGGTTGATAGATAGGTGGGAGTGTTCGTCACATGCTCCTGCGTAGCCAGCTACTACTTCTGTTTGTTGACTGGAAACTAAACATTGTATAGCAGACGGTGTAGTGAAAGGATTGCTCTTGAAGGTGGCAGTCAAGTAAGCCTCCTCCCTCCTACGATCAAGCTTTCTTTAAGCGGCTTGAATTCATGTACTTGGAAACATGAGTAGATTTTGGGGTCACTGATGTTGGGAGCGGAGATAATTAACTGTGAAGAGGGACCGATTAATTATGGAGTATTATTTGCATGCTTCATTTATAAGGCTTTTTGCACTATCAATGGGTTTCCGAGGTTTTTTATTGTAGCCATTTCCTTCAATTGATTTGTATTGTTTGCAACTTTGTACAGATTATGATGCTGATTGTTTTGCTGCTGTAACCATGGTCTTACCTCGCTCATTGTAAAGGGCTTTTGCAAGGAATGATAGTTGATGGAAAGAGCTCTGTAGAGTTGGAGCGAGAGCTAACTTCCATGCTGGCCTGGAATTGGCCACTGTTATCACTTCAGAAAACTCAAGTTCCCATATTTCTAACGCTCCGGAACACTATTTTTGATTTCCAATTTGTTGTGTTTTCAGAATACTTCCATGCATGGTCTTGTAACTTGTTTGCTGTTTCCTCAATATTTCTGAGATAAGTCCACCATGGAAGTTGGACCTTAACTCTTATGAATGCATAATAATGGGTTATAATGTTATGTGTTTAAACGTGGTGACAGTGTCAGATTTGGTGTCAGATATATGGTTTTATCTGACTGGCAACACTACACGTTTGCTGGTATAAACCCAAGTTGAACTTACTACCTTATGTTCATTTGAGATAGATGGTTTGAAAATCAGCACATGTTAAGAAATAATTGAGTTTAATTGTGTAAGTATATGTAATACTTTCATATGTTCAGAGTTTTTTCTAGCTTCGGGGATGATAATTCCACTTTACTATTTGAAATCATATCCGGGTATACGGCTTATTGATATCTGATGTACACACTAGCGGTAGTCCCGGTTTGTTTTTTATCATTCTCAATCTTCACAGAAATCAACGTGGCTGTCAGTCCGCGACTTGCGCAAGAGGTTTTCCGTGAAGATTGAGAAAAAAAATAATCTTTGCCCAGGTGTGGAGAAATGGCATCCTCTAGGTTTTTGCGAGAGAACTTTTACTTCTTGTAATTCTTGGTTCATCTTGCGTTGCTGCTCCCATCATATTGGCTTGTACTTTCACTTTACCTTTTCTCAATCTTCACAGAAATCTGAATCTCAGACCAACTGTGACTATGTATACAAAAATACTAACCTATCTAACTAGAAGCATAAAAATCTCTGGGGTGCATCTAAATTGCAGGGACATTGGTACTATTTAGCCATCCCAAATGCGATTTTCTACTAAGTGTGCCAAAACTCTAATTTGGCACTCTACTAGCATTTTTATTTGCACGTACAAAAAACGAAATAAGAACAAGTTTGGGTTAATTTAGCCATGTTTGCGAGCACTTGTACGGTTGGGAAGCGTTGGCTATCAACATAAAGTTAGTTGGTTGAAGTGACTAACACAAATTGGTTGGAAAAAAATTGGTTGGAATTTCACGTTACTACATAAAAACTAGTCAAATTTTTGAAATATCTCATAATATTATATTGTAAATATGCAGGATTTTTAGTGCATGCTTGTCAATACCTAGTGGAATATGAGGAACGTCATATTTTAATTAAAGAAGTTCAAGATCTCCCCGTATGTTGGTCAGAAGCACCATGCATCTACGTGGTTGTTAAGGAATTTCAAAACACTCGTCAATCAAGAAAGCAATCAACGTTTCTAGAAGACAACAAAAAGTTGGCAACTAATCCACTTTAATTTGTACTTATACAACTCTTATTGTTTTATTATCAAAATGTGAAGTTGATATGGAGGCAAGCTTGAGAAGCCTTCTTACATTCAAAAGTTCATTGTATTGGAGCATCTCTTGCCACCCATGAAATGAGCCCTTGAAATAGATTTATTGCTAATTCATAATGCCTTGCAAATTTTGAGTCTTCAACAGCTTTGCACTCGCAAATACGCAAGTGTGGGGCTCCAAAATCATCCACAACCATACCAAATTCTAGCTTTCTACATGCCTTCTTCACAGCCCTTTGCACGCTCTATTCACACACATGGAAGACATAGATTGTCATGGCGTCACTCCCTAGTCAAGTGTATCTCTGTGGCATGTTCTAATGTAAGTGCAAGCCTTGAACCTTCCGAGATGCAAGAGACTTTCAAGGCATGCCGCACCACTTCATTCAAGTTCACACCACTATCCCCTTAAAAACTCATTTGACAAGGCCTAAAGTGGATGGTAGGAGATGCTCTTACATTGAAAATTTCAATATGTACCCTTGTGTTACACGATTCTTTTAGAGGAAGTCTAATGTACCCTGCATTAATGTAACAAGACATCATTCACATTGTAAACAAGCAGTTTCACTATACAAGGTGGTGTTGGAGTTGAAACTTTGCCAAAAGATAGAAAAATTAGGTTTTCAAAAGTAGGCTTAAAATTTATGACAACCTCCTAAGGCATCGAACATTTTAGTTTCTGAGTATTTGAAAAATCAAGGAGAGGTATCAAAATGGAGAGTTTCTTTGAATTTTTTAATCCGTTTTGTTGAAACTCTCCCTTGTCACTAAAAAAACAAGACAAATTGACATGTAATTATAATATGGACATCAAAGCTCTTTTTTAATTTTATTTCTACATATAATACGTGTATCACTTGATCCTCTCATAGAAGTTCCAGTTTTCTTTTTTGGTCAACATAAGATCTCCCACCCTTCACTTCAAAGCCTACAAATTTTCTAACCCAAAACTAAAGATTCTAAATTCACAATCCTAGATTATATATTTACTTTCAAAACATAAAATAGAAACTAAAATGTATCTGTAAACGTTGCTTGAAAAAAATTCTTTGTATTTTTAGTTGCCTTACACTTGTGAATGTAATTGGAAATTATGGAATGGTGTCACAATATGTAATGTCACTCCTATTTTTTTTTTAAAAGACATGTGATAGTATTTTTTTCAAGCAATGTTTATGCAAGCTAAGGGTCTCACGCATGGGCAATCTCACATTTGCACCATTGGTTACTTGGGCTCCATTCTCATTTTCAGTGGTTTAAAAATGAGAATGGCCTTGCGTAAGGCCCTTACCTTAAGCACCATACTACTAAAATCACAATAACCTTTTTCATATCACATATGACTTTTGTAATATCACGTTTTTAGTCTCTATGATATTACAAAGAATGAGAAGATATTTGTTGAAGTTAAGGTGATATTCGATAGGGTGCACAAAGTGATATGAAAGAGGTCATAGTTTTATTGCTTCTCTTTGCTTCACAATTCATTACTTTTCAAATTTTTGTGATTTTGAGGAGCTTTGGACTTACATGATTTCACTTTTCTATTGCTATTACCAAATAATTTGAAACATTTATTACATTGAAATGATTTTGAATTTCACAAAAAATTTAATGATGAATACTTAGCATGGCAAGCGCCAACTGCTAGCATAAAGAAATGCTGTTCTCATGGCAGCTGAGGTGGCTTGGGTGTCCTTTGTAGTCAATCATGCGGGAGCTTGAACTGAACTCCTCTTAGAGGAAAAGCGTGTCCTGCTTGCATGGCAGTGCAGTAGTGCTGTGGGATGCTTGCTTCCCATACAAAGTGGATAAGGCCAAATCCAAGTACCACCACGGGTGACGGGTACCATTGGGGTTGAGGGCAGGCCGTTGGACCAGTACCCAGTTACCCACATTTATGGTCTGCTACGCAACCCAAACTCCCCCTAGCCAGAAATACACCAAATAATTATCATACATGACCCAGGGCAATCCGGGTTTTTTCCAAAGGAATTGTCTTAACCCGTAAAGGATGTTGTTGTTTTGTATACGGACTCCCAAGTTGTATATGGACTCCCAAGTTGTATACGGATGGGGTATTTGGATAGCACATGAACCCTATTGGAGTTGTAAGTTTCAAGTTAAGTCATGTACATACTACTTGTCAATTAGGATTTTTGGGGGAATTTTTACTATTTGTCATGTAATCATTTCTTCAAGTACCAAATGGTTCTTGTACAAATACAAACAACACTTTTGGTAGGCAACATCCTTTAGGGGTTAACCCTGCCTTAATTAGAACTCCATTAGGGATCCTTTGCACCATTGCACGTAACCTAGAGCTCTCGAAGCAGGTGTTCAAGGTGCATTCACAACCACATGCTTGCTCAAATCTCAAATGCCCCACCTTTGTTGTCAAGTAGGTACTAGTAGGCATTGAGAACGTACCATGGAGGACAAGTGTCAAGTTTCAATTGCAAGCCTCTTATGTTGACCAATCAACAAGTTTGGATTATCCTAAATTTGGAGGTACTAATGATTCATCAAACCTTGAATGTTCCAGATTTTGAGATACAATTGAGCAAGTCATGTCTTGTATAAGGCATTGGCGCATTTGCAATGAGGCGCGTCAAACAGAGCGACCGCACCAAGTGCTATTGCGGGACTATTGAGCGTGCGTGGGTGCAAAATTATGCTCTTAGAGCATTATTAGTGCAGGACAGTTGATGGGATTCTAACGACACCTTTGCTATTAGTGGAAGATAGTTTATTGAAAGTTGGATGTACTTTTAGGACTCCAATGGTAACAAAGCAATGTGAAATTAGGATAACGTTCCATCAAAACAATGTTCTTGTACTGCAAATCTGCTCTTTTGTAGTTTCCTCAAATTCCTCTTGGAACAAATTTGTAACAAGTGCTCAAAGGCCATGATGGCTTTCACAAACTAGGCTCTTGCAAGAGCGAAGAACCTTTTTTTCCAAATGAGGATCATGAAATTGTGTTAAGCTTGGGAAGAATTATCTTGCAACTGGCATGATATATTTAGAAAAAGAAGAATTTAATTAGATAGGGGTAAGAGACTCCATTTCATTGATCTTCATTAATCAATTAATCTTTGAAGTGTGGGTCCAATGGTATCACCTTCATCGCCTTCCTAACAACAACAAAAACAGTTATTCATATATAAAGAACAACCGTGTATGAAATTAAAAAGAGAGGACGTTTTGTGTAGGATATACCTCAAAACATGGCATCAACCAGATTTGACATGTCGCGTCCTTGCATCTCAAGCTAAATAATGGGTCTACTATGGAAGGGAAAAACCATTCATGGATGGATTATGGCCCTATCACATAATTTCTACTTGTCTCATTTTGCTAGAATCTTTCATTTCAATATTGGCTACTTGAACAACAAAAAGTATTGAGTGAAAAATGAATGAAATTGCCAAATGCCTCTCACAAAATATTAGGTTCACCAATATTTAGATGAAAGTCACTTATAACAGCTGATCTTAGGATGAATGTGCATACACGGGAGCTCTTAACTTTCCCATGCGATATAGGATGCATGCTGCTCAACCAATGAAAAAATAAAGAAAAACAAAATCCTTGGGCTCTGTTTGGGAAAAAGCTAAACACTTGCTTCATCAAAAACCTTGGAAGTACGAGTTTTGTTTGATAAATCTTTGCTAAAACATTCCAGAAGCACAAAAGTGCACTCCAGCCATGAGCGCTTGTGTACCGAGTATTTATTTCACTTGGACTTTGGAAATTTAACACGTTTTATGCCGATAATTATTAGTAAATATTAAAAAATCCATTAAATTCTTAATTCTTTCAAGCTTAAACCCTAAAGGCCGAAGCCCATTTTTTCTCAGATAACACTCAAATTTTCATTTCTAAACATTTTATTTCAAGAACAAAAATATATATTTTTTGTACAAATCTAACTATAGGCTCTTGTATTAGATTACTGCAAGAAGACATAATAAAGACTTGTGATGTTTGACCATTAAAATTGAGTGATATGATAATTTGAAATTAGTGCAATAGTTTCTTTTGACCTATGCCCAAAAAATTTAGATCCCTTTGACCACATGATGTGTAAATTTTTTGCACCATGGGTGCAATTTTTTTTGTTCAACACGCTTTGAATCATGATGGCCACATTTTTGGATTGTTTTCATGGACAACAAACACATATAGTACACCCTCCATGGTCTTGCATTATAAAAATTTGCTTAAAATTCACACAACCCTAAGGCTTTTTGCAAACCAAAATTTCAAAGGATGTTTTTGAAAAAATGAAAATCCAAGTGCTAGATTGGAAAATCTTAGAATACAATGATATATTTATCTAATACACTATTGCTATGGACATACTCCATTGAAGGATCATGCCTCTATTTATTACCCTTGAGAGAAGTTAACAAAAAATGACATGCAAGGCCTATCACTCCAACTAAGTTTCTCCTATAATCCCCCATAACTTTTAATCGCAAATCTAATTTCAATACAAAAACAAGGTATTCCTCCGTTGTCGTGATGTAAATCATGGCATATATGGTAAAAATTAATTAATTAATTAGATTATAGTTTGTGTGAGGTGTTGTACTCTTTTTCCTTCATCCGCGGTTTTGTTCTTGTTTAGTAAGGTTTTCTTGGATGAGGTTTTGATGAGGCAACAACCATAGTTTACTTTAGTAAATAGATTCCAAGGATCAATAATAGAGAGTAACTTTTACCTTGGAATTATTTTTATTTAAAGTAACTCAATGACCAATAGTAGAGAAGGACTTTTACTTTATATCTTCTCTCTTTAGTATATAGGTGAAAACCTACTTGAAAAAAGATGGGATGTATTTCATAATATATTTTACATACTCCATATCTTACTTCTCTTCTTCTTGCATATTTTTTGTTTCTTATCTTCTTATAGCTTTGTTTAGAAAGCAAGATTTTATTACATTGTGTCTTTCCGTTTGTTGATATGAGATAGGCTGCAGCCAAAATCCTAGCGATTTCTTGAGGCAAACTCCTCTCTACTCCACATCGCTTGCAACCCTTGTAGAATTCTATCTCACAAAAAATTAAAAATTAAATGATCAAAAATCATAATATTGTAGGTGGGGAGCAAATTTGGCTGCTCCCTGCCAAATTGATCATTTTTTTAGAAAAAATCAATTTGACATCAGATTTTATAATCAAACAAGATTAGGCACTTTTTTTAAAAAATGGTTATTATTTGGCATTCAATCAAAAAAATTATTAAAATTAAGCCTTTTTCTAAGCATCTTCCTCTTTTTAAAATTAGCCCTTGGTAAGAAATTTGCAATAGATTGAGCCCTCTTGGAATCAACCTTGACCTTCCATTGTTAGCTAAGCCTAATGACTTTTATAAAATTCGGCATTTCAGTTTGACATTGGACATTTTTGGAGAACAATTTATAGAATAATTAGGCAAAATTTTGGAAAATTATTTTATGCCGAATTTACTATCAACCTACAGTAGTATAAGCATACCCAAAGTCCATTTTCTTTCCATAGACTCTAGTCCTTTAATGATCAAAACAAGAAAAAATAACTTATGAGATCTCTCAGTGTCATATGAATAGCCGAAAGAGAAGCATTCCAAAAGTGTTCATTAGGTTGAGCCGTGTTATTTTCTCAACAAACCACATTAATTCACCCTTATCTTGATGAAATTTCATTCAAATAAATATTATGAAGCATCAAGTGTCTTGTCTATCATGCAATATTTAATTTATCAATTAACACCATAAGTTTGAAATTCTCTAGCATAAGCATTGGGTGTGAAGCATAAGGTGTCATGCATTGGGTGTCAAACATTGGGTATAAGTTATGTTTGTTACTTAAATTTTGAAATTCAAAAAGGAGGGAAGGAGAGAGAGGAAAGGGTAGGGAAAGGGAGGGTGGAAATTGAAAGAGATTGCTCAAAACACGTGCAAGACAAGGTTTTCTTTAGCAATGTTCATGGTAAGAAGTCTATGTGTCAGCACAAATATGGAGAATTTTGAGAGAGAAGCAAATACACTAGGTAAAATCAAATAAAGTGATTTTGAATCTGGCTGCAAGAAGCCAGAAAAAAAACCCTGGTGCTAGGCATACTACTGTAGTTTAAATAAAGAGATAGTTTTTAACTTTCATTATTCACCCATTATGTAGATATTGAGAATTTTCAATATGCGTAGTACACAAGATTTGACAACCTATTTAGTGGTATAAGTTAAACCAATAAAATTGATAAATGTGATTAGTATAAATGATAAAATCTTACAACCGTGATGTTGAGATTAGGTTCGAAGCTTGCATGAGGTTTGCCAATAGCAAACTTTCTAGTGAAGTATTTGTCACGTTCATGTATATTGCTTATTTTATGTTTACATTTCTCAATACATAATCATACGTATTAAAGTCTAAATCCTTGTTTGATTTGTCTTTTGAACATGTAACTGATTACAAAAGACACGTCAAAAGCCATTGCAATCGTTAAATAATCTTCAATAGATATCCTATCGGTTTTAGATGCACAAATCTATCTAAATTGGCACTTGTGTACGTTTCTACTATTCAGAATAAGTAGCTTGCACAATTGGCGATATTCTATTTTTCTTAATTATTGTAGTTTATAATATATAGATGGATGAAAATAACATTTTTGTTTGTGTGGAAGACATATTTACTTTTATTTATTATTCAAAGTCTAAAAGCCTAGTCTTATGGTATTTGAAAACAATCACATTGCATTTGAAAACACAATAATGTAACAGTTCTTCAAGTTCAAGAAAGATTAGTAATGCTTGGAAATAAAGGTCAAGTGCATTATGATTTATAAAAAAAAAAAAAACATGTTTATATTCAGATTATCCTCATAGTATGTTTTTAGTATTTCTTTTTTTACATTTGTGTAATCAAATCCATTGTCTTTGTGGTCAAATTTGACTGGCTTCATAGAATGACCTTTGAAGGCCCAAGCAGTCCCTTGAGGTCCAAGTGGGGTTTTGGGCATGTACTTATAGCTAAATTAATTTGTGTGATTTTTTGAAACTTTTATGAAAAACACGGAATTCAAAAATCTGCGTGGGCATCTAGATTTTTCTTCATTCCAACATTTATTGAAGAAGTTATGCATGAATAACTAAAAAACATGGGAGAATTGAGCAGCTCAAAAAAAATTTGTATTTTTTGAAAATAAAAATCTGAAGTTGGTTCTTTAGATTTATGTATATGTAGGGAACTTTGAATCATTCAATTTTGAACGATGAGATGAAAGTTATGAGAAGTTTTAGTTTGCGGGTAGGTAAGGGATTCCCAAACCTCCATTCCTTTTGCCCCTAGTAAAATTTGGTGCTTTACTTTTTTGAGCAATTTGTGTATTTGTTCTTTGACTTGTTTTTTCCAAAATTTAGTAGACTAAGACTCCTTGGTTTTCACCATTTGGATTACAATATTCAAATTTCTAAATTTTACATATATCCTCCAATTTTGCCTATTTTATATTCAAATTCCATGGCCTTACCACATTGCAAGATTTTACAAAGTATGATTCGCACCTCCAATTCATTTGAAAATTCTCCCACACTTACCTAACTTGGTCTTCTACATGAGGGGAAAAAACCTCAATTTTGTGTAGAGCAATTTTTTTGATATAGGAGCTGTTAATGGCTTCTGAAATTTTTGGGCAACAAGGAAAAAAACTTTTTTTTCTCTTTAAATGTCAATATCTCACTCCTCTATATGTAGAATGAGCTGATTTTTTTCACACAAGTACCTCCCATAGTCTAAGGCAAGATCCTATGGTTGGATTTTCAAAAAAAATAGTTTCTCCTACCTTTCTACTCATTCCTCCAAAAATGACAGTTTTTAGTGACTTTCACAAAAAAAAGGGCTTAAGCGTTTAGGGGTTAAATGTGCAGTTTTCAATAACATAATATTATAAAGATCAAAGTTGACTCAATTGTCATACAAATGCAAGAGAAAATTATGGTCCTTCATTCAAATATCTTGCAACAAAGAAATAAAACTCCTTAGTGATTATGACTAAAAAGAATACAAGACTAAAACAAGTCCAAGAAATTTAAAGATTTGAAGCTTCACCATTGGACACGGTGTTTTGTAAATGAAAGAATGCCAAAGCTAAAATACTTGGAGAATCAAGAAACTTGGCTTTCAAAACTTTTTATATTATATCTATTCCAATATGTTTGAATGAATTTTAAAGTCACAAATGCTGTGTTTTAATTGTTTGGTTGTATTTGAACATACATAGATCCTTAGTAAGCATCCATCTCATTTATTTAGCATAGTAGCCTTTAGTTGCCATAGTGATCTAAATTATAAAAAAAACTCAACACCTCTTGGTATTGCTACATTAACTCTTAAAGGATTGATCTTGAACCCGTGGCTTGAGATTGAGGAGAGTGCACTGTTCATGGGCAGTGAACAGCATGTGGCATGTGGCCAAAGGAGATAATGTTCTCCTCAAAAGAGGGAAAAGTCAATAGTGTATCCTGCCCTCATAGAAAGGGCAGCAGGGACCTTGTACATCTCTTTACAAATTAGTGTTTAAAAAAATATGGAGGCATTGAAAGTAGCTATTTTTGGCATTCAATGATGTGGCACATCTCTCTAACCACTTTCAAGAAAAAAAAATTTGAAAAAAAAATATTTTTCCACCCTCGGGGTGTGTTTTTGGCACTGAAAGGACAATTTTCATCCTCTTGGATGCTTAGAGGTAAACAGTTTCAAATTGTCAAGTTTATGTATTTGTGTCATCGTTTGTTTATGAGTTTTTTATACCAACATCAATTGAAACCTTTGCTGATGAATTGGAAGGGACAAAGCTAAGGTGGAAGCACCCATACCCAATAACTAAAGCAATTCTAGAACAAACTACAAAGATTTTGACGCAGCAAATACTTTTCAACAAAAAAAAATTCCGTGTAGCAAGGTAAGAAATATTGGGATTGCAAAGTTTTCATAATTTTATCTGCAAAATCAAAATTGCAATGAATTTTGGGAGTCAAATAGGCTTTGAACCCATATTTTGCCAACCTCTAGATTCATGCAATTTCAACAATAGCCAAATGATTATTTTTTGCTCATAACTTCCTACTTCACTTTAGGACATGAGGCATGACTCAAAATGATCCCTACCTTGAAAAGAACAAAAGAACGCATTCCAACACACCTAAACCTACTCAGATTGGAAATAGAGCACCCTATTAGTTGGGTATGGGACATTGTTGGCTATTATAGGTGTTTTCACCTTGTTTTGTGAGTGTAAATGGTGAACATGTGAGCGGTGAGCCAATATTTGGTGTGCATGAACCAATTTTGAGTTCAAAATCAATGGAAATTTTATAAACAAAGGCAAGTTTTTCAAAAAATAAAAGTTTAAAGTACACAATTATAGGTGAAATTGAATATTTTGACAAACATCTAAGTTCATACGGAATATATGGCTAACGGCTCACGGATCCCCACTCACAATATAGCATTCCACAAATTGGAAGGAATCCTGGACGTCATCTAGTGAAAGGATAATTATGCCATATTTCAATGTTACCGAAGATGCCACAGGAAAGAGTTTTTTAAGTTTCAAACTAACAATCTTATAACATTAGAATATACTAATTAATGGATACAAAATTTGATTTGGAAAGGAACATGCCATTGTCTAGATGAATGTGAAAATTTTGAAAAACTGCTAAGAGGAGGATACTCATGAACAAAAATCGTTTCATTCATGTGAAAGGAGAAAATTTCCAAGGAGCTTTAACCCCTCAACGCCCCAGAGGCTGATCAAGCCCTCTTTCAGTCTTTTGGAGATATTGTGGGCGTTGCGGGGCAAGTACTCAAACAATATGGATTCCAAAAGCTTGGGGGAAAACGATTTTTTTCTTGAAGCATTTTTGCAAGAAAAAACAACGGTTTTGTATGCAAAATTGCATTGCCCTACGGAAAAAGCAAAAAAAATTGCGCATCGAGCAAGGTACTAGAAAGTGCAGGCATGGACAATCTAGAGTCAAAAATGAAGAAAAAAACAAAAAGACTTGCTTCTAAACCACTCTACAAAAAGATAAAATTTCTCATAGCTAAAAGGGTCAAAGGAGAAAACAGATTTAGTAGATAAATGCACCAAACTCTGAAACCCTCCAATGTTACCCGTGCATGATTAGGTTCATCTAAGCCAACTCACTTCTTTTGCATAAGCAAAATTGCAATGAACTATTCATGTCTTAATAATAAACAGGTAATAAAAAGAGCAGAGAGGAGGGGTTGGATTTTTGTTGTTTTGGTCAGAGTAGTGTGACCTGCACCCAAAAATGCAAGTAAGCAAAAGTTGGAAAGAATGAACAATGTGTGCACATTCATCCAATAAATTTACTGATGTTATTTACTTTCATTCAAAATTTGGCAAACTCGGTGTTTGCTTGGGGTGGTATTCGGCGTTTTTTCACCCCCAACTTTCTTAATGTAATCGTAACCAGAGTCAGATTGAGGTAAGATCTAGGCTAAAATTTGCCAAGAAAAAGAACATTGAGGAGGGGGTATATGGAAAGAAGTTGATGGATTTTTAAACGTTTTTTTAAGAGAATTTGGTGGATTGGATTGGATGTTGTGGCGAGAGGAACATGGAGATATTCAGATCACATGGGACGGCCAACTATCATTTCTGGATAAGGCTATTTGTAGGGTCTGGTCAAGAACTGCACATTACGGTTACAGGGTTGCAGAACTTGCAGCCAACCTTTAGTCGGATTTCTATCATATTTTTCAAGTCTTTGTTGGCACACTTTTTGGGACTCCTTGGAAGTGACAGTTGGGGACTTGGAGCTCCACGGGGAACTCTAGCTGCTATTTAGGGTTGGCACTTGGCAGCCTTGAACTCGACTGAACTACTGCGTAAAAAAAGGAGTTAAAATTGAGAAAAGTGGAGCTCATCCTTTTTGCAAATATCACATCACACTTATCCATAGAGTCTCTAGCTTGGGACAAATCATCTGATAAAAATAAAAATAAAAGCCAACTAAAATCATCTCAATTGCAAAGCAACCCCCACATATTCTTGCCTAAAACGTACACATTTTCAACTTGAGAATGTGGGGTCCATTCCGGTATACGAATCAATGCTTTGAAAATTGGAAACTCACATTTTTTTTCATAATATGTCCCAAAAAAAACACTAGCTACAAGAATTTGGAGTCTTTTTCAACTACCCAAAAAGTGACCCCTAAAGAACTAGGAAATTTCAATAACAAGAACCATGTGCAACATTTATAACATTCCTTGAGGTGTATTTATTATACCTGAGAGCATCTCCACTATTAGGCACCAAGGGTCTTATACTTGCTATACTTGGATGATTAGTGCTCCAAGCCCCTTGAAATACTCTTATAGCACTCAATCTTAGTGTATCAAGCAATGGTCCTTCAAAACACTATCTATCCCAAGTTTATTGTTTTATCCTATACTCCACTTGGTGAGTGGTCCAACTATTTATGTGACATACTTGGTGAGCAAAGGTGGGGATAAAATTTTAGAAGGCCCTTCCAAAATAAATGTGAACTTCTAGCGGGTCATATTTGACAAGTAACGGTGGTGATGCTCTGAGATCCCAAGTGTCACCCATGAAGGGTGAGTGCAAAAATGAAATCCCCGCTTCACCAGATTGAGTACACCATGAATGGTTGCAGTGATTGGTTGCCCTCCAAACATTGGTTGGTTTTCTTCACTGATTGCTGTGTTGGTTGAATTTTCCAGGTACACGACCAAGTGGTTGTTGCATGTTGGCAACATAATTCTTGAGCTTTTTAGGAGCCCCCACCCATAAGGAACTTTAATCAGCCCCATTGTTGCACAAAAACTCATTAAAATTAAGTCCATGTAAGGTAGAACCAACCCTTTTTTTTTTGGCACCAAAGTGTCACTTGTCCCCTCCACATTGGAGCAAAACTCAAGGAATGGAAGTCTAGTGGTGGAAACTAGCACTCTAGTGCCAAAAAAAAAAGGGCTGGGTAGAACCACCCATTTCCTGATCATTTAAGCTCCTGCAAGACAACACATTAGAGCAACAACGCGGCACAAATTTTTTTTGGTGGCTTCATACAAAATATTGCAACACAAATTTTTTTAGAATTTATCATGCAAAATTAAATCATTTACAAATTTTGAAGTGCATAAAATGTTTTGAACCCATACACAATAATTAGACTCTCCTAATTCTGCTCATAGCCAAAACAATTCTTACTCACTACTTCCTACTTTCTTTTAGGACACATGTCATGACCTCATTTGTCTAATCTTGAAAAGGAAAAAAATACGCATTCTAAGGCTTGAAAATAGGCGTTGAAAATAACACACTCTAGACTGATGGCGTTTGAATCCCTGGTTGGGAATGGGTGGTTCTACCTTACAAACACTCATACGCATAAATAAAAACTTTTGTATACAGGACTCATAAACTATAACATCCTGGAACTATCGAATTCTGCATTTAATTGTATGCAGAAATATTAAAAGATACCTCAAAAAGAATTTGCAGTTTGGTAATCTCTCTTAAGTTCGTGTGGGCATAGTAGAAGAAGTATGAACAAATACACTCTTTATCCTAAAATATCTTGGAAGTAACTTTTTGGCTTCACTGTGCTTTCAAGTGAATGGCATTGTATGAAGCACATCATTTTAAAAAAATTGGTTTTCTATGAGTTTCTTGGATGTGTTTGTGATGGAAATATCCTTTTTAAAATAATGAAAATTTTGTGTACAAAGTAAGAAGAGATGTTTATGACACTGGTTGCTTTGTAGGGCATTTTTGCAATATGTTTAGGCATGAACCAGTCTTTGTAAGAATTTACTACAAATGAATTCCGAATTTCAATGTACTTAATTGCAAAAGAATATAATATACATGTGCTGTGTACACAAACACTGAATACATGTAAGTGATTGATGACCATGGATTGGCATGGAGATTTTGTAAAGGGGGTAGTATTTAACACCATATTAGTTAATTTGGGAAAAACGGTACATTTTGGGACTTTCGAATTTTGAGGTGAAGGTTGTAGATGATCACCTAAAATCAAGCTCATCATTTTTTTTTGTACACGTGTCCTCATCTGAGAGGAGGAATTTGCGAGGGAAAAATCTTAATGGCTCAAACTAAATATAATACCTTTGAATCTGGTTTAAGGTAACTTTTTGGGTTTAAGGTGCAATACAAAGTGGGACATCTGTTTTTCCCAAATAAACAAATTAGCAAAAAAATTGTTTTGTCAGGCATTTAGTAAAAAAAAAACATCTTTGTCATGGCTTTGCCCTCTTCACCTTTTTGTTTTCACAAAATGTCCAATGAGCATCATTCAATGAGAACTATAAAGGGCCATTTCATAATAAATAAAAGTTGCCATCAACAAATGAAAAACACATTATACTTTGTTATGCAAATAAACTTGTGCAACATTTCTCAAGACCTTGACCCTTGAGTGCCCATTCCAATTTCACAAAAATCAAGATTTTAGAGACCAACAACTTTGATGCATCATATCTCAATCAATCCAATGATCCACAAAAAGTGACCATTGAAAATAGTGGAACACTTACTTAGAAAATGGCTTGCAAATTTTGGAAACTATTCATTGCGGGAGATGTGAGATTATAACATTTGCTCAAATAACATGTGATGACAAAATCTCATTTTGTGGTAGGTAGTTGCTATTTGATGATTTTTACAAAACTCTATAAGCCCCTGATTCATCTTAGATTTTGTGAGCAGCAAGATTAGATGTGGATGCACACACTTGTAAATTATTGAAGATTGCACTTCTTTTTATGTCAAGTTTTAGGGCTTCAAATCGCTATTGCACTAAAAACAATGACCGGCAGGGTCAGTGAGGGTTGCCATAATAAGGGTCTAGAACATGCTTGAACCCTTGCCAACAACTATCCCACTACCACAAAGCACACACAAGGAAGCTTGCAAGGGATATTGACCCGTTGCAGCCTGTAAAATGTTGCTTGCCACCACGCCCCTTTTGTTCTATATGGTGTTTCACACAATCAAATCTCTTGCAACACTTGTACAACATTTGGCTTTCCTTGCCATTACTCCATTGGCATGGACAACTTGAATGCCTTCATAATTATAGTTTAACCCTTGAAGGGCCCAAATGCCCTTTGCAGCCATATGTATGACCGTATCTACAAACGTATTTGAGATGCTCTAAGGGCTTTTAAAAAAAATGCACCCACAATCATACAACCCTTCAATATGTATGGTTGTAACACTTAATTTCCAACTGATTCAAACTTTTGAATATTGGTTGCGACCGTATTTGGTACCGTAGCTCTAGAGCCCAAGGGTCCTTCAAGATCAAAATGTTAGATATAGTGCCTCAAAACAAGGCTTTCAATTCCTAGGAGGCGATGTATGAGGCACTGGGGCGCTCAAGGGTTAAGTGGAGAATGCTAAATCGTGAGTGGGATTCATGAGCCTTAAGCTGTGAGCCTAGATTTTTATATCACAATGTTAATTTTCACTTATAAAATGTGTACATTAGATTTCATGAATGTGCATTATAAACGTCC
Organism: Ulota crispa; assembly: GCA_963920765.1. NCBI lineage: Eukaryota > Viridiplantae > Streptophyta > Bryopsida > Orthotrichales > Orthotrichaceae > Ulota > Ulota crispa. The sequence goes on along the minus strand of OY987243.1, from coordinate 18,033,748 downwards.
ATTTCTTGAAAAAGTTGCTATTTTTCAATTTTATAAATTTGATTTTGAGCTCAAAATTGGTTTTTGCTCACAAAATTTTGGCTCATTGCTCATGGGCTCACCATTACACACTCACAAAGTAGTGTTGTCCCAAATATGAAATGCTATATTGTGAGTTGGAATCCATGAGCTAAGAGCGGTGAGCCTAATTTTTTAATCACAATACTAAGGTAGGAACACCCATAAGCGTCAGTTTAAGGGTTGTGAACATGATGACTATTAATAAAAATATAGCAAATTATAGGATCCTTGTTAGTAGCAAAAAATAACGATTTTGCACTTTCAAATGTGTTATTTGGATACTGTGAGAATAAGTTGTGAATTGTTAAAGAGCAAATTGCCAACATACCCATAGCCAACGCTGAGGTTTTTTGTTCACATGTTGTACATCCTTGTAATTACATATATTTACTTCTACTAATTTTTCAAGATTTTAGAGATGATGGTTATGGGGACACTAACGTTTATGGGCGTTCCTACCTTAGATCTCATCTATAATCACGTACATGGGACCTCATAATGGTGCATTTAAAACCTTCATTTCTTGAAAAATTTGCCATTTTTTTATTAAAAAATCATTGATTTTGAACTTAGAATTGATTCATGCTTGCTCATGGCTTACCATTTTATGCTCACAAAATAAGGTAGATGTACCCAATTCCGACCACTAAACCTAATGCCATTCAAATGTACACAAAGCATACATTTGAACAACATTAGGTTTAGTGGTCGGAATTGGGTATGTTTAAGGTAGGAACACCCATAAGCGTCAGTGTCCCCATAATTGTCACCTCTGAATTCTTGAAAAATTTGTGGAAATGAATAAATGTAAATACAAGGATGTAAAACATGTGAACATGAAACCTTAGTGTTGATTATGGGTGCATTAGCAGTTTGCTCTTTAGAAATTCACAACTTATTCTCACAATATCCAAATAATACATTTGAAAGTGCAAACTCATTTTTGTGTGTGTTCCTAATAGGATCCTATAGTTTGCTAGATGTTTATTAATAGTCATCATGTTCAAAACCCTTAATTTGACGTTTATGGGAGCTCCTACCTTAGTGTCGTCCTCCCCCAAATGAATGAAGGCGAAGTTCCCCCGCCCTGCCCCCCAGAAGTTTAGGACAGTGGCAGCGAAGGGATGTGCACCAGAAGTTAGCAGCGACGCGGAAGACGAGCAGAAATGATGGGAACACCATAGCCAGCACTGTTGCAGGCTCTGCAGCGCTGCTGCATGACCAGCGCTGTGGGCCTACGTGGCACCAGACAGCATCGTTATCCGACAGAAGGCCGGGATCGACGACCCAGCCAGGCGGAATTGCCTTGGAATTGGCTTGGCTGCAGGCCATGGCCAATAAGGAATGGGGGGCAGTGCGGCAGGGGCAGGGGTGGCAGGCCATGTGGCCCCACTCACACAGTGCCAGCCCCAGGCCCTTTGCAACGTGTCCTCCCATGCTCTGCCACAAAGGCTTCCAGATATTATCCACCTGCCTACGGCTCTACCCTCTGCTATCATACATTCATATTTCATACTGTGGGTCCTCGGGTTCTTGAGTAAAGTAGTAGGCCACCAGCTCTCCCTAGACTAGAGTACTAGACTGGTGGTGCATTGCTTTAGAAATGCGGCTCAACGCGGCGACGATTATTGGCGTCACAGATCTCAGCAGAGTATTCAATGCAAGCTCTTCTCTGCTGCACTTCTGCTGCTGTTCTGCTCTGTTCTGTTCTGGGCAGCTGAACCTGGGCTTCCACGGTGGCCAGGTCGGTCCAAGTGCTTTTGGACTTTAGCTGCACCCTATTTTGGACTCACTTCGGATTGAAATCTTGGCAGTGGAAGTCATGCAAATTGTACAACATGGATTGCAATATCTTCCATCATGCTTGCAAAGGATTATGTCTTGTATGTCAATTTTAGCTCGTGTACGCCACACTCTTCGGAACCCAGTTTTGAACAATGACGGCTAGGCCACACTAAAATATAACGGCGGTTTGTAAAACAAAGTAGCTGTGCACGTACTACTTCTTTGTGCAAAAAGTAGATCCTTGAATTTTGAAACCCATGTGTATGCTCCATTTGAAACCGACAGCTTTGAGTCTTTAGAAACTGTCATTTCCAAAATTTTGTCCTTAAATATTAGAGAGTTTTTCCTTAGATGAACAAGACATCATATTGTGAGCATGGTGGTTATCCCCATCAGGGTTTTTTTTTCTGGCGATTTATCGCCAGATTCGCAACAGTGAGATTCTTTTTTCTGCGAATGAACTGCTGCCCCTCGAGAAATCCACCGCAGGTGGGAGGGCACGTCTGTATATTTACTGTGTAGCTACAGTGCAGAAAAAGCCCTGATCCCCATGGCTCAATTTAACCCCTAAAGGAACATTTTTTCTGGGGTAAATGGGATTTTGGGTAGGTATCTATGGTCTCAATTTTTGTCATGATTTTTTGAAACTTTTATTGAAGATAGTAAAATACATTAACTTTTGGGGAATATAATTGTTCTTTCAATGTATATCTAGGAGTAAAAGTTATGCCCAAATAAGCACAAAATTGGGTAGACAAGGCAGCAAACTGTTATTTTTACAAAAATGTAATTTAAAAAAAAAAAATCTTCTCATACATTACATTTTTGTTTACACTTGAAGCTTTGATTCATTCTATTTGGATGAGTTAAGAGAAAAGTATGGACAATCTTGTCTTTTGGGTGATTTAAGCATCTTCTTGAAAATTTTATTTATAACCTTCATTTTTGAATGCAAGTTTAATATTTTTTCAAAAAATTTGATGGAAAGGGTGAAGATTGCTTGCTAGAACAATCTCACCATTGGGATTATTGTGTTTCAATTCCATTGTAGGGTTATTAACCATTTAAGTTATTGTTCAATCTCATACCTTCTTCCACCTAATTTTTTTTAAGAATGAAAATTAAGTATTTTTTGCTTCAATTTTTTTCCAAAGATTTTCAACTCAATTTTCCACCATATAAAAATAAACCTCAAAACTTTGAGGTGCAAAAATTTTTAAGTTAGAAAAGTTCAAAGTCAAGTAATTTGCAAGTTGCAAAAAAAATTTGTTTTTTACACTTTAAACGCAAATATCTTGCAATTTGTTTGATCAAAATGTGAATCTTTTCTACACATTCTTACACTAGTTTAGTACAAGATCCTAAAGTTAAATATGCAAAAAGACCAATTTATAAAAAAAGAACTCTTTTCCATAGAAATAGTAGTTTTGAGTGTCTTTTGACAAAATAAAAACCACAATTCTTTCGGAGTTAATGCATGTACGTTAATGTGGGGCCAAGGTGGAAAAACTTTGTTTTTTCATCTATCACATAACTGCAAGAGTTTAGGTAATTACCATATGGAGATTGAATTTGTGAATTTTGAATTTATATTTGGATGTAAAGGCCTTGTTTTATTATGGAACCACTATGGATGATACTGTTAAAATAGGTGGCAAAAACTCACTTTTACCTTGGTTTGCAAAAAATGTTGAGCGTTTATACCATGACCCCACATGGACGTATGTGTAGTAAACTGAGCCATCCCCAATACTCCAAAAACACATTTTATTATATTCAAGCAAACTATTTTGGCTTGTGTAGCCCTGGCATGAGGAAATATAGACATGTTTTGTGCATATAGAAACTACACTAAATTGTGAAATTAGGTTGCTCCACACTAGTTTTTCAACATTTTACACTAGGGATAGTCACATCTTCTCCAAGAATGAAATTTGTGTGAAAAATGAGAAGCTGTGGAGTCAATAAATAGGAGCCAATGAGAGCACTTCTCCTTTGTGGATGGTGGAGAATGGAAAACGAGTCGACCTAAAAAACTAAAACGTAGCAAGACGGCAAATTGCATTCACATACTCAACCAAGGTCTCCAATTACAATGAGAGTGAAGATTAGAAGAGCAAAATGAAAAAGAGACACATTCTAGTGAAAACCTAACGTGCTAAATCTTCTTCAAACCCATTTTTCTCCTCTAGAAATGAAGAAAAAAAATGCTCAATCTCCAAAAAATGAGGCTTTTGTAAGTCAAGGAGAGAGTGCCACAACCCATTCTTTGAACATTGAGAATGGGGTGAAGAAGGTGTAACAACCCTTCTGTATAAATACTTATTGGTAATAAAATTTACAATTTGAGTTGAGCAAGCCTAGCAACAAACAATAAAGACCTAACAACATCAACAATGTCGTGAAAAAACAATTAGCATTATCCACTTACTAAACCATGTGAAATCTTAATATCTGAAGAGTTGCATGAGCCTCTAAGCGGTCAATCAATGAGGTAACTTTTTCAGAATGAGGCAACCTAATTATTAATCAAACCTAAATGCACTATTTAGTATACAACATCTGGGGTGGCAGTGGCGTATCAGAGTGTGAACAGAAAATGTCGGTCAATGGCCCTGTGGATATGGATAGCAGGCGGATTTGGGGCCGCGTTTTTAATGAGCTGTTTTCCTGTGCAGGCTGTGCTTCCCTGGCTGACTGGTCCCTTCCCTGGTGTGATTTGTATCTGCAACTCTGCACTCTGCACCGCACATGCCCTGTGGACTGTGGACTGTAGACTGTTTCTTCCATTTGACCACTGTTCCTATATATGATTAGATTTAGCAGTTCTTCTTCTCAATTTTTATTTACTTATTTTATTACTAAAAACAACTGCCAACACCACAACGTTGAGTTAAAAGATTTAGCTCAAGCGTGAAATTTACTGCTCTTGACTTTTTTTCCTCCTTGCCCGTGTCGAAGCAATCAGTGCCCTCCAAGGCTTACTTGCTTGGAGAGTTTGATCCGAGGGCACCTTCACCCATAGATTTGGTGAATTTTTGGTGTTGGATTTAGAATCAACGCCACTTGTTTGTCTTACCTATACAACTTTCACGTACTAATTTTGAACCATATAAAAGTCTTATTCTCTGTAAAGGTCAAAACAGCAAATTGCTTTTTTGAATAAAGCTTCTTGTTGGTTATTGAAGAAAAAGTAGTATTTGATAGAGTTGACAATTTCTTAAATGAGGAGAGAGGACCCTTGGCCTTCATTCATGGTACAACAAAGCTTAATTCAAGTCTTGTAAAGGGCTATGAGTACTTCATGTTCCCAAAAGCGCAATCTGATGACATGCGAGGATGCAACGTTCAATTTGAAGGTAACAAGATGGCACAAAATAAGCTAGAAAGTTTTATTTTTGAGCACTAAGCTCTACAGTCTACACTGTACAGTACACTATGACTTGGTTTCACAAACCGTACTTCTGCTAGTGAAAGCTCATCCAAAAAGCTCATCCAAAGCTACTTTACATGCTACTACATGTGAACAACAACTTGAGAGGAAGTCAATAACACCAAGTTCATTGGTTTTTTATGTTCTTTAAAATCCTTAATTTTCGTTAGGCCAAATTTGTTATGCTTCTGATAATTTCACCACCGTCATTTTGGAGCAATTTTATTTATTTATTGTGGGAGAGGTACATAGTCAACGACAAGTTCGTAAGTTAGTGTCCCTGGTATCATTCAAGGGCACATCTGGTTAGGGCATCCCCAATGCAGCCGTTAGAGAGCCGTAAGAGAGGCAGGCAAAAGCTTGTGCAGTGCTTTAACCCTTAAACGTTGGTGCGTACGAAAAACGTTCTTTGCCTCTGAAAAAAAATTCTATATCCCAGAAAAAGACTGATTTTATCTAATTTCTTTTATAAGTGATCATAAATGCGTAATGCATCATGAAAGGCAAAAAATTACCTCTTGAGATACATTCATTTTGTTCTGTAACCCAAATTGTGATACATGGTGTTAGCTCCCATGCTGCCCTTCTTGCAATTTTCATGAGGGCACCATGCACTGTTGACTTTTCCAACTTTTTGAAACAATACTACTGATGCCCATGTGCAAAACACTGTAGAAAGCTATAGGCAAGGCAAGCCACGGTGATCCATCCATCCTTTAACCCCTAAAGGACCAAGCAAAGTTTTACCAAAACTTCCCAAAACAGCCATTTTTAGAGCATCAACCAAATTTGAAATCAACAATGTTTTTATGCATATGTGACCGTAGGATCTTGTAGAAGAATAATTTTAGAAGATGTGGAAAAAAATTCAGATTTTTCCACCATGTGGATTGGAAGTTAGAATGGTTTGAATACTCAAAAACATCTTGTGAAAAACCGGGCAGCTACCCTTCAAAAGGTGAAATTCTTAAGGAAAAAAAGATGTGTGGGTGGTGCTTCTCTAAATTCCTTATTTCACCTAAGTAGAGTACGTGTCAAAAAAGTTTCAAATCATTTGGACTTTAATAACATATGGAAAAAAATTAGTAAGTAAAAAGAAGTAGAGAATGATTCAAAACACTAAATTGTTAAGAATATAATTATGGAAATGAAAAATGCCAATCCCAAAGGTCATCATGTTGTCATAAACAATCTACATCCTTTATTTTATTTTATTTTCAAAACATTGAAAATTGAGTAAAATAAAGGACTTCAAAGTTTATTTTAGAGTAGAGAATTTATAACTGCCCGTAATCAAAAAATCCTCATAACTTTCATCTTGTTGATCAAAATGGAATGATTCAAAGCCTCCTACATTCACATAAATCTCCTAAACCAATTTTAAAAATTTGTTTTTGGAAAAAGTGATTTTAAAAAATATGCCCAAGCTGCCTGACGAATGTAAAATACAACATATTAGGTCATAACTTTTTATTCATAATTCCAAATGTCATGAAATTTAGTGCATATGAAAGATAAACCTCGTCCCCACATTTGATTAAAATTTCAGCCGAAAACATGAAAAGCTCCATTCATAGGTACCTGCCCAAAAATGCTATGTTTCTAAAAAAAGGGTCTGGTCCTTTAGGGGTTAAGGGTTAAACCGGATTTGAGCAAAAACTTGGGCTCCAATGCAGCAGGTAAACCATATTGCATTTTTCAGGGCTCCCCACATAAGAGCCCCTCCCTTGCAAATTTTCACTATTTGGAGAGTCCTGCATACCACTCCAGCTCTGACTCTAACGTAATTTCAGGGAATTTCAGATACTTCTAACATGAATTAGCCACACATAAGCACTTTAAAAGACATAAACTATTACAATAATGTGTTTAGTGAGTGTCATAGTGTATGTGCATTGGGAGGTGGTGGATTGGGAAATGGCCCTGCTCTATAAGAGAACTTGCGTCAAACCTTGTCTAACACAGTTGGCGGGGCTAATTTAGCTGCTGGATTGGAGATGCCCTTAGGGCATCCCCAATTCAGCCGGGATTTCAACTCCCTAAACTTTGTCAGACCGTGTGTCATTTTGCCTTAGATGCAAAGCAAGGGCATTTCCCTAGTGCAGTAGCCCCAATGCACATAAGCTCTAACACTCACTAAACATGAGTTTTTAATAATTTATGTCTTTTTTAAGTGCTTATGTGTGGTTGATTCATGTCAGAAGTATTTGAAATTCCCTGAAATTGCGTCAGCGTCAAAATTGGAGTGGTATGTAGGACTCTCCAAATAGTGAAAATTTGCATTGGAAGGGCTCTTATGTGGGGAGCCCTGAAAAATGTAGTATAGTTTACTTGCTGCATTGGAACCCATGTTTTGCTCAAGTCCGGTTTAAACCACTGCACAAGCTTTTACCTGCCTCTATTACGGCTGCATTGGGGATGCCCTTAGACTTGTAAACTCAGCTTGCAGCAGCTTATCCTCCTTCAAACGTCTGGGACTCTGGGTAGGAAGATATAATGATACCAACATGAATGTTGAATGATGGAACTCCAGCTTTCCAAAGTTACTGCCACCTTGAACCCCATGAAGCATGCGTGACTTCTTTTTTCGTTTTTTTCTCTTATAAATGGAACTTGTGTGGGGTGGCTCTTTTCACCCCTGTTTTTAGGGTCCTCTTGAAGTCATCATGAGCTCCCATTGGGTTAGGAGCAAAGTCAACTTTGGTCTTACACAACGTAAGTGGTTTCAGACCCCCAAATTTCAAACATGATTTTTTCATGGAACCCCCACATGATGAATGCCAATAATGCCTCTCCTCCTCTTTAGAGGCCCCATGTTGGCCTACACAAAACATACATTTGTTTGATTCAGCCACTTGGTTTTTATAAATTTGCATCGTATGAGAATATACTAAACGTCATGACTAGAAATTTATTAATATAAAGCACTTACTAGTCCTTGTCAAATTAATTTTGAGCATTCTAAAATTTGAATTTTTATCAAAGAATGTTCATTTTTGACATGCGCAGGTTTTTTTTTTAAAATTTGTTTTGTTATTTTGTGATTGGTAAAAACCTCATCTTGCACTAATAAATTAAAATAATAATAATTAATGGTGGAACTTCACTTTTTTTTTTATAATGAATTCATGTCACTGTGAGATTAGCATAGTCTTTGTGTTTTAGACCTCATCAAAGAAGTTCAGAACTTGTGAGACCTTTGTTTTTTGTATATAGACGTAACCAAAAAGATCCACGTCGTGCTCAAGCCCTTTCCCTTTCCATGAGGCTATTCCTCATCAAGTTAAAAACTAAACATATATTTTGAAAGTTAAGATAGGAGAACAAAATCTGTTTAATATTTTGAAGTGTAGATTAATTTTCCACCATGTCTTTGATTCCAGGCAAGCTCAAATTTGTACCTCTAAATATGTCCTATTCATCAATGTTCACTACCTATAGTACTTAACAGTGCCTCAACTCAAGCTAATGTCTCTCATTCTCCTCTTCCGAAATATGTGGTTAGTTTTAGTTTACTGAGGAATTGGATGGGAAGAATCTGAAGGAAGACGGAATCTAATTTTCTTTTTGTCCAAGAATCTACCCACAACAAACACAATTCTAGTTAACAAGAAGTTGAAATTTTCACGATTCTTTGCTTTTTGCCTAAATGTTTATGTTGCCTAAACTTACGCAAGCAAAATGGTTCACCCAACACCCAAATTCAATGGAGCACTTAGGGTCACTTTATATTAGAGCCCAATTGTTGATTCAATTTAAGAACCACCAAAATGAACCAACATGATTGCTAGAATCTTCAAATTGGGTCGCCAACTGGACCCTACGGTTTTGCATTGTGGGTTGGTCTAATTAATCATGTTAGTGACGTGATTGCTTATGTGACAAGTTTTTGGTTCCAAAATTTGAACTTAACCCCTAAAGGACCAAGGGTGTTTGTTGAGAAAAAAGCTTAGAAACTACCAATTTTTAGTACATTGTCCAAAATTGAAAACAAATTTTTTATTTTGAATTTCAATCATACTAAAGTGTGTTAAACAAATAAACCAAAGTGTGCAAAAAAAATCAGCCCATTTTGATTGCGTGGACTGTAAGATTATAACATTTGAAGCAAGGGAAACAACTTTTTTTCATTCATGCAAAACAAGGTCTGCAAATTTCAAGCCTTTTAGGAGTAAAATTTTTGCTCTACACAAAAATGATTTTTTTGACCATTCATAAGCATATAATGTTAGGTTCACACATGAAAATTTTCAGAAGCAAATGTAAAATGTAGCTAATTCTAAATCAACGTGCAATGCAAGGAGGTTAAGTGAATTGGCAATATAATAATCATTTATTCATGATTTCTTGTGCAATGAGGAAGTTTTCATTTGAAAACTAAATGGTGAAAAGATGTAGAGACAAACATTTGAAATATGTGAAAAAAAATTCAAGAGCTATGAATTTATAAATTGCAAGATAATTGGGCTTGAATTTAGAAGAAAATAAAATTTTATGACATTGTCTAAACAAAGTTTACAAAGTTTGACTCCTCTTGGAATGTGATTTGAGTGTTCATTTAAAAAAAATTGTATAATATTTATTCTTAGTTACACACATGCCAAATTTCAAAAGTTGATGGGAGTTTTAGCATAAGATTCTCCAAAGATGCCCAAATTGTCCAAGCTACCCAATTTCTTTTGGACTGCATAAACTTTGAATTGGGCATTCAATTGGGGAAAATTTTACATTTCCACTTGGGGGATACATATTTACACCTTGTGTAACAATTTTGAGAACATACAATAAAAATTAACTTCATATGACCCTCCCCAAATTCTCAAGTGTTAGTTGAATGGACAAACACTTGATCGTTTAGGGGTTGACCCATAAAGGACGGAGCTACTATTAAACATACTATGTACGGTGCTCTATAATTGGCATTTGCTACCAACAAAAAAGCTTTAATTTGGGATCTTGACTACCTCACTAGAACAGCATTAATCTATATTCTAACTTCTTTGTTGATCTCAAAAGTAATAAATGTGTGGATGCACTCCAAATACAAGAAAAATACCCCGTATTGTACTGATTGCAAAGGGCGGCTCAGTCGTTTAGGGTTAAACTAAAAAAAATTGAATCACCACAATGCATTAACCCAATCCAATCCAAGAATATGAACTGGGTAATTAATTTGAAATTGGGTCCAATGGCTTAATATTGGGACCTGCTCAAAACTCAGGCCTAATTTCTGACGCCAGACTATACATTTGGCCAACTCGGAATTGGGCCTGGGATCTAATATAAAGTAGCCTTACAGAACGCTTTGTAAACACCCCACCGGCCCACCCTGATACGGTTGTAGGGTTGAATCAAATCCGAAGATTTGGAAAGAGGAACACTCAAAATTAATCTAAGCAATCCAAAGTTATTTTTTTAGTTACATTTGAGGTACACCTCAGGACCTTAGCTGTAAGCTTACTGTGTTAAGTTGTCTGGTGGCTAACTTGTCACATCAAAACTTGCTGTTACTAGGGGATACTACTGAAGAAGTGGTATTTTCAACACATGAATATTGACTTACATAGGGAAAAAAGCATTTTTTTCCAATTTTCAAGGATATGTAATTCAGTTGGTGTTAGTGGTCTCCAGTTCATTAAAAGTGTATCAACTTACTGAAAACAAGTTTTGTTAGTCCAGCTTACTAGAAACGCAAGTTTTAACGTGAATAATCTCACATTTTTTGTAGTAAGAAATAATTTCTGGGTATAAGTTTTGCAAAATTTAGCCATGTATGTGAACATTTGTTTAGAGCAATGTTCAGGAGAACCTGCATTAAGTGTATTGTCAGCTTGTTCATATTGCAAGAAAACTTGTTGAATTTGAAACTACTGACTAAAAAACCGGTCAAATTTTGTTTAAAATGCTGGATATAGTATATCACAATCTAAATATAAGAAATATCCAGTAAAATTCAATGAAATTCCCGTTGTCAATGGGAAATGCTGAATTTTAGCTAGTGAAATCAAATTTTCTCCCAGAGCGCTGCTTCGGAGTAAACAAATGAGTGGATAGGTTCATCTCACAAAGCATTGACCAATGAAAGGATGGCAGGTGGGATTTCTAGGCACAAAATAGTTTTTTATGTCAACCTTGTTGTGAAGCAGCAGTACCGTGGTTTGTTGAGTATCCAATCAAGCAACTATATTTGTTAGTAAGTGTTTCATAAAATTGGAGTATTCAACTCAATTGTGGTAAATCTTAAAGCTAGCAAGATTGCTAGGAAATTCGGAATACAGCTTACATTTCAAACCTCCATGGAGATTTTAATGAATTAAACCAACAATTTTGCTGTAGTTTATACCTAGTTAGATAACCCAAAAATCATAACTCAGTATAACACCATATTAGGTAAATTAGGAAAAACAGTAGATTCTGGGACTTTCACTATTTTTGTTAGTATGTACAATTTAACATATTACAAAAACACAAGCATGCATTTTCTTGTACAATAGTGAAGTCTCAATGATTGCCTCGAAGAATTTCAAATAATTACTACTTTGAGCTATAACTATGTCTACATTTATTGTAGTAAGATTAAGGTGGAGTAAAAAGTGGTCCCACCATTTTTCCCAATTTACCTAATATGGCATTGTATGTTGATGTTTACTTGTTTGAAGTACGGAGGATAAGACAAGAAAGTGCCATTTGTTTGTTTTTGATAAAAATGGCTTACCAAGGTTATATGAAGATATAATGCAAACAAGCTATCGATTTTAAAATTAATGTATACATGGTTGATATAATACAATCATCTTCATAAACGTTATTTTGCATAGACATTAATATCACTATATCAACCAAAAACAAGCTTTTGAACATTAGGAAGATTCAATAACAACTTTGGCTTTGATTTGTTTTATTGTTTCTTTTCTTAAACATTTGAAAATTTTAATTTCAATTTTTTTTTTGAAGTTTTTTTTGGACAAGTTGGAAATCATTCCCTCAAAAATAACCTAAAGGAAAACAACTAATAAACACAATATAGGATATGCACTTGAAACAACTGGAGCTTTGATAGGCCAGCTACACTATAAGGAAACCAAGGTCAAATTTACAAAAAGTTGACAAAGATTGTGACCCAATCTACAATATATTGTAGATTAGGTCACAATCTTTGTCAACTTTTTGTAAATTCAACCTTGATTTCATTATAATGCCAATTTAAATGAAATTTATATAATTTCTTAATTCTTAAATGTGTAGAGGTTTGTATAGTACTCACAAATGGTGACATGATGGGTCACATGTGACATTTAAGGATGGAGGAAGCAAAGAGGTAGCCCTTTCATAGCTTCAAAGTCCTCATAATGATTGAATGTACTTAAGATGTCCAAAAGATCAGTAAAGTTTTTTATATTGAATTTAAAGAGTAAGGACAATATGAATCCTAAGTGCTTCTAAGACCAAAACACTTGCTTCTATGAGTAAAAGGCTTGCTTCTAATTGTTTTTTAAAGGTTTTAACCCCTAAAGGACCAAGCCCATTTTTCTGAGAAAATCACTGAAAACTGCCACTTTTGGGAGAATGAGCACAAAGGTAGGAAAAAAAGTTCTTTTGAAAATTTGTCCGTAGGATCTTGCCCCAGACTATGGGAGGTACTTGTGGGGAAAAAATGAGCTCATTCTAGAAGTAGAGGAGTGAGATATTGACATCCAAAGTGCAAAAAAAGCTTTTTTCTGTGCTACCCAAAAATTTCAGAAGCTTTTGATCGCTCCAATATCAAAAAGTTGCTCTAAGCAAAGTTGATGTTTATTTTTCCCATGTTGAAGATTAAGTTAGGTATGTGTGGGAGAATTTTCAAATGAATTGGAGGTGTGGATCATACTTTGTAAAATATTGCAATATTGTAAGGCCATGAAATTTGCATATACTCTAGGCAAGATTGGAGGATTTATGTAAAATTGAGAAATATGAGTTACTCTGATCCAAATAGTGAAAACCAAGAAATTTTAGTCTAGAACAACTTGGAAAAGAAAAAAAATTAAAATTAAAGCACAAAATTTAACACGGGGCAATTGGAATAGAGGTTTGGGAGTTCCATACCTGCTTGCAAACTAAAACTTCTCACTCATTAATCAAAACTGAATGATTCAAAGCTTTCCACACATCTAAAAATTTAAAGAATAAATTTCAGATTTTTATTTTTTTTAAATGCAAATTTTAAAGAATATTTTTGGACCACCTAGATTGCCTGCCCTCCCTTGTTTTTGAAATTCATGCATAACTTCTTCAATAAATGTCAAAATGAAGAAAAAATTAAACTTGCAAGTACATCTTTAAGTTCCCCACCAACCTCAAAAATTTCAAAAATTTATAAAAACTAGTTTAATCATATGTACATGCCCAAGATCCATTTGTCCCCTGAGGGGACAGTTGGTCCTTTAGGGGTAAAATGACCATTTAAAAGAAATGAACAAAATGTGTCAAAACAAAGAAGTCGACATGTGTTGTATTTGCCATATAATGTGTGATATTCATTTTCAACTTGCGTAAGCACTTTACACAGGGGATGACATTTTGACTAAACTCTTTAGGTTTAAAAATAAGGTCAGTTTAAAAAAAAAAAAAAAAAAAAAAACTATATCTTGAAATTCAAAATTGTTTGTACAAAAACCATTATAACTTTCCTTATTCCACCTTGGAAACCCTCAAATTTTTGAAAAAAGTGTCAGAAGTGTGGTCAATTATTTACATAACTCCCTTCTTCGCAGGTAGTGTGGTCCTTAAAAAATTTCCCACGTGGAACAGTACCGCAAAGGTGGACCCTCCAGCTCAGCCCTGGAACTTAACTGTGGAGTGAATCTGCAGCTGATTCGTACCGAACTACACAAATCCGAGATTTTCGCATCTCAAATGTACAGCGAGACTAGATCCCGCCGCTTTAGGAAAGTAAATCCACGCGTCGCAAATACCGCCGCGACCTACCAAGGCGACTTGGTGTAACGGCCTCTATTACATCTACGGCTGTCGTAGATGGAAGACAGTCTATTGTGAGATTTTTTGTCCTGGGCCGTGACGAGGAGAGCGCCGTGGACTTCAAGTGTGACGGCCGCGGCCCATGTTTATCCTCTTCGCCAGACGCGCTTTCTTCGGCGCTTGCTTGGCTCGTTAATCCAGAAAGCTGGGAGCGGCTCCCAATTAACGAACCGGATTTACGTGGAGGCTGGTGGGCGTGATTATCCGTTTGCAAGTGTAGGTGAATCATAAAAGCGCGCACATGAGCGCCGCGGTGGGAGGAGGATTCATTCGGCTTGATGATCGTTGGAGTAAAAAACAAAGGCCACAGTTTTACCTTTGAATATACCTGGCCTTCGATCCATTCCACTGGATATTCATTCACAGACCGCGGAGCATAATAAGAGAAGGGAGCCAGCCGGCCAGAGCCCGTGTCGGAGGTTCAATTTATCCGCAAGAGACGTCAGGAGTTGCCGAGTTCGGTGGAGACACGGAAGCATATTCGGTTCGATCAAAGGGTGTCGTTCTACAGGGTCATGTTAGCTATCGAGAATCCGGAGCAAGCAACCGAACTGAGGACGATACACTAGAAAGCGCCCGCCACGTGAGTGCGTGTGTTGGTTTTGTGAAGAGCAGAAGCGCGCGTTGACATCCCCAGCTCTCGTATACGAGCTGGTGCTCTGACATTGTTTGCAATCTCGTACTTTGCAGGCGACTCATCCGGAATCATACACCGTCCGAAGCTTATTGAGGATCTTGCCGTAACATATACACACCCGAGCAGGAGATGTTTGCGATTTGGGGTTCATCTCCGTCAAGAGTTGTACCACCGCTATTCGACCCCATCGCCACCGACCTTGACACAAGCGTTTCGTTTCTTTAACACAAATGGAGCTTGAACGCGATGTGCGACGATCTAGCTGTGCAGCTTGTGGAGGACACCACCACTGCGGCGCGCGCCCCCCGGTGTCGGTCTCCCTCGCCAACTGCGACATGGAAGCACTGGTGCAGCCCTCCCCGGAGCAGGTGGAGGCGTATGAGCTTTACTTGCACTTACCCGAGCTCACACGGCTATGGCGAACCAAGCTCTACCCGCAGTGGCGCAACGAGACGGTAGTGCGCCCTGCGCTTCATAGCCTGGAGCTCGTCTTCCGCCTGATCTCCGGCGTGCTGTGCGACACGCGGCCCTACATCGACCGTGACGAGTGGCTACGGAGGTTGGAAGCGCTCGCCAGTTCGCAGCTGGAGGTTCTTTCATGCGTCGTGGAGGCCGACGAGACCGACGCTCCCACTTCGAAGCTCGTCGCAAGCGCGAGTTTTGTGGGAACGGAGTCCGTGGTGTGGCACAAATCCGGGTCCCGACCGATCGTGAGCAAGATAAGCAAGGAAAGCCTGCTGCCTCGCCTTGCAGCGTGGCGCACCGCTCAGAACGTCAGCGCCCGGTTGCATTTCGCCATCGAAGGCCACATGGCACGCGCCCCTTTCACTCTAGGCCTCGGCGAGCCCAACCTCGCAGGCAAGCCCGTGCTCGAGTACGACTCTGTTTGCCAGCCTCTTGAGGTCAGCTTTACAACCTTCCTACCTTTTCCTATTACAGCGTTCTTTCAAATTACTAGGTTTCAAATTCCGTTGAATGCGTTTCCATACTAAAAGCGTATGTCTCAAAGTGGCAGTTTGGTAGCGAATACCCGAGCCTTCAACGTCAAACTTGTTTCTCACATCTCTCATTTGCTAATGGCATTATATTCAATTAACATCAAGTTGCACAAATCTCTTAGTATTCTTCATCATCTTTTAGATGACTTGAGATGAGTGCACATCTCCATTGGTGCTGTGGACTGGAGGGTCCAGTGCAAGGCCTCTCGCATTCAGCTGTGCATTTGCAAACGCATTCTGGACCCTCGAATGGAAATAGGTTCTAATTGAACATATATTTTAGCATGATTAGTATCACTTCAGGTTTTCAAAATCAGATAGTTTTCAGTGTCGTGATTTGTAAGTAGCGTTTTAAGGCAATTTTTTGAATTTTTAATGCCCATTTTGCCAAAGTCTCCACCAAAGGTCTAGCGGTAGCTGAAATTTGAACATGCCTTTGTGGATGATTTTGCTGGTGCACCAGGTGTATGCGTGCCGGCAATCGATGCCAGGGCATCCGGAGGATCACACTCTGTCGACAGTGCACCAAGTCATGGAGGCGTGGTTGGAGGTGGCGTCCGGCTTGCTACAGAGTGTGGAGGAGAAGGTGAAAGCCGGCAACTTCGAATTGGCCGCCAAGAGCTGCTGGATTGTAGAGCGAGTGTGGAAGCTCCTCATCTCCACTATGGATTTGCTCCAGATCATGGACCCGGACGATTTCATGCGCTTGAAGGAGGAGCTTGCCATTTCGCAGGACGGGGCCGCCATCAGCACTGAACACATCGGTGGAGGTGAGATACAGTATTCCGTGACATCCAATGTCCCACCTTTCACATTCTCCTCATGATGCGTTTGGGGTGATGACTTCAGGAGCATCACGCTGTTTGCAAATTTTGACTGGACTTTTAATCAATGCCCAGCTTTCCGTCATCCTGTAAGGAGGCAGTGTGGGAGTACGCTGAATGCACGTGATGCTTATTTTCTCATTCTTTGTGTAATGAGAGAAGGTTGAGGCCTTGAGGGATACAAAAACATGAATCATGCATTTTTAACTAGAAAAAGGGTGCTATGTTTCAGTGATAAGTGAGTGTTCATGTTAGTAAGGTAGGAGGTTCTTAAAGCGTTCAGGCTCTAAAATGGCGCACCTCCACAAATGTACTCAGTTTGTACATGACAATGTACAGACAATGTACATTTGAGGAGGTGCACCATTTTTGAGCCATATGGCCTTTCCACTTCAAAATATCATAACTAATTCCACAAAGCTCCAAAAAATCTGAAACAACTTGGGTTAGCTGCCAATTCCTCTTGTCTTTCAAGCAAAATTTACTGCAAGAAGTTTCACCTCCCCAAAATTCAGTTTCAGCCCTTAGATGCTCCACTCATGAGCCTCCTACCTTATCTATGAATAGAACTGCTACAGTAATTCAGTGATTAACGAAAGTTATGCCAGTGCAGTATCTTAGCACCAGTAAATGGGGAGGTTTGTAGCGCTTTGACGGCTAAAGAGTGAGCAGGATCTTACGATTCGTAAATGGAAAGAATGCAGTATGTCGATGTTTGAGAGCGTTGTGGGGGATGTGTGCAGGGGCATACTGTTTGCGGTCCACGAGGCTACGCCAAATCACCCGGGACTGCAAGGAGCTGCGGCACTTGGTGCCGAAGGTGGTGGGAGTGGAAGCGGATCCCAAAGGAGGGCCAAGGCTGCAGGAGGCAGTGATGGACCTGCTGCACTCGCACGGAACACGAACACACGTGGTGCCACCGTTTGGGAGGCCGATGGCGTACCACTCGTCCACCATCCACCTCCTGCAAGCCTTCCAGGCCGTGGAGGCGGCGGTACGCCAGTTCTACTTCTCGTACCAGCAGCTCGTGATCGCAGTGATGGGCAGCGGGGAGTACAAAGCCACAGCCCAAACAGAGATTTCGGCTGCCGACGCGCTTTCTCAAATCTACTTCGAGCCGCCCTACTTCCCAAGCCTTGACGGCGCCAAAACCTTTCTCGGCAGCTATTGGCACAACAACCCTGAGCTTGAAGAGGGCGCCATCATGCGACAGCTCATGGTGGAGAAGACGCTGCGTACCGGGAACTCTAGCAAAGCTTCCAGTGTTGCTAACAGTGACAGCGGTGACAGCACCAAGTATGACGCAGACGAGGAATCCTCACAAACGGTACGTTCTTCATGCAAACATCTCTTCTGCTCGTTTTATGTTCTTCTAGAAAGCTCTGGTGTGCTAAATAGCTTTCTTTCTTTTCACAGAACAATTCAGGATCTATGGACAAGAAGCAGTTTGCAAACCCAACTCTGGCTTACAACAACCATTACATGTATCAGGGCGCCATGGGAGCTTGACATTCAGCATCTGCAAAAGGAAATTCACAGCTGAGATGGAGGACAGCTCTTCTTCAAGCTCAGATGGTGCTTGCATTCCACCCTTGGCCTTCTACCAACCCTCCCGCACAGACAGACTCAACCCACAAGACTTGTGTAGAGTGAGTGTAGAGAAATTTGTGAAGCGGCGTTCGTGAGAGGAGTAGCAGGAGTAGTAAGCCCATCGTCTCGTTTGAAGAAACTGACGGTAAGGAAAAATCCTTGTCACGGGATGTGTGTGTATTGTTGCAGTCCTCTCCCCCCCTCCGAGTGAGTGCGAAGCTATAGCTTTTTGCCATTGTTTGCTCATTACTTACTGTGGTAGAGGTGTACACTACAATTGTTATGGGGTGTGGGGCATTTTTGTGTATATTGGTCCCGCGTCAACCGACGTTCACGCTACGAGATTTGTAGTGCGAATTGCAGACTATTTTTATCATTTATGAAAAAGTCCAATGTATTTGCAGTCGTTTGATATCCGTTTTGCCTTTTATATTTCGAGTGCATTCCAACCCTACGCTCCAATCGTGTTTGTCAACTGCTTGCTACTGTCTTATGTAAGACATGCCGGTTGGCGAAAATAACAAGTTCCCAATTCTTTTATTTCTAGTTGCATTGACATAAGTCAAAGCTTCTTTCCTGTCCCTTGTTACTGACAGCAACTAAAACAACTAAAGTAAGAGGTAAGGAAGTATAAATCACCATATTTGTTAATTTGGGAAAAATAGGTGTCCCACTTTGTATTCCACCTGAAACCCAAAAAGTTACTTTAAACCAGACTCAAAGGTATCAGATTCAATCTGAGCCAATAAGATTTTTTCCCTTGCAAATTCCTCCTCTTAGGTGAGGACACATGTAGGTTTTAGGAGGCTACCTAAAACCTTCACATCAAAATTTTGAAAGTCCTAAAATGTACCATTTTTCCCAAATTAATGAATATGGTGTTATAAGGAAATAGCAGGTTTTTACTGTTCATAGAGTTCTTCAAATTAAACTGATTCATACAAGAACAGGAGTTCATTAACATCTCAATAGGTGAGGGAACCCGATTAGGCTAGCACTTTGGACTTGAGAACACAAACTTAGAAGACTTGATAGTAACAACATAACTATATCTATATTCATTTGACACTTGGGCTTATGGATATTCAAATGCTTGGACGAGAGCCTTGCCTTACAAAGATGTTGGCGAAACTACGGGTCTTTTCATTGTCTCATTTTTCCATCACTGAATGGAGTCCAGGTTCCCCTCCTAAACTTTGCTAAAGTTGCTTTATCTTTTTACAAGCTTTTTACGAACAAAAGAAACTTGATAACTACAAGAAAATGTAGCGTTATTTCATTGAACAAGTAAGACACATGAATGGATAGAATTTTGAGAGTACGTTGCTGTACCTTATTCAAGCACTAAGTTAGTCTTCAAGAAGGTGTTTGTTCACATGGGTACTGATCCTTGAATAGAAATGGTATTGGCTATTGTCTCTTCATAAAAATAAAAACAAAAGATGTTGTACACTAGAAGCGACAAAATGATAAACAATTTCATCTCCCAAAAACATCAATCCTTGTAATAGAGGGACACACAAATATCGTCGTAGTGTCCTTAGGAATGAACCAATAGTGGTGGTCACACCTTCACCCCATTCTCAATATTTACAGAATTGGGCTGTGGCACTCTATTTGATTTGCAGTATATATTTTCATTCATTGAAGACTGAAAAGTTTTTTTTCACCTCCAAAGGAGAAGAATGGGCATGAAGAAGTGTTTGCATGTGAGGCTTTTACCAATGTGTGTCTCCTGTTCATCTTACTCTTCTTACTTTCACCCTCCTTATAGTTGAAAAACTCAATTAAGCGTTTGAATGCAACTTACTTTCTTAGTGCATCACCAATTTTTAAGTAAGTTACTCACTCTCCAGTGCCCATAAAAAGAAAATCACACCTTCTTCATGGAGAAGTGCTCCCATTGGCTCCTATTTTAACTCCACTACTTCTCATTCTTCATTAGAAAGTTTCATACGTGGAGAAGGTGTGATTACATCTAATGTTTTTTTGCTGGCAGTTCCTAATCATTAGTCAGATTCTTTCGACAACACATCAAGCAGAAGCGTAACCGAACAGTTCTCCTCCAGATTACACTGAAAGTCATCCCTCACGGGTTTGTTGCCTTGCTTCTAAAGTTTCAGGATTTAGGACCTGTTCTACCCCTCCTTTTTTTCATTTTAATTCATGTTTCAGAGAGTGCTAGAATGGTAGAAATAAATATCATGGTGGAGTCACACATTTTTACATACAAGCATATTTTTAATATTTTGGATAGGAATTCACGAGTTCATCTACACAATTTTAATCTAAATTTGGTAATTTCATTCTATACTTTATAAAAATAGGAGTTCATTTGATAATACAACATTCATTGTTTGGTTCATTTACAATCATGTTACATTTATTCATAAAGCAACTAAGTGTTTGTCCGTCCTGGGAAATTCGAAATTCTTTTTCAACGCCAAAATTCCAGAATTCTCTATTATAAAGCATTGGGTGTCATGTATGGGGTGTTTGTTTGTCACTAAAAATTCAAAATTTAGAGAGCGTGGGAGAAGAGAAAAAGGCAAGGAAAGAGAAGGTGGAGAGTCACCAAAATTAAGAGAGAAACAACACAAAAGGTAGGCAAGGCATATTAGTTAGTATGATTTGGCACTATATTGCTCAAAAACAAAAGCATGAATGAAGTGGATCCATGTTCCATAGTATGGAACCATGTGTAAGTTGTGGGGGATAAAAGTGAAATTGTACCCTTATTTTGCAATTGGTAATTTTTTTTATTTTTGCACTCTCATAGAGTGAGGAAAGATCCCAGACTCTAGTTATGGATTCAGAATTCCTAATTTTGGTTGTCTAGTGGTAAATTCACAAATTCCTACATTCTCCAACATGCAAAGTTGGAACTTGTAAACACACCTTGGATCCACAATCTTGTATATTCTTTCACTAAACTTGTTTTAGGTTCCCATGCCATTTGGAAGCAACTCGAGGCAAAGGGATACATTCAAGTAAGGACACTTAATACCAACTCTAACAAGCATGTGAGCCTAATGATGGAAGGCCTTAGAAAGGCTCGTAGGGGTCATGTTCCCTGACTTGCCAGAGGCGGTTTAATGTGAGAGGGTTTCTAGTAGTAAATTGTCTCAAATTTTGTTGAATCTTGTTGACAATTGAAAAAGGATTCCAAATTTTGTTTAGCATGTAGTTTTGGAACATTGAACAAGAAAAAAACTGTGAATACTTCAAGTGATGATTGCAATTATACCCAACATGGTCCTAAACAAGTTTTGAAAATATGTATTTTATTTTAGGCAACAACAAGAATATGTAGGATCTAATTGAATTTTGCAGGATGTTACCTCACTGCAAAAAATGAGGTACCGGTGCACCATGGTAGCGTAGTGGTATTGCAAAGTGGTCCAAGCCCAATGGCAGTGGCTTATAGTTATCTGCCCAGTGTGCTCATTCAGCAGAGATTACTCATGAAGGAAGGATTCGAGCAGGGATTTTTTTTTTGGTTTTTTTCCAAAGATTGCATGCTAGTTGGGGAAAAAATTGGATAGGATCATCCATGTGCGCACGTTCATCCGTACAATCAAATGTTGCTAGTAATCTTTGTCAATATACTGGTAACCGGTGAGGGATTTGGTGATTTCCATCATTTTTCACCCAATCTCTTCTAATATCAAGGTAGCTAGTGTCAACATTAGGTAAGAGTATTATGCCTTGCCCATACCTTGCATTTTTATTTTTTAAATTTCCAATGATTTTTCACCCTCCTTTTTCCTCCCTTTTTCCTCCCTTTTTTCTCCCTCTCTCCCTCTCTGTATTTCAAATTTTCAATGACAAACAAACACCCAATGCTTGACAATTGATGCTTTATAATAGAGAATTTTGAATTTCCAGTAATGAACAAGCATCTACTGCTTTATAATAGAGATTTCGACCATACTTGTCCAAAAAGACTTAGGTGGCCTGAGGGTCGCTTGTTTCAAGGTAATTTGCAATGTATATCACGGTAACAAATTGAGGGAGGCTCCCACAATGAGGAGATCCACAAATCAATTGAAATTCAAGCCAAACAACATGTCAAAAAAGTTGATTGAAATTAAAATTATCCAGATATAAACCGATGAGATTTTTGGAAGCTTTTAATTAGAGAATAACTATGTAGGCAATATGTGGTGCATGCACTAAAAAGCCCGTTGAAGATGAAAAATGTAATATTTTAACCAAGGAGCTTAGAATGTGCCCGGACACTGGTGGAAGTAGAATCAAGAGGTGAAGTCCCATACCGGGAATTTGGTCTTTGGGAATTTGGTTGTGCAATTATTTATTAGCCTCTATAGATACCTTAACCCTTGAGCGAATGAGCGCCCCATAACCCCAAATCTTGTCGCTCCGGATTGAAATTTTAGGAAAATAAAAATCTTATTCCTTGTATACTCTCAGTTGAGACGTATTAAAAGAGAGGTGGGGTTTAGAGTGATGGGTAGTAGTGGGCAGTTATAAAAAAAGGCTTTGTATTGGTTGGTGACAGGATTCTTAGGTTCAGTGAGGGTCCTACTTCTGTGATTTTAGGAGAATGGGCTGGGGCAAGGGTTCCTTGATCATTGGCTAGGAACGGCAATCCTTTTCCCATGCTCTCAAACCACGCCACCTTTGGAGATCAAAGAAAGGGGTCAAAAATTCTATGCAGTGTTTGAAAATTTGCAAGGATAGTCATACATACTAAGGGTAAGTTGAAGAAAAATTTCAGCCCTAAATGCTAGGCCTAACCCTAGAATTTGCTAACTCAAACTAAAGTAGAACCTCTAATTTCACTTAAACTATAAAAGTCAAACCCACTTTGATCACTAAACACTAAAAGAAAAACAAGGATAAACGATTGCCAAAAACCACAATGATAGGTCACCAAAACAGCCTTGCAACTACAAAACAACTGCACAACAACTACACAACAACTGCATGACTAGTGCATGATTACAATCTAGTCATGTAGTTGTTGTGCAGTTGTTTTGTAGTTGCAAGGCAATTTTGGTGACCTAGTCGTTGTGGTTTTTGGCAGTTGTTTATCCTTGTTTTTCTTCTAGTGAAAAATCCCAAATTGCGTGGTCAAAGTTGGCCACATTTTGCCAACTCATTTAGGTCATAGTCCTTTGTCATTTACAATGGTGAGGTAAACCGGATGTTCTTAAAACCCTCTTGGCATATGTTAATGTTCAAAGTGGTACCCGATTGCCTAGATCTCAGAAATTTGCCCCAGGCGCTCAGGGATTAATCCCTAAAACTCCTTTGTATTTACATGCTCCATGGCTTGAAATTGACCTCTCTCAATAAAACAATTAGTGGCTCAAATTTTTGAATTTTTTCCAATAATTCAACCGTAAGATCTATTTCTTTTCTTACTTATGTTCACCCTCTCAAAATTTCAGACTTTGTAAGGGCATATTTCATTAGATCATAAGACTCAAAGTAGGATCAAAAAAATTTTTAAGCTTTTTTGAAATGTCCATTTTTATTTTGGCCACCCAAAATGATATCTTCCGCCTTATGAACTTCTATTGCAATTTGAGTTTCTTGTAGAACATGAAGTTGGCTATATGCTTCATAAATTTCATGATCACCCAGTACTTAAAACATAATGGAAAAAAATTGAAAGTGGGAAGTACTTTGTGAAATTGTCATTACACTAAGAAAACTTCACAGAAGAAATTCTTTTAGTAATAAATCTCAATTATAAAACTTGTACAATGCAAACTTATAACATCATGTAGAGTAATTCCCAAAGGAATTTCATTCTAAAAATACAAAGTAAAATAGAAGTTATTACGTAATCAAGGAGAGTTGATTTCAAGTTTAGCCCATTGACCAAGCCACTGTGAAGTGTTTTTGAGCACTTTGTGGGCAACACCCTCACAATCTCTTTGTTTCTTTTCAAGGATGCTTGATTTGACACCTAAATCACACATGGTACCATATCTCACTCAAAATTATCCAATTCCAATATTTTTTGGAAAGAGTGTAAGCTTTTCAATATGAACACATATGTCCTTATTTTCATACTCTTATCTCAAGTATTTACATGAAAATGCTTGCCCAAATATCTAAAGAGCCCAAAGTGGGCTCCTTGGTCCTTTAGGGGTTAAAAGTAGACTTCTCTTTGTAGGTAAGACTTGGCCAAGATCTCAAGCATTTACCAAAATTAGTAAAGTATATTTTTACATTGCCAAGTAAAAGTTTTGTCAATTACTACTTTCATGTGAATAGGGGAAAAAAAATGTAACAAGTTTTAAGATGAGGAATTGCATTCCAAGAGTCCATCAATTGTCAATACTTGTTAGCTCCATTTTCTATGTGTACGGTAGGTACACCCAATAGTGTGGGTGTACCTAATGCCACCCACATGTTAGTCCAAATTTCATTTCAAAATGAAGATCTACACTTTCCATAGATGGCTTACCTTTTAAAACCTTCATTCTGAAATGAAATCCAGACTCACATGTGGGTGGCATTGAGTACACCCACAGCATTGGGTATACCTACCTTAGCACACGTAATTGCTCCTGAACAAATTTTCCAAATTTTATCTTTGAAACATTTTATAACTTGATTTTTTTTTGTGACTTACCAAAATTGGCCATGCACAAAAGTCCGTTCTAACTCCTAAGAAACCCATAAAGACCTATGGCATTGTAAAAATGGGTCAAAAAATGGGTTTGAGCAAGAAAGATTTTGGAAGTAGCATGCACATTGCTAATTAGGATCATTAGTCGGAAGTACACGGAAAATTCATATATATATATATATATATATATGGAATTGCATGTCACACCCAAAATTGCTAACACCACACCAAGGTTCGGGAAATATTTGGGTTTTTTTGGTTGATTTCTTTCAATTCCCATATTGAATTGGTTTATTAATGAGTTGTTTCAGTAATTTTCTCTATTTCACACTATAAAATTAAAAAAATCAAGATTTTAAACCGGTTTTTAGCATGTTTACAAATTTCAAACTGTTTTTCTCATTTCAATTGGCTAGCTTTGAACTAGTGGTTGGTTCTTCTTGGACCTTGCGCCACACCCATGTGAACATGTAGTTTGAGAATTTCGTGCTATCATTTTTAATTCAAGTGGTCCATTGTTCATTCAATCACATCATTACCACCTACTTGAAAGAAAGAAGAACAAATACACCTTCAATTTGTTGAACTTTTACTGCACCATTGCTATTTTTTTGATGTATTTTTGCTTTGAGTAATTCAATAGCCCTAAATTTTTAATTTCAAATTCAATCACATCCACTTTTTTGAATGTAGCCTTAGAATAATAGAGATGAAACAATTTTTTTGATCCAAATAAAAAAACAAGCATTAAATTCTCACATTTCATGCTCAAAGCACACCTTGGGGTGTGACGTTAGCAATTTTCTATATATATAGTTGAAAGAAAATCATGCATTCTGTAGAAACAAATAAGAATTTTTTTTGATACTTTCTTTTCAATATCTATATAGTGGATGTTGATTTTCTCTATTATGTGTTAAACTCAAACTAATCTTGTATTTGTGATTGAAGCACAAAATAATGAGTTGTCAACACTTATTCGTGGGGGTGTACACTTTAAAGTTCAATTGTCTCATTTTTTTTTGTTCAACTCAACTCTATCCTGAAAATAGAGTTTTTTTTTTGTCAAAGTTTTATTAAACAATGTGGAACTCGCCTGTAAGAATGTGAAGACAACTTTATTCCAGGGACTGAGGCCATAAAACTTGAGGTCATTTGAGTCAAAATTTCAGCCCAAATGGCATCATGAATAGCCTCAAGCACTCATTAGAATAAGAATATAATTGAGGCCAATATCTCATGTATTCAAAAGCCTTGCAGCCAAAAAATTGAGGTCATATAGTGCCTTCAAATTTTCAAATGTAAAAAGGATTAAAAACGAGATCAAATAGAGCATTTGAGATTGCAAGTACTGTACATTGGACAATGGTAACTATTTAATTTTGTAATTGTATATGAATGAATGCAACAACCTTAAGGCCATGAAATGGTCTTTCAATTCTAATGAACCCATTTCTTGATGTGAGGGCCATGGTAGATTTATCTTTTGAACATTAAAATATTTTTCAAAATTTTGACCCATAAGAGGCTCCTAATGTAAAGTGGTCCTAAATGCTCAAACCATCAACACACTTGCACACAACTTGGAGTTCCCAAAAGCATGTGTCAAGAGCACTTCCACAACCGCAAGCTCACTCAAATCTCAAATGCCTCAATGTTGCCCTTGAGCAAGAACCAAGAGCATATCACAAAGGACAAGTGTTGAGCTTCAACATTGAGCCTTTGTTGCCAACCCACCAGCAAGTTTTGACTATTTTGGAGTTGAGCACACTAACAAATACCTCAAACCTTCAACATATGTGTTTTCCAACTGCAATTGAGCAAACCCTGTCTTGTATAAGGAGTTGGCACATTTGTAGTGAAGAGCACCAAACGAAATGGCCATGCCAAGTGTTCTTGCGAGGTTGTTGAGCATGTAATGGTGCAAATGCTCTTACAATATTGTGTATTTTATCAACCAAACAAGATTTGCTTGTGCTGATTTGTAAACATCTAATACTATTTTAGATAATCCTTCATAATCATATTTTGAACCCAAATTGAAAGCAGTTGCAACAAATTTTTGTTGCAGTACTATGTTCGATTTTTTGTGCATACTTCTTTGTACCTGACAACAGTCGCTGAACTGGAACTTGTAAAATTGGGACGTGGGACAGTGCAAACAGCCCGTTCAATAATATATACATAAACAGACTGTTGTAGTCATAGACTGCTGATTACAATTAAGCAGTTCATGATCACCACCCTCCAGACATATCTCCAACCCTTCCAGTACTCAAAGTCACAGGCTCAATATCTCGGCCGGGATTTTGGACCACAGGCTGCTCTTCTTCCAAACTCAAGAAACTGTTTCGGAAATTCATAAAAATATTGTACGAAAAGAAAAGTACAAGCCTGCTGAAATGCTCACGTCCAACTTAAGATAACGCATTAAAGACCATTCTCACAAACAGCTGGGTCAAAAGAATAACACGACGACAATCGATCACTTCCAAAAGATATTCTCCTACGTCAATTCTCCTAGAGTTTTCCTACCATTTTAATGCTAAGCAAGCAGTAACTGTATCTGCAACCCACTATGGGAGACTAACGAGTACAATCAATGAGATTCACCTTTCAAATGCCTCTCGATGAACATATCCACCAGCGAACGTATCTGCAAATCCACATCACGCATACGTCAATTCATCATACCGTGACAACTGAAAGTAGTGTATCTCTCACACACTCAATTCTAGCTTTGTGCATAATGCCAAAATTTGCAACAAGTCCATAGCCAAGGCGACTGGCACTAAATTCGAATGCTCGGCTCACCTTGACTTTCCGCTTGAGATTGAGAAACTCGGAGACTGCCAAAGCGTTCTCCTTCGAAGTATTTCGATCCATAACCTACGGAATCACGACCAATGTCAGCAACAGTGGTAATAACAGCTCATTCGAGAGCCTAAATGTACAGGATCTAAGAAGCTACATGGAAGAATTGTGATGCGACATTTCAGTTCCTCAGCAGGAAATTAATTACACAGAAGCATACATTTGGAGATATGAGTATTACCTTGGCAGTGGACTTCTTCACAATGGCTTTGAAGTCTTCCTTTTGTATTTTTTTGGTCTTGTACAAGGGGGTCAGAAGCTGAACCACGTAATCTGAAACAGCCTTTTTGATTACGTCCCCCCCTCGTCGTTCTGCAGGCTCAGGACAAGGTTGCGGCCGCACCTCATCCGGAGGCCTTCCACTGGTGCCCTCTACACTTCCTATTCCAGGTTCTCGAAGGGAAATAGCTACATTGTTGGTTGCTGGTGAAAGATCTGTGGTAGAATCACAAATAATTACTGCGTCTTTGGCCCCTGAGCCCAATGCATGTTCATTGCTTGGATTACAAGCAGCTTCTTGAGGTTGAGCCTGTGTACTGAAGTCCCCTTCACACGATTCTCTGACTACTGCAGTCGGAGTCGAGTCTTCCCTTGCTTCGTGGACTGTGGTTTGAAGTGGGCTGATGGTGGGTCCACAGCCATTCGCCTGATCGTTAGATAAGCGGCTGTTTTCTCGCGTGCCTCTGTGCTCACAATCTGAAGGACCAGTGCCAAGCTTGAATCAATGGGAAGCGTTGATGAGGTACATAGGTAACTGAAACTACATGTGAAATTGGACTCATACATCGTCTACATACCTTAGCAGAACCGAATATGTCATCAGAAAAACACTTGAAAGCGTCATTCAGGATACATTTGGTAATTGTGGCCTGACCTGCAGGTACTGGATTCTTGGACGATGGAGAGTTTTCTATGATTGCAAGCCATTTCTTTCTCTTCCAATCCACGAATTCCTCCTTGTCTCGCTTCGAGAACTTGTGAAAGGACAAAATCTTTGGCAACTGCGGCAGAGCAGTTCGCTGTGCCTCGGCTTCTGCGTAGGCCTACAACAACATTCATCCAAACAATCTCAGCAAGGGAAGTGGGACTACTGCTGTTCATAGCAAACCAGTCACGCGTCATTCCACGTTGGCAGTAAAAAAACCCCTCAAGCCCTCTTCATAATGGCACAAAATCAGGCAGTACTAATTCGAGGTAACCAAGCTACATTCCCACCAAGGCTTCTAATTTCTGCACAAATTCCACAAACACAATACAGTAACTTCAGGCACAATACCAACTCAATCCACACTAATTGCACACCAGCACAGGTTGAAGATGTACCTTTGCAGCCGCAGCCGCTGCAGCATGTGCTTGATCAGCCGCGGCAATGGCTTCGATCTCCATATCAGAAAGAGGTCTTTCGGCCTCTCCTGATTGAGTATCCCCTCTCACACCCTCTGCGAGTGAATAAGCTACCCCACGAGGGTCATCGCTCCTTAGTTCCTCCCCAATCAATCCCTGCAGAAAAACAGATTCATTTAAACATCTTAACGCCTACCATTACTGTGAAAATGGACCTTACTAGGAATCTTGCATTACCAGAGGCAAGGACATCGATTGTATCAAAAAAAATAATTACCTTATTGGAGTCAGCACTCGGCAACGCAGATTGGAAGGAAGGTCTACACTTGGCATCACTATGATTCGCAGATAATGGCTTTCCAGTACCCACTGTGGACTTCAGAGGATCTTTCACCTTTAACTTCGGGATCCCTAAAGTTGCATTAGGTGAACTTCCTGACGATTTCTTTACAGATTTTATCATGCCTTGTGCTTTCTCTCTTCGAAAAACCTCAATCCAAAGTTTAACAAGTTGCCCTGCGACACCTCGGATATCACGACTTGTGTGCATCCAAACTTTTTCCTTCACAGTTTTGCCCACTCCTGGAGCCAACAAAGCAAACCAGCTTAGAGGAGGTGCATATTGATATGCATAAAATCTGGGAAGAGAGCGGACTACATGCAATCTGCATAGCGTAGATGAACCTGAATTCGATACTGCTTCAAAATTGGACAAAGTCTGTCAGACATTATTGTAGCTCAAAACTCTAGAGACTTCTTACATCGATTATTGGTTATCAAGCCGAGGCATAAGAGGTCTTTACGGCCTTTCTTGACTTGCGTTCTAAAACGAAAGTCAGATCTATGTTCTGTTCATTTTACTACAATTATCCAATTTAAGTACCCTTGTATTAGTAGGTTCATCCACCATGTATCCATAAATAGATAAGATAACTATAGCCTGGTGGATTAAACACACCCTAGTTTTGCAATCAGACGAAAGAATCCTACCAGATTGGCGAATCGACACCAAGTCGGTGGCTACCACGAGAAGAAGACGAACGCAGTGCCGAAGGAGTTGAGTACCATCCTTACCCATAGAATCCTGCAAAAAAAATTCAAAATGATAATCTCAAACAATTTCCAAAGAAACCTCGCGTCCATCCCAATCCTAATGTATACATGGCAGCACCGCACAAGAGATAAGCCCAGTTAACTAAACACTGCATAAAACAGCATTCGGCGAATGGCAGTCTAGCAACGAAGTAGTGAACTACCTAAACTC
The DNA here is from genome assembly GCA_963920765.1 of Ulota crispa. Taxonomy (NCBI): domain Eukaryota; kingdom Viridiplantae; phylum Streptophyta; class Bryopsida; order Orthotrichales; family Orthotrichaceae; genus Ulota; species Ulota crispa. Next base: position 18,003,311 of record OY987243.1, on the reverse strand, counting down.
TCCGACATCAACAGAAACCAATTTCATAACGATCCTTCCACATACTTGGACAAAAACAATAATTCAAAACTAGCTCCCACCATAACCACGAACCAAAACTGGCACATCAGCTGCTATAGAGCAACGAAAGCCGTTTAGAATCATAAGAGGCTCATCCAAAAAGATAATATGAACAAAACGATGTGGAATGACATGTACCAGAATCCAGGTATTCAAAACCTCGAGGCCAGACTTCGTCCCAGCAAACGCCTTCAGAGGAAAGACTGGCAGTTGCAACATCTCCTTGATCAGGAAAAGTCGTCCTGCAGTTGTCTTTGCATGACCAAACATGTCCTTCAGAAGCTCTGAACGACTCAGAGGTCCCTGTTCGCCATTCACAGGTGGCGTGTCTCCCCTCAAGACATTCGAAAGCTCAGCCGCAGCTAGACGTTTCATCATATCCCTCACCTACACAAACGACATACATGATTAAAGCTCGGATTCAGAATTTTGATTAGTTATAATTTTAGTCATGCCCGGAAGTACCCCAGGACCGTCAAACTCTGATGCCTCCACCCCCACCCACCATGAAAACAACGACGCTTACCTCATTTCGCTCACTGTCCGATTGCCGCTGAGCAGCAGCCAGAGCTTCTGCTTCTGCCATGCTATCCCCACGATTCTCCATGATATCAATCATCCTTATTGCTTCCCGTAAACCACTCATCATTGCACCCCCAACTGTATCCGGGTGCTCCTTGCAAGTTGCTTCCCCTGCAAAGAACACACAATTATCCACCGGTCGAGCCAGAATGTCGTAATCCTCTCCCGACGCCCCCAACGCCACATACGAGTACGCTCCCCGACTGTAGCCATCATCTCCCCAGTTCGTCACTGCGGAAGCGCACGGTTTTGGGACTGCTTCCTCTCCAAATAGCTTCTTCAGAATCTTCACAGCGTGCTCCACCAGCTCCCCGCTCTCCGCTCTCTCTCCTTCCTTCGCAGCCTTACCCACTACTAGCGCCACTAGAATGGGGTATCCGCTCGTCCTCTTCAGGTTCCAGAACATGAAGCACTTCCCTCGGAGCTCCCTGCTCTCGGCCGCCGCTCCAAAGTAGTCCACAGTCTCATCCCAGAAAGCCGTCGGAAACTCTAACACCACTTTGTCCAACACTCCGAATCCTAATCGCTCTATCGACGCCGTCTTCCACTCCGGAAGTCGGGGGCTGAACTGGACGGTCCCGGCTTTCAAACAACCCAGCGGTATGGTTACCAGGACGGCATCGCCTCTGAACTCCTCCCCACTCTCTGCCACCACGCTCACTTCTCGCTTCACCTCCCCTCCTTTTGGCTTCCCTTCGCTTGAACTGTAGCTGATCTCCGTCACAACCCTGCCGAACCGAATATCCAGACCTTCACTCAATGCCTCGATGGGCCGACTGTACCCTCCTTTGATCATACAGTGAGGGCCTCCGAAGCCTCCATACACATCGTCTTGATTCCAGTATGGTAACGACACTTCGTTCAGCTCTGCAGCACACCCATACTCCAGGTTTGCAAAATGCCAATCCATGATTCGTCGTTCCAACTGGCTCAGATTCTGCTCATCTACGCTGCCATGCTCCATGGCAGTCGACCCATTTCTCAAGTTCGAGCCCTCTAACCTTGTACCGGCCTGCTCGTCGCTCGCCGACTCTGCTATCGCCAGGCTCTCCGAAGGGTCGCTTGCTGTCAGCGTCTCGCATATCACATCGCTTGTAGTCACGACCCTCCTCGATTCCTCCACCGACAGATTTTCCAAAGAGAGAGTTTCGCTGTTCATCTCAAGTCCCCTCTTGCACTCTCCCAGGTTCTCTCTCATATTGGAGACATCAGTTCGTTGGGCACCACACGCACGTCGTTTCTTGAGAGATTGTTCAAGGCCTTCTTCCAGGCACAGGCGCATCGCAGCATCCCCATTCTGAGCAACCAACAAGACCGTGTCATCGAGCAAGCTGTTGTATTCCGCCTCTAAAGCGGCGTCCAGGTCGGGAGGGACCTTCTCTCCCGTCACGGAGTCATAGAGCGGGCAGTCTCCGCGCAAAGTGGTCAGCTCCAAACCGAGTTGTTTGCATAGAAGAGCAGATGGATCAGCCCTTCTTTCTGTTGCCACATCGGCCTCAACACCTGCAACAAAGACGAAGTACGGCTTCTTTCTTATACACCATATTTTTCAAGTCCATCAAAAGATTCAGAATTATATTTCATAACCACTGCCATGTGCCTATCATACATTCACTACAAAAGATCCAGCTCTAGTGAGCATGAATTATATAAACCTGTACGAAGAACACAGCCACCCTTCCAAATCAAATGCATAGCCAGAAATATGACACGGCGACAACAAATACCTACTGCACCTCAGTCACATGATTGTCCCTAAATTCTCTTACCTGTGATGATGCTTGCTCCCAAATCCACAGGCGCAGAGAACGTCTTCCTATCTGTGAACACACGCCCGCCCACGCGATGCCGAGCCTCCAGAATAGTAACTTGATAATTCATTCGTCGCAGATGCCGCGCTGCGGAGAGACCAGCAGGCCCGGCACCGACCACAATCACACGCTTGGCACCTGCCTGCTCTAGTTTGAAGCTGCGCTCTCTCTCTAGCTGTGCTGCTGCCCTCAACGCCACCAGCCCTTCCACAGGTGCATCGCACTTGTGCAAATCATGTAACACCTGCGCGCTTTTAAACTCGTCCAGTTCATCTTTGACTAGCCCTATGTCAAGCAGTTCGGATTTCACGCTCTCTGTAATTGCACCATTACTCTTCTTAATGCTCAACCCGGGGCGCTTGCGGGCGAATACTTGGTCTAGCGTAGCCATATCGTCGAACTCATTATCCACCTCCCCGTCTGGGTCCTGGCATTTCTCGACTACCTCCGATTTGCACAACATTCTGCTCGAAAAGGAAAGCAGGGTTTTGCAATCCTCCTTGTTGTCTTGGTCAATCTCCGAGATGGAATCTACAATGTCTACATTTGGACTAACATCAATATCCATGGGTAATAATTCTCCATCGACAATTCCTTTCGTCTGCGAATGTGTGACACTGCTTCCGTTTTCGGTGATCCCAGTTGATCCATCTCCCTCTTGACAAGTTTCTAATCGTCCATCGAGGTCATCAGCACGACTTTCCTCTTTCAATGTCGTTGAAGCCAGGTTTCCTCGAATTTGACCTGAAGAATGCACTCACGGATAAATTCCTCCGCAGACCGGAAAGCTTACAGGCAGAATAATATCACATGTCCTCATACACCACTCAGTAATTCCTACAAAGGTAGTAGTCAATTCAGGACCATAACTAAGAAAAGGCAAAGAGCGTGCACAGCGTGATCGAAGTCAAGCACATTGTCAACAAGCACATGTCCCTATCTACCTGACGGCTACAGGTATGAGCGCAGGTGGTTATCATGAGCATTCAGGTTCGCAGGTTAAATGACAACCTATCCGCCCGCAAGAGGTATTCAATTAAAAATGGTTCTGAAAAGTTGAAAATATCAAAATCTGGTCATCGGTCATGAAAATCTATCTTAATCTAGATATCGATGTCGTTGTACCACCAAAGTTAGGGAAAAGATGGGATCAACTGACCGAGAATCAATGCCATCTCTTCAGCCACCTCCATCTCTGCTTCTTCAAACATCGACTCGCCATCCTGACTTGCTGTCAAACTACCATCAGAGTGGGGAGTGTAACCACCCAAAGACTGTGAGTGCTTCTGCCGCTTGGTTGCCACGCCTACATTGATGTAACCCTGCAATATAAGAAGAGAGGATCAGAGCTCATATCCAGAATCACAACTACAGAAATTTATAATAAAAAAAAAAAAATCATCATCAATAGAGCTGCCAATGCCATCAGCAATTTGAAGACATGAAGATAAGGTGCCTATCCTGGACTGTTGTCAACTACAGAACAACCATTTCTTGTTGAACACTATGGACAGAAGTTTGCAAACGTAGTTACAAGCGTAGAGCGTCTCCAAAGAAACGTAAAGAATTGTATGATACATCTGATCACCTCGCCAATTGCCTGCATAAAAATTACCTAACTGACGAACTGAAAAGCATGCGAGGCTCATGCCTTGAAACTAAGCTTACATGATAATCCAGAAATCGGTAGATCTCACGAACGAGAGAAGCTCGGGCCGGCTCCTCCCCGGATGATTCCTCCGATATACCACAGTCGGTCACCAACAATAAATGCTGCACGTCCTTCTCCCATAGTCCTAGCACTAGATTCCTGCCATATCCCAAAGTTCTTCTTGACATAAGGAATCATTGCTTATATCTTCTACAAACGACAAGAACTCGTACAGCGTCGCCAGGATCATTGCCAAGCAGACAATCACACAGGTATCCCCTAGGTTGAACAGTAAGACAGTGCACCACTTGCCACATCAAGTTTGGCCACAAAAAGTAGGTGTAGAACAAGACCTGCATTCCAGATACTCCTGAAGGCCTCCTCGTCGTTTTAGGGCATCCTTGAAGCAGATTCTCTCAGCAGCACTTACGGTCCGGGCTCGCAGACCTGCTGCAACCGCCGCAGCCTCTCCTGGATATATGTGACCGTATGACGATAGCGCCAGGCCACCCTTGCCGCGCCCTCTACTCAGCCGATCTTTTTCCGGGTGCCAGTTCCAATCTGTTGGCGGTTCTGACACTCCCATGATCACATCCCACTCCATGTCGCCCTCGTACGCCATATCATCGTGCCTGCCAGTAGTCATTACAGAAGGGTGTGTGAGTGTATGCAAGGAAAAGAAAGGACCTGGTATGGAAAAGCTCAATACGAAGGGCGCCATGAAACCTAACTGACAGCCAGTACAAAATATATACAAGGAAGGCACAAGCATGCTTTACACTGGAAAGAGCGACTACATAATTGCAAAGACCTCCTTGTTTTCTAGGGTTCAAAGAAACAAAGAATATAAGGCTCTCCTTCAAACGTCGGCGCAGTAAGCACACGGTGCTTAAATAAACCTTAAAAAAAATGCTAAGTGGGGGAAGAAACTACACTCAGCAGCATATCGCGAAAGGTAAGATGGCTGGCAAACTTACAACAGTACAGCGCATACAGGAAAACTCAAGAACGATAGGCCGCCGATAACTACAATATTATCAAACCCTAGCAACGCAATATTCCTTAAAGAGGTAGGGTTTCATTTCAGAAATGAGCGACAACTAGAGAATGAAATAGAAGAAAACACAACAAGAGGGGTGATTGAAAATTTCGAATGAAATAAACAATAGGATCTACAAAATACCTGCGCTTCTTAGCATGTCGAGGAGCCCTCCGCGTTTCCATACTCCCTTTCCTACTACTCCTCTCAGGTCCGTTGTTGGAACGGTTCTTAATTGTGCCAGACTTTACACCACCCCCTTCACTATGTCCACCAATCTTCTTAACGGCCCCCTCTGTAACCTCTGCTTTCGAAGTTCTTACCTTATCACTTCCTGGTAGACTAAAAGTAGAAGGCAAAACATCTTGGGAAAAAGAACTTCGTTCTTCGGTCGGCTTCCTACCAACAAGTGCCACTAGACCATTCTCCCCTAACTTTCCCTTCTTAAACACCATGCACAAGGGCTGGTCATCGTCAAGAGACTCCGCCAACACAACTCCCAGATCTTTGACGTCTGCACCGTTCTCCTTCAACGTGGCTCCGTTATCCAAACTGGAGTTTTCTTGCCGAGTTCCTATAATATCCGCTCCTTTGTTAGTTGACACTTTCTGGTCATCTACGCAGTTGCCACCGACCTTATCGTATGCCTTAAGTTCGTCAACTAACATGATCCCTCCGTTCTCTGAACCCTCAACAGATTTCTTGGCCGGGACAATGACTTGGTTTGGCACCTCAGAAGGAAAAACAACCGAGTTACTCTTATATCCAACATCAAAGCTTGCATGCTCTGGAAGAGAGGCCTGATGTGCGTTGGAGACAAGAGTGCCAGGGGATGACGAAACACACGGGGCCATCGGTGCAGACACATCCGTGTTTGACCTCTGGCCACCGATATCGTCCTCCATTACTTCTTTGGAGCACGAAATTTATGCAACATGCCAGTCCATAGCTGCCACCAGCAAACCCCCGTAGTCATAGACTTGTGTGCTCCACAACCTCTTCTAGATTAGCATCTCCGGCATTCTTCCTGCATCCTCGAAGTCCTCGAAGGGCCGGTTCTCCATATTTGGTGGCCAAGTTAATATGAAGCGAAAGCGTTCCTCCCCTGCTTCAAGCAGCACAATCCATTCCACATTCTCAACAAAATAAACTACTACTCAAAGGTTCTTACCAACACCAGATCCGCCAATAAAATAGCCAAATCTATGCCCCCGAAAACAGTGCACCGGAAAACCTAACCCTGCTCGTTCACCAATTAGGGTTTGTGGTTTATCGAAGTGCGTGGCAAGAGGACCAAGGACATCGACACCACGGCCTGACAACTTCATTCCAAATTGTACCTTGCTACGATTGCAATAGATTACAGGCAAAAAGAGAAACTATCGCGTACTAACCAAGAGCACCAGAAGGTCGGTCCCAAGCAACAAAGAGATTTCGATCAAAAAAGGGACTTCCGATGGAAACGTAGTCGGGAAAAGTAATCCCACACCACTTGGAGAAAATCAACCACTGCAAAAAAAAATTCAACCGAAGGGTTGCACAATTTTGAGCACAAAAGGCGTCGAAGGCTAAAAATAGTCGTGCCAACCTCGCAAAATCTTCAACGCCAGGCTTGTAAAACCAAGGCCGCCACGAACTGTAGCAAAACATTGCACAATCATCCGTCTCTCTCTCCCCCTGCCAGCTGGAAAAACAGAAACGTCTCAACAGAGGACGGTACAGCGAGGAGCCAAAAAAAACAGGGTTTCTTACCGAAATCTGCACAGATTGGCGCGTTTCGGAGGTTGGGAGAATGCACGAGAAATGGCGCAGCTACTCCGAGGTAGATGAAAGGGCGAGGGACAGATTTGCCGTGGGTCCGACATCAAAAACCATTGAGCCCGAATTGAGGCAAGCAGGCTCGTGGCGCTGGACCTCCAGCTTTAGGTCTTCCACCCCCAATACACCGTGGATGGATGAGAGTAGGTTCGTTCAAAACGGATGAGATACGGTCATAGGTCCCCTATCTATTCTAGACAGTAACTGCTGGCCTTCTGAAGGCAAGCATCTCGGCGGAAAGTTTCCAATATATACAGAGGCCTTTTAACTGGGAACCTGAACAAGGCTTGGGCAAGTTGTTCAATAAGTCTAGAAATATGGACATGAAAAAACCATTCACCTAATTCAGCCCTGGATTTTGTTACTCCACTAGGCCATATTGAGTAGATTTCGTTTTGAATGCCGACTACAGAGTTCCTCAATGCAAGTACAGATATCAGTCCTGACAAATCCACCTATCAACATCTCCCAGTTTATGAATGTATGCATCTGCACATCATTGACTTAGATCTCAAAGATATCATGAAAGAAACGAAAGGTAGAGAATGCATTATGGTCAAGAGTGTGACATGATACGGTGAGATGATAACAAACTTGTTTGAATTACGTATACAGTAAGCAAAAAGACGAAGCCTTCTGTGAATCGATAAGTCTGTAAAAAACAAATTCTAGAAAACATCAAGCATGTGAACCCGGAATCTCTACGTCCTGTGAAGCTCCTCCAAAATCTTCAGGCTCCAACTTCTCCAAGAAAATTGCTTATTACAAAAGGTACAGAATATACATGGGAAGGTGACCACCGAAGCTGATGATCACCTGGCATTCTAAACCTGAGTAGAATATGAAAGGCTTCTAACTCTAGGAAGGAAGAGATAGCAACTGGAATCTGCAGCAATTACTGCATTTACAGAGTAAATATGATCATTGCAATAAAAATCTACATCTTGTTTTTATCACTCTCCTACTGATCCCCTAACTCCGAATAAACTCATAGCAGGCCACTTGCTCATGCACAAGCATCCAGTCTTGGATTGAAGGTGAACACCTTAGATACGGCCTCTTCAAACATGTTAGATTCCCTAGTCCATAATTGCTGAGGAAAGGAGTAGGTGATGATACATGGTAAACTATAACTCCTCGAAAATAGGTACAAAACATCTCCTACGATGACACAAGAGAATGAAGAGTAGGAGAAATTATCTACCATGGTGTCAGGCATTCGGGATACTTCGATCCAGTCCTTGGTCACTGGGTCAAACTCCCAGATCACAATGCCTACATAACTTCTCAGGTTTGGAAGATGAAACACGTTGTGATGTACCATATCACCCACCACCAAGAGTCGATCTTCTCGCTGAAGGAGAGTTGCACAGGACGCATAAGCAGGTGCACGGTCCATCTCTATCCAGTTGCCTTGGTGTACATCAAGAGCTTCAACTAGCTCCGGGGACAGAAGATGGACCTTTCCGTTTGTAAAAACACTCCCAGATTTAAACTGTTCGCCACTGTGAATACCGCCTATATCTTTCCAGCGATTCAACTTGGAGTCGTACTCTTTTGTTGAGTGGTCAAGAAGCCCCACCCAAAGCCAGCGAACAGCTGAAGCTTCGCAAAAGACGTAAAGCTTGTAGCCCAAAAAATCCGACTCTGCATCAACAATCAGAGTTACGATGGAAACTCTGGAGCATGGGCTTGGTATGAACTTCCAAGCTTTTGTAATGGGATTACAGACATAAAAACTTACATCACTTTCCCCATAGCTGCTGGAATCGCAACAGAAACATACGAGACCCCCTGCGGAGGCAACAGGTATACTGTTTTCAGGAAGGAACGGAAACTCAAGCATGAACGATCTACAGCTAACGGGATCAAAAACTTGTCCCATATACATAAATCGAATCGCCGGGTCCGATGATTGATTTCCGAAGGAGAGAATCCAGGTCTCGTGTGCAGCACTACGGGAATGCATCTGAGCGAATCTTTCGGAGTTTATCAAGTTATACCACCTTTTGCAGACTGATCGGAAGCGCACAAAACTTGCCACAGGAAGCCACGCCAGAATTTTATCCTCCACATCTTCGGGAAGAGATTGCCATATAGTTTCATCCATGTCTGGACTGCTGTCTCGATTCCCAAAGCTCAAATTCCTCTCGAATACCACGCGGCAGTCTTCGCCTTCCCCATGGTTTCCTGAACCTCCATGTTGATATGGACACCCTATGTGCGTCGACCAGTCTTGCAAACATAGAGCATCGTCCTCTTCACTGATTACACTTGGCGTGGTATGACAGGTGGCATGTTTCACCTGATTTCAAAAACAGAAAACAACAACTTTAGGGCTGTAATTCCAAAATGTTATATTTTAAAAATTACCACCGTCCAATTCATCCCCTGACCTGACAGCTTGCCTATTCATCCCCTATCCTCTTCCCATTCAAATACTACGGTTAAGAGCACATTCCGTCAACTTTTCAGCATAAACAATTAGTCAAGGAACTTACGTCATCTCCGTTGAAGGCTTCAGCGTTCCCTCCACGGCTTCTTATTTCTCTATGCAAAAACTGGCAGATAGTTTCATTACTCCGCACACCACCAGTCGGAGTATCACCTCTTAAACTATTTGAGCATTCTCCTGAACTAAGAACCCTGGAGTCACTTATTGCAACATAGGAACTTTCCAAACTGGGAGATGCCTCCTCAAAAGTTTTGCTTGTTTGAACATGGCTGGTAAGGAGAGAAGCACCATCTGCAACTCCAAGCTTGAAATCTCCGCTCTCTCTTGTCGCTTCCACTTTTTCCTTTCCAGCTTCCTTAATCTGCAATCCTTCCCAATCTTCATCATTCGCTTGGGACTTTGCATGCTCAAAAACCACTGTGTTTGCATGCCATGGATATCTTCCCAACGCCTGTTCGTCTTTTCCATCCATCCTTCTGCTCTCTCCAACACTTTCCAGAGTACACAACTAATTACAGAAATGAACTCCTACGCACCATAGGATCTCATGGTATTAACTTTACACCCAAAAATGACAATCAAGTCTCCCTGCAAAGCAATATACTATATGAGAAAACTGATAAAGTTATCACAAAAAAGACATCAGCATGCTTCTGGTAATATAACACTAACTAACAAATATTGCATGGTTCATAAAGTAAGAGACATTAACCGTATTTCACAGTTCCGATTTTGCCATAAAAATAAATGTCATTGAAAGTTATAGTTTAACCCCTATTTGCTGTCACAATATACAAATTCCCTAATTTGACCTCCACAACTCAAAGCATCTTCACTAATTAAAAAGTCTGCTCGACACTGTGGAAGCGTCCAATTATGTGACAAAACTAGCAGTTACTAGATTCCAAATTTCCAAACCTTATATCTTTGAAAAAGCGAAATATAATCACACACCCTACAAATGATTCAGTGAGACTACTGTAAATCCGTCAACTCAGTGCAAAAATGAACTTCTCTTGAACTATGCAGTGTCTTCCAAAGCACCGAGCGCAAATCTCACAGGGAACAAATTCAGCTGAACGATAATTGGCACAAAATTGCGACTTAAATTAATTCCACAATTGTTAACAATTATCGTCGATACGTGTTAAGATCAACACGATTCAAGTCTTCAGATCGTATAAACACCTTCTTGAACAATAGAGAAAAGAAAACTACGCTACGAAGACATTATTCAGGATTGCACGCATTGTCCAGAGAAATTTCCCAAGGACGCTACCGCACACGACAGCAATCCAACTTTTGGCCCGATTTGCAAAAAAACTCAGCAAAGCCGAATCCACAACCTTCCAAGTCTCACAATTCAAATACGCATTGCGACTCTCTCCAATAACTAAGCATTTCAAGCTATAAACCTTCACCGCCAAGCATTAATCCCGCCAAACCTCGACGAGAAATCCGAGTTCGTGCCACACTGTGCCAACGTCGCGAAGTGCAACTTAAGAACAGAGAGAAGGAAAGATTCACAAACAATTGAGCGAGGATTTGCGTGCGTTCAAGTCGGGCTAGTTCGACGTGACGCTCATCGTTCACAAGAAACTGGCCGCTCCAAACCCCTTCTCCTTCAACGCTCACCGATACCCGCCTGATACTGATACCCTGAATGTGCCAGATGTGTACCCGGTTCATACCCTCAATAGCTATTGATAATCGGTTGATACCCTTCTCTATCTGGGAATGCCTTGTGTGCACATGAAATTGATGTTCGAGATTCTCGTCCTCGGAGTTCGACCGGGCGAAAGGGAAGGTGGCTCTATAACGGCAGCCTTCGAAACGCCGGGCAAAGGGCAGTTCTGTTCTCATGGCCCGGGGGTGACCCGGAGACGGAACCGGCTTCGAAGCCCGTAAAGGCGTCTGTCTGAACGCTTGCAGAGCAAGTTGCGGGATGGCGGTAACGCGGCGATGACGGATTTGTGGTTTATGGCAAAGAAACTTTCGAAGGCTCGTTGGAATCGTGCGGCACTCATGCGGTTGCGGAGTTTTGCGTCTCAATCACAGAATAGAAGGTTTTTTTTTTCTTCGTTAGGGTCCAGCTCAAACTCCGGAAGCTTTTTCGTGGTCATCGGGTTGCGGGACTTGGTAGCTGGTGAGTAGCCTTTGAACGAGATCGTTGTCGGGCGAGAGAACAATGGATTTTGCTGGATGTAAGCTTACTATCATTTGACGAGAATTTTGGAGCCGGTGTTTGATGATGCGGGCTGGAATTCGGAGAAATTGAGGTACACCGTAGGAGTGGAGATTGCGTTGTAAGTCACAGACATACGAGGACGTTTGCTTAAGAGGTTTATGTTAAGGTGACGCAAACGAGGCCTAAGACAATTTTGAAAGTGCGGTGGAATGTCGAGACGGTACGATGATTATCGTCGTCACCACGACGGGCGATCAAGATCGTGCAGCGCCATCGCTGTGGCTGTGCGAGTGAGCCTTTTTGGCGCCGCCGCGGCTGCTGCTATTGCTTTGTATCGGCAGTTCCGGTCCATTGTGTACAGCTTCGCTCCGTCTTACCTGCGGGAGCTGGAGAATGGCGAGGATAGTGAAAGCAATCGCGCCGGCCGTCTTGCGGAGCTCAGAGTTGCGAAATTGTGAGTTCCATGTTGGCTTTTGTAATCGTGGTGCTGGTACTTACTGCAATTAACTTGCTTATCTGTATTTTTTCATTTCCCTTTTCTGTCCTGAAGATGCTTTAAGTGTTGATGACATCACCAGATGCAGCGAGACTGTGACACAGCTCCACGGTAGGTCACAATTCAAGACAAAATCCGCGATTCTTTGACCTAATATTTGCAAATAATATTGATGATTCATTTCACGTCTTTAACAGATTCGAAGGAATTCCCGGCGTTGAGGTCTACCAGTCTCTGCGGATTCCTGATCCAGGAAACCGAGGACGTCGTGAGATTGACATAGTTCTTCTTACAAAAAGGTTAGCATGCAACTATGTTATGATAATCATGCTCAATTCATGAACGTCCTCTTTAAATCCTTGCTATGAAACTTTCTGTCCTATGAATAAGTTTTCTAGTTCAGGAGTACGGAGGTTTTTGCTTGCCACGCTTTACCAGTAATATTGTATTCATTGCCGCTGATATGGACTTAATCACCAAAATAAGCACCGGACGTACAATAGAGGTTACAGAACTCCTCTTGGACATCAGGGCAAAGTTGCACTCAGATAATAGTGAAAAAGATTCCTTCCGATCTTAGTGCAAGGTGCTTCATATTAAAATGGCTGTTTACTAATTTATACTGCAATTTTCAACCTGGCTGGTTTAGGCTGCTAATTCTCCGCAGTCCCCCTGAACATTCAGTATTGTTTCTGTGCTAGTTTGCTAGATGATTGTTTATTCAGATAGCACTTCGTTGCTTTCGTCATACACTGTACTAGTTGTTTTCTTGTCTACCCGATGATCTGACTGGGAAAGTAAATTCAAATTTTAATTTCGTGAAACAGGGACCTCTTTGTTGTGGAGGTGAAGAATTGGTCAGGGTCTATACACCTGAGTCATGACGGGAGCTGGGTACAGATTCGTGACAATGGTTCAACCGTAGTCCATTCAAATTTGGTATGTATATGCTCTTGTTAATTTTTCGAATTAAGATGTTTTTTTTTTTTACAATGAAGCCACTAGTTTTGACGCTACATACTGCTATAACATATGGGTGAGGTTACGGTATGTTTATGATTAATCATCTGAGTTCAATATCGATGGGTTCATTCCTTGCAGTTGGAGGATTTGAGTTACCGCGCTGATCTGCTAGAGTCCTACATTGAAAGAAGAGGAGCCACTTTACCTGCTGGATTTATGCAGCAGAAGTTGTTTCTTGTGAATCGAGGATGCAGGTACGCGATACATTGATATTGCTTGTCAGCAGATTAACCGGAGTATTTGTCCTGGATTTCAGATCTATGTGTTAACGGTTCTTTTGTATACGGTAGGAGCTTCGTTGGTTGAGTGGGATTTGAAGCGCGAAATGAAATTCGGTCGAATTGAGTTACTGGACATGAGAAGATGGGGAACGAAACACTGACTTACATGTATTGTATTGCCATATTAGGCCTGAACAGGCCATTACCATGCAACATGAAGTGATATCAGCGGATCAATGGGAGCATTTTTTCAAGAGTAATTTAGTTCGCAAAGACTCAGGGTGGTTGAAAACTACACTTAGCAGTGAAAAGGCTGAGAGAACTTTGTCAGAGCCTGAGCGAAAGCAGCTCCATTACATATTGAGCACAGCTCCAACATGGGACAGGTACGCACCAGAGCCCTTTCTTCCTCTCATTCAGTGAAACTGGTTAACTGTGGTATGAATTATGCACGCAGAATTTGTCTACTCTCTAGGCATGTTGCGGCTGCAATTCAAGTATGGAATCTCTCAAATCAACTTCTTAGGAATCAGCCGAGCCAAAAATCTGAACAATGAATGAATGAATGCAAACGGCTCTCATGCATACGGAAGTTTGATTTTCTCATGTATCTATATGTATGGATTACAGTTGTAGTCTTTCAACATTTTCATGGTAGAGATATCCAATGTTTTGCTCTGCATCTATTCTTAAGTTCAACGAGTACAAAGATGTTTCACATCAAAGCTTACTTTACCTATTCGAAACATGGCTCTTTAAAAATTACTTTAAAAGGTTCATGAAGAAAGTATTATAAAGAATCTTCAAAAATCACCACAATTGAAATTAAACGTTACCATCTTGAAGGAAAAAAATATTATGAAACTCACTATCATTCAATCCACAATCAATTTCAGGAGGAATTTTGATTTCATTATTTCAAATTTTATTGATAAATGTTGATGATTGAAATGGTAGATCCAGAACTGTATTGATATGATCTATGGGTTGTGATTGAAACTTTATTAAAAAAACCATCAATTAATTATTCTTTATTCTTCTAGATTGCACCTCCTAACAAACCTTCACATTGAATATCTAGAGTACCCTTTGGTCCTACGGAGGATAAGCAAGACAATTACGTGCCTGCTATATAGTCTGGAGGATTACGTGGTTTGATCAACGATCTCTTGCGTGAGCAGCTGCCTAGGATAGATGTTGTAGATGGTGTTACATCGGGATATCTTAATAATATTGTTCTTGAGTTTTAGGCAATGTACTGTCTGATTTATTGTTTTTTATGTATTCCGTGCTTTGAAGTGTACATTTCATTTTGTTCACATTCCAGGTTACGAGTTTCTAATAAAGATGTACTGCCTTGGCCTTGCAGGCTGGAGTTTGAAGATGGCAAGACTGTGGTTGGTGAGTTTCAGGGATTCAAAGGTCGGTCAAGTGACACTCAAATCCTGTCATTTGCAAATCGATCAGCTGTCAGTCAAATGGTCATGACCCATCGACAGAGCTGGATCAACAATATATTTGGTGAGTTTTGCCACCTTGGTTGAGTCCTTATCCAATTACTATGTGAAAGATCCGAAATTTACAATTATGTTCTTGTCAGTAACGCTTGTAATTCGCCTCAATTAAGAATTTTTATGCTTCCGATTGAGCTCTCAATTTTAGTTTTTACTACAACCGATGTGGATGAGCGTTTACTACGATAGGAGCATGTTTGAGTGGAGTTCTTGTCTTATTAACGTGGTTTTATTTGGTTTGTAAACCGTATTCAGTAAACAATAGCGGTGTGTCATCCATCATCTGATCGAAGTCATCCGCTTACATCTTGACAGGAACTCCAAAGGTCCTGATTTTGGTTACTCTTCGTGACTATCGGGACGGGAATGCCAACCTGTCCAGTAAGAAGCAACGCCAGGACTCCTGTCTGCAAGCTAAAGTCAGATCCGAGACAGAGATTGTGTTTCAAGTAATCGGTACTTCAAAACCTCAGCAATTCAGTATTGGCGAAGTTCTTTCCTTGTCATTAAGCACCTAATGTACGGTTACACTGCAATCCAACTAACTTCAAAAATTGGTTAAGCAAGTCAAACTGTTGAATACCCCAGGGTCTTCAAGTACTTCGTTCCATGATGCAAACAGAGATCGACGCATGCAGGCTTCTGTGGTAATTCATGCAGCTTACTGATTTTTGAAACTCATTGAAGTTTTTATAATACAGCTGGCATCTTTAACAGTAGATGCTTCTATAAGTACACGAGAATAAAAGTAGTTTTTAATGGTCAGCGGAGGAGTCTTCATAACTCTTCACCAAATCATAGTTGGTGTGAACGAAGGTGTCATGATTTGAATGTACACTGCTGGGAGCGAAGTTGTCAAACGCAGGCTTTAATTGTTGGTCAGTTATTAAATTAGGCAGTGGCGTTGATGTGTTTGTACGCACCCGCAGTCAAATCCCACTGATCACTCCCCTCTGAGTCCACTCTTGCTCTTGTCATTAACAGTAATCTGCGTTAGTTATGGCCTTGTTACTGGTCATTAGTCACGGGTTACTGAGTCGTAGAGGGTAGTACTTCCCACCTGTGCCATAGTTAGTTTCCTATCACTGAAAGCTGAGGCCAGTTCTTCAATATTGAAAAATTATAGTACAACCTCACTACTAAGTAAAGTGCGGCTGCAGTACTACAGCATGTGCTTCTATACGGTTTTTATATTGTATTCATAATATATGTATACTGCATTAGTAAAGTTTCAAGCTGAAGTTTGTTACATGAAAAATATGCATTTGTACATGAAATTGTGTTCAGACTCTTTGTTCACGATGGTCTTGACGGTCAATGTTAATCTTTTTCCTGATATTGCCTTATTGAATCAAAGTTTTTACACGATTATTTCATGTCACCACAAACAAGAAGCTAGAACTCTTATCACGTAGACAAACTGAAACATACATAACGTAGCAACACCCATAAACGTGAGGTCTTCATGGGCATGGCCTACATTTGCACCTATATTGCACCTATACCTATGTGTTTCAGTCTCATGATTAACAAATATAAAAATGTATATAAAAAAATTGGTTATGGGTGGAAAAGTAACGATTTTGGATGACAAGATAATGGTTATGGGTGACAAGTGCATCCCATTTGAGTGCCAATGGGTATGGAAATAAGTTTTGTGAATGACATCAAATAGTTTTGCAATACCATGAGTAAATAAACAAAGGAAGAGAAAACGCCATTCAAGTACTCTAGGCATGGTATTTTGTCACCTTTCACAACAGTTTTGGGTGCCTCATCTAACTATTTAACCCCTAAAGGACCAAGCCCCCTTTTGGGGGACAAATGAGATTTTGGGCAGGTACCTATGGCTAAACTATTGTGCATGATTTTTTGAAACTTTTATGGAAGATGGGGAATTCAAATATCTACGTGGGCATCTAACATTTTCTTCATTTTGACATTTATTGAAGAAGTTAAAAATGAATTTTTGGGAAAAGGTCCAAATGGGGCAGCCCAAAAACTTCTCAAAATTTGTATTAAAAATAAATAAAAATATGAAATAGGTTCTTTTGACTTATTTATAGGTGGGGAGCTTTGAATCATTCAATTTTCATAGATGAGATGAAATTTATGAGAAGTTTTTGTTTGTAGGTAGGTGTGGTTTCTCTCAAAATCATACCTACCCGCAAACAAAAACTTCTTATAACTTTCATTTCATCTATGAAAATTGAATGATTCAAAGCTCCCCACCTATAAATAAGTCAAAAGAACCTATTTCATATTTTTACTTATTTTTAATACAAATTTTGAGAAGTTTTTGGGCTGCCCCATTTGGACCTTTTCCCAAAAATTCATTTTAAACTTCTTCAATAAATGTCAAAATGAAGAAAATGTTAGATGCCCACGTAGATATTTGAATTCCACATCTTCCATTAAAGTTTCAAAAAATCATGCATAGTAGTTTAGCCATAGGTACTTGCCCAAAAATCCCATTTGTCCTCCAAGGGGACAGTTGGTCCTTTAGGGGTTAAGTGACTATTTGAGCTAGTATTATGAGTATGAGCACTATGAAAATTTTAGTAAGCATCTCTTTTAGCATCTCCTACATGCAACTATACATTTTCAATGAGTTTGGACTTTGGAAATTCTTTGTATACAAATGCTTACAATTGGAACTTTTAAATTGATGCCAATATTTTTGGTTTCCACTTGCTTATTAACCCCTAAATGTTGGCACGGACAAAAAACATCCTTTACCTCAGAAAAACAACTTTGTATTTTAGACAAAGACTGATTTTGATTTGATTTTTTTCCAAAAGTGATCATAAATGCGTAGTGCATCATGGAAGGCAAAAAATTACCTCTTGAGATACATTCATTTTGTTTTGTAACCCAAATTGTGATACATGGTGTTAGCTCCCAAGCTGCCCTGTTTGCAATTTTCATGAAGACACCATGCACTATTGACTTTTCCAACTTTTTGAAACAATACTACTAGTGCCCATGTGCAAAAACTATAGAATGCTACAAACAGAGCAAGCCACGGTGATCCATCCGTCCTTTAAGGGTTAAACAACATATTTTGCAAAGTTCATGAATTGATTTTTCCTACTCCAAAATCGAGAGTTTCACATTTATGGGTGTTGCTACCTTAGTAAAACACCAGAGATGAGGGTGGAGAAATGGATGAAAAAGGCACAAACAGAATGGGTGGAGAAATGGATGAAACCAGTGAAGCACGAATGGAAGTGATTTGCGGTGGCTCACGTTTAGCTCAGGGGCCACAATCCAGCACCAGTGAACAAGTGGCTGGCACGCAGATTTGAGCAATATCCATCCAGCAACTTGGCACAGGCACAACTAGGAAAAAACCCAAAAAAAAACGAATAAAACAAATAAAACGAAGGAAGACAGGAATTCAGGTCAATATATATTCTTGATTAAACCCACTGTAAAAAACAATATTTATTTAGTATAAACTATTGAGAATCACACTATTCAGAAGTGGAGTCAGTGCGACATTTGAGTGCATGCATTGGAAAGATGATTGGAACTGAGTAAGGTGGGTACACCCATAAGCGTGAGTCTAAGGGTTTTGAACATGATGATTATTAATAAATATCTAGCAAATTTTAGGATTCTATTAGGAACAGAAAAAAATGAGTCTGCATTTTCAAATGTATTATTTGGATATTGTGAGAATAAGTTATGAATTTTTAAAGAGCAAATTGCCATTGCACCCATAATCAACACTAAGGTTTCATGTTCACAAGTTGTACATTCTTGTCATTACATCTATTTACTTCCACAGATTTTCCAAAATTTCAGAGGTGACGGTTATGGGGACACTAACGCTTACGGGTGTACCCACCTTAAAGCAAAGTCCCCATTTGTGCTTGCACAAAGAATTTCTCAAATTGACACTATTAGCATGATAGAAATTGGATTGAGAAACATAAAGAAATTTTCCCTTTACCACTATTTGAATGAATTGTATTGATAATAGATAATTTTTATTCATGAAAGCGTAATTTTAAATGGGTCTAACCATTTTTTTCTTTATTAACATGTATTCTAAGGTGCATGTTGCTCAACCAATCAAATATCAATACAATTACATGTACTTAATAGGAAATAACATTCAATCATTAACTAATGTTGTTTCTATCTAAATTTTAAGATCTCACCCAAACTTCTATCAAAAATGATATACAATTCCTTTTTTTTTTACTCATTTGTAGGCAGATCATACTAAGCACCAATGTTCACAAAGATTTTGTGCTCCATTGGAACAAATCCAACATTTCTCATTTTCAACACATTTTTTTAATGCATGCATCAAATTTTGTCCACACACCATACCATTAAAATTCCAATAACCTCTATAATATGACATCTCTAGTCTTTGTGATATTATAGATACAATCACATTGACCTTTGTCACATAACATCTCCACTCTTTGTGTGTTAATGCCTTGTGGCTAGTGGAAATTTCCTAGATAGATTATGTGAATTGGAAAGACAAAGGAATGGAAATTTCACTTTTTTGTGATGTTGTCAATTATCACATAGATACAATT
Source organism: Ulota crispa (assembly GCA_963920765.1). Lineage (NCBI taxonomy): Eukaryota > Viridiplantae > Streptophyta > Bryopsida > Orthotrichales > Orthotrichaceae > Ulota > Ulota crispa. The sequence continues at coordinate 17,983,891 of OY987243.1, read as the reverse complement.
TGAAAACTTATTGGAAGTTTTTACTTTGCTTACTATTTAACATATGAAAATCCTAATAAAATTCTAATGGTGAATGCATAGCATAGCAAGTGCCAACTGTATGTCAAGATACTACTAAAATCACAAGACCCCCTGTAACATCACATCTTGACCTCTATAATATCACATCTTCAATCTTTGTAATTTTACTAATAAAATTACATTACATTCTATTTGACATGTGAAAATCTTAATAAAATTTTAATAGAGAATAGGCAGTGTAGCAAGCGTCAACTGCTGGTCTATACTACAATTAGGCAGTTTTGAAAAATCTGGCCAATTTTTATCCAACAAATTCAAAATTTCAACAAGTGATTTTGTCATTTTGCTTGGCTGACTTTCTATTGATTTTTGAATGTCTCCGCACATTGCTGAGCACTATGTTGCCCCTAAAAAAGCAAAAGACCTGGATTGATGAGAGCTTATGTGCTCCTACAAAACTAGGATAAAAGCAATGCATGTCAGGGAGAAACAGTCCAGGTTGTGGTGGTGGTGAGCTTGGACTTGTAAGTTAAGCTTAAGTTAGTGCAGTGCACACTCTGGGACATGGCTTTCACAGCAGCTGGGCAGGGCTGGGCAAACCCCTGCCCAGCAGTAATTTTCACCAGGAAGCGGCTGTCCTCTGTCAGTCTTGCTGTTGATGGTTTCTTTGGCTTTTCTTTGCTTGTCCAGTTCCAGCTCTACTTATCCCTTTTAACAAACGAAGTTGCCAGAAAGCTGAAAAAAAGTGGCCCAACTTTGGGAAAATGATGATTTCAGGGTTCCTCGATTGCACATGCATTGGTTGCAACTTTTTTTTTTTTTTTGGCAGGGTTGGAGTTAAAACACCTAAACACAGGGATAGGGACACAAAGATTCATTCCTCACTCAAACCCCTCCCATGCAATTAATACTTCATTAAATCTAAAATCTATAAGGAAAAATCTCATGGATAGCCCTCAAGTTTGCAAATATTTGCATAAATATCCTTGTTTTTTCAGAAATTGCACAAATACCCTAGTAGACCAAAGTTTTAGGCTTTTATTTTGTTGTGCATGCCACTTCCATTCTTTATTTGTGACTATGTTGCTTCTTTTTTGTTTCATTACATTTCCTTCTTCAACATTGGTCATGAAGGAAGTATGAGCACAACAAATAAATGCCTAAAAATTATGATTCAAGCGTATGTGAGCAATTTTTGAAAAACAAGTGTATTTATGCAAATATTGCAAAATTCAAGGGTGCTCATTATTATTTTTGAATTTATAATTACATATCTAGAAAGCTTGAAAAATAGATTGAGGACCTACTGGTGATAGACTGATGGTGGACTTGTAGTGAATTTGAAAATATTTTAATCGTAATATGATGCTAGTTTTAAAAATGTTTTTAATTAACACTTCTCCTAATTTGATTCATGTCAAGTTTTAGTTTGTTGTGTCCCTCTTTCTATCTACAAGAGGCCTACATGAGTTGAGGCAATTTTAAAATTTAAAAGGTGGTTAAAAACTAAAAAAACATGTTAGTGGAAGATTAGAAGTTGATGAATATAGCATAATTTAATAGTGCAAAATTGCACTTGAGATGGGTTAAAAGCATGTAGTTGGAATAGTCTACACTTTTATTTTGTATTGTCTCCCTTTCTAGGCTTTTAAAATATGTTCTTGGTTTTAGATTTGGTGAAGAATTGATTACATGGGAAGGGTTTTAGTGAAGAACAAATATTTTTGTCCACATCTCTACCTAAATCATTTTTGAAATTATTTTACAAATATTTAACTTTTAAAATTTTGTGCATGTTTACAAGGAAAACTGGCTTTCCATATTCTCTTTCAATCATTCAAAAATTTGCAAAGTAGTAATATTACTAAACTAGATCTTTGATTATCATGGAAATCTTACTACAAAAAGGCATGTTTAATAACTCACTCTTATACTCATAGTTGTAAAGCTTGGTCAATTTTATTTTTGAGAGAGTACAAAGAATCACGTCCTATAACTAGTGATGAATTAGAAAAACCCAATGTTGTTTGATATTTTGAACAATTTAAGCTAAAAAATAGCCCATAGTGCATTTTTGTTGTTCTACTTGGTGTTGGGACTCTACTAAACAAATTTTGTTTTATGTATTTTCTCCTAAAATGTCTTTGGACTTTAGTTATATTTATATTGCACATATGTCATTTTCTCTATGAAGTTTGTAGATTACTATGCAGTCACTTCTTAGCCATGGCTCTTGATTTTTGCCTACTTCTCATTTGTATTATTTGTGTCCACTTCTAGTTATATTGAGTGTTACAACTAGAATTAAAAGACCGGGATTCATTCTCTCCTGTAACAGTTCTACATATGATGTTTGTTCTTAAAAAATGACAAATTATTCTTCTAGTATTTTGAAATTGTTTGATGCTGCATTATTTGTTGCATGAAACAATTTTGTCTGCCAAAACTTACTACATAAGACATGTAAAACATCTAGTGCCAAACAAGAGTGCCATATTGCCGGCGTAATATTGGTATAGTGTATTTAGATAAGAAATGGATGACTGCAATGGGTAATGTTGCAACAGGCAATGACGATTTGACTTTTTATTAGTCATTTCATTTGATTTTTGTTCACTTCGTAGCTTCAAGGTCTGATTTTACATTTGTAACATTCTGTTTAGGCACTAATGCATATACTTCTTAATAATTAAGTACGGTTTTAGCTTTATAATTCAACAACATTTTGTTGCGAAAATAAAGAAAAGATGATGGAAAGTTTATCAAAAGGTTAAGAAGAAGAAAAAGAGAAAAAACATTGGCCTAGCCATTATTTCAATTCTTGCATGTTCTATACATTCAATACAAAAATCATTTATAATTAGCCAAGAAAACACTAACGAGTGTTTTGTTAAAAAGGGTGAAAATAGAAAAGAAAAAACATAAACCTAAATACTTTACACGACATCTTCATCAGTCAATACAGAAAACCACCTTCATAAATTCATTTTGGTTGATTAAGCTCCTCACAGTAACCCATTGCAGCTGTGGTTGCATAATCTTCAAAACCAAAATTTTAAAACTTCTACCTAACAGGCTAACAATCCTAAATCCAAGCATCAACCCTCACCTATATATGTTTTATTGCCACATGGCATAAGGCAATTGGAAAGTGGGACCATAAATATTAGGAGTTATAATCCCCTCTTCCTCGTATTTTTAGAGACAATTATTCACCTTCAAGATTGGAGGTCTTAAGCCTTTAACATCAAGGTTGTTAAAGTTAACTACACTAAATATTGTGTCTAGGTTGTCTCAACAATGAGGTTGCCTCGCCCTTGAAAAATTACCTCATAATTGAGCTCATAACTCATTGCTTGACCATTTGGAGAGGCACATGCAACTCTCTATGTACTACAATTTCACATAATTTACAACTAGGATGTTACTAGTTTGTTTTGTCACAACTTTATTGTTATTGCCAGCCTTTGAAAAAATTTATCATCAATATTATAAAAAAACCATATTAGTACTAATAAGCATTTGTATAGTGTAGAATGTCAATTAAGATTGGGGCAACCTAAATACGTCAATATTTACTGTAGCAACTGACCATTTTCTAATTGCCTTGTTGATATCAAGTTGATATACTATAATTAGCCTAAGAGGGTTATGTCCCATGTTATGTCCCATAAATAATTGATTAGCTGCTGTGCAACTTGACTAGTTATTATGCAGTAAGGTAGCAGCATCCATAAACGTTGCGTCCCCATGCCCGTCACTTGACAGTGGCAGGGCTAATTGATAAAAGAACAAATGGTTGTGGGTGACTGAGTGATGGGTATGGGTGATGAAGTGATGGTTGTGGGTGACTAGCATGAGGTTTTGAGTATCCATCTCACTATTTAAAAACCAACAAGCCTTGTTTTTAGTATCTCTTACACATGGTTCCTACAATTTCAGTGATTTTGGGCTTTGAAAAATCTTTGTGGACAAACGCTTGCAGTTGAAACCTTGAAATTGATGCCAATATTTTTGATTTCCATTTCCTAACTTACAGTATTTTTTTCAAAATTAGTCAATTGTTTTACCTACTCCAAAACCCTTATTTCCACGCACGCTTATGGGTGCGCCTACCTTACATAATGTGCTCAAGTGCCTAAACCTTACACTGAATGTGCTAAAACTCGTATTCAATTTTCTCCGTAAGTAAAACAAAAAGCGAAAATAAGAAATTAGGCAGTGGTTTAGTTAAAGTGAGCCATAATTGCGAACATTGGTGGTGCCCATTCATTTAGTTCCAGCCCTAATTACTCTTCTGGCAGAGGTTGATATCAGATATCACCCTCCTACTGAGTAGAGTTAATGCTCCCAAATCTGCCATGATGAGGACTGAGGAGTGAGTTACCCTTGCGTGCTAGACTGCTAGTCAGCTCATTAGGGCACACGGTTTTGCAGACTTGCCCCGCAGCAAAGCAAAGCAACGCTTGCAGGCTTGCTTGCTGGCTTTGCTGCAGCTGCGGCTGCTGCTGGTGTGAGGGGCCGCGTTAGGGCAGTCACAACATCGCTCAGTTCACTGCAGTTTGACGAGCAGTTGTTGCTACTGTCGTCTCTCTCCAAGCTCGTCGCGGGCATTGCGTGCTTGCCATTGCGTGAGTACAGTCCAAAGTGGCAGTACTACTACTCGATCTCCAGGGGCATCGATTTCACCAGCTGGTACTACAGGCCCGGACTCGTGGTACTTGTGTGTGCACATACATCATCGCCCCTGGAACTGCTCGGAATCGGTTTGTTTGTCAGTCGCAAGTGCAGTCAGGAATTCCCAAACAGAAGACCAAGTGACTTCTTCGCTTGCAAAAGGACTCGGGATACAGTAACGGCAGTAGCTGATTTCGAAGGTGAGCTTGCTTTCGCTCGCTCTATCAGTAGACTCTCTGAGGTCCTTGAATTCAAGCCACTAGGACTTGTTGCGAGCTGTAGTAGTGCCTTGGTTGGGGCAGTAGCTAGCCGCGGTAGCAGTACTACTCTTCATGCTGCCCGAATTTGCCAGCGGTTACCCACGCAGACCTGCACTGGCGGCTGTCTGGCTACTGATGCCGACATGCCGCGCGCCTTGCTGAATTGTTGACCGTTTAATTCGTCATGAGAATTGTACTTTTATTGTGATTTTTCTTTTATTAATCTGTAGCTAGCGTTACGTTACTGGTTAGCTTCGAGAGCTGTGTTAACTTACTACTCACCACAGTGCGAGCGAGCTCCACGCATTGACGACGGTTCTTTTCTTTCTAGTGGCTGTAAGTTGATTCGGGAAGAGGACGACGAGCTATGGCGGACGCAGCGCGCAAGTTGTTGTTGTGGTTGGTAGGAGGGGCGATGGTACTGACTCTGATGCTGTCCGCGGTGGAGAAGTGCCGGTTGCCGAATTCGTCACCCGCAGGCGTGGTGGGGTTGAAGAATCTCGGGCGGGTGGGGAGTGTGATTCAAGGCCAGCTGGAGAAGGTCGGCGTGGAGCTCGGCAAGCGGAGCCGGAAGCTGGCCGCGTTGAGCCGCCGGACGGAGAAGAGCGGGTTCAAGGTGAAGATGCTGCATCGGAACTCGGTGGATTCTCCTTACAGAAAGCAGTATTCCATGAAGCTGCATGCGCTGCGAGAGGACATGGCCATCGATGCGTCTCGCCTCGCCGCATTTCAGCAACAGCGAATCCCACGTGACGTCAGGGATTCAAAACGGCGGCATTCGCCGTCGACGATGTCGGGCAACCCGCCCGCCATCACGGCGTTTATTGAAGGACCGCCGTCGCACGACTACGACTTCACCTCGCCGGTGGTGTCGGGCTCCACGCTCGGCTCGGGGCAGTACTTTGTGGATTTCTTCCTCGGCACGCCGCCGCAGAAATTCTCCCTCATCGTGGACTCCGGGTCCGACCTTCTGTGGGTGCAATGCGCGCCGTGCCGCCAGTGCTACGCACAGGACAGCCCGCTGTACGTGCCGGCTAACTCGTCGTCATTCTTACCAGTTCCATGCCTGTCGTCCGAGTGCCTGCTCATCCCCGCCACCGAAGGCTTCCCGTGCGACTTCCGCTACCCGGGCGCGTGCGCGTACGAGTACCGCTACGGAGATTCTTCGAGCTCGAAAGGTGTGTTCGCGTACGAGAGCGCCACTGTCGACGGCATCCGAATCGACCATGTGGCCTTCGGGTGCGGGAGCGACAACCAAGGCAGCTTTGCGGCCGCGGGGGGAGTGCTGGGCCTGGGGCAAGGACCGCTCTCGTTCGGATCCCAAGTCGGGTACGCGTACGGGAACAAATTCGCCTACTGTCTCGTGAACTACCTGGACCCCACGTCTGTGAGCTCGTCGCTCATCTTCGGCGACGAGCTCATCAGCACCATCCACGACCTGCAGTACACTCCCATGGTGACCAATCCCTCCAGCCCGACCTTGTACTACATCCACATCAAGAAGGTCATGGTCGCGGGGGCGACGTTATCATCCATTCCGGACTCTGCCTTTGGCATCGACTACCTCGGCAACGGCGGCTCCATCTTCGATTCCGGCACCACCGTGACCTACTGGGTGCAGTCAGCGTACAGGCACGTGCTCGCGGCGTTCGAGAAGGGGGTGCCGTACCCGCGCGCGCGGTCAGTGCAGGGCCTGGACCTCTGCGTCGACGTCTCCGGCGTTGATCAGCCGCAGTTCCCATCGTTCGCCATAGAACTGGAAGGCGGCGCCGTGTTCCAACCGCAGGCGGAGAATTACTTCGTCGACGTGGCGCCCAACATCCATTGCCTCGCCATGGCGGGCCTGTTAGGCGGGTTCAACACCATGGGTAACCTGCTGCAGCAGAACTTCCTCGTGCAGTACGATCGTGAGTCTTCTCGCATCGGCTTCGCGCCTGCCAAATGCTCCTCGCACTCGTAGTCCACGGCGTGTGCGGGTGGCGCTCGTCGCGAAGTGACGCTCGTCATCCTTGTGAGTCACTCCACAATCTCGTGGCTTTCACTCCTCGTCCGAGATCATGCGTTGTCTTCACAATCTTGTCAATCCTCCTATGTCTCGAAAGATACAGAAGTACTTTGGGCGCTCCGAAATTCTGCATAGATTAATCTACAGCACTGAACTTGTTAACCAGAGAAAATTCAAGTCCCAGACATGTCCTTTGCAACATAAGCAAATATGGGAAGCATAATCAAACAAGTGCAACTGCGACCAGGACTTGGGCACCAAACTTGTGAGCTGCATTTAAAATTTCATCATAGTAAGACAATCACCTTATATGCTTAATGAGTGAAAGCAGCCTATCTTTGCCACAAAACTCCTTGAAACTCATTTGTGCTTTGGAAGACATATTGGTATTGAACTACTGGTATATTGCCATTGACATGTCAAAACTTGGTCCAGCAGGTTAAGTTTGGTTTATCTACACTTCTAGGGATCGGTACAGAAGCGGCTACATGCAAGCTTTTTCTTCTTCCAAGCCAGGATGTACACGCCTCTACCATACAGGGGTACATGAGGAGGAGCCAGATTAGGGTAGTTGTTGAGGAAGTGGTTTCATGGCCGCTAGCTCTTAGAGCCTTCTGTTCTGTTCTTTTTTTTTCCCAGGATGGACAACATATGAATTTCGCTTTTTTTCTTTATATTTATTTCAGAGGTTGAGAAGAGGATGTCGGTAGATTCAATGCCTTCACCGATGTTCCACTTCCAATGTCCTCAGCTCACTCAATAAATGTTACCGGTGGCTTCTAAGGTCGTTTGACTTTTATGGGCAATTTTAGTGTTGTAAACTTTTTATTCACAGTCTTCATTTTTGTCTTGCTTGTAATGGTAAAAGCAATATCCATAAGTTAGGTGATGCAGTTTCGTCTAGTTTTTTGAGGAGGCTTTTTGCCTTCTAATGAATTAAGAGTATCTTTCCATGGAGCATTGGTGATTGGGAGGAGCGCGTTAAATACAACAGTTTTTCCAATTGGTATGCTTGGAAACAACTTAAGGCTAAGTTCCATCGGTGACTTTTTACTCATGTATCGATCACTTTAGAGATCCAATTCTCTTGTCTTGTTGATGCCGATCATCCATGTGGGCTATTTGCACCACCCCCTTACACATGAAAATGCCAAACACAAAAGTCAGTAGCTCTGGGATCCTCCATCCCCCCAAAGAGAACCATGACATCCTTCGGTGAGGAGCACTGTGCTCAATTCACTGGCTAATTTAGCCATACTTTTACCAGATTTTTGTGTTCGCTACATAAATTGCGAAAATCACAGTATTGAATACAAATTTTAAGCATGTTTAGCACTGTTATTATCAGCTAAAGCCTCACAACTGATACTCATACCCTAAGGGTATGTTCACACTTGGTGTTAGCTAAGGGTATGTTCACACTTGGTGTTAGGAGGGGTATTAGCAATATGAATGCAGTCTAAAGGTGGGAAATGCACCTAATTTTCCTCTGCTACTACCTCTCTTAAGACCAAGTGTGAACATACCTTTGAGTGTTTGCTATTAGCTGTAATCTGGCAGTTCATGCCTCCAATATCCGACTCTGTAGGAGCACATCCAGCGATGCTCATTTGTCCTGTACTGATCAAATTCATTCGCTTAGTTGTTACTTTTGTCATTGCCTATACTAGGTAGAGATCTGCATGCGGTATGACTTAGTGGAATATGCAGGGTTGGAGTCTGACAAGCTGCAAATCTTTCGTATGGACACAAGCAGTTCATGTGAAAGACGTAGAATTTATCAGATCTACATACCTGCATCAGGAGGGGATTTTTGCAACCCCTTCAATTTCCAACTCTAGGAACTAAAAAAAAGCCATTGCCAAATCATAGCATACCAAATGCAATTTTCAAATGGAAGGTGATAATCTTGAACATGCCCTGGTTAAAAAAGCATCCTCTAACTAACACAAAGGGCATACTAATAAGTTCGAAGTCCCAAAATACAAATAGAAGTGGATCAGAAGCAACTTTCAATTTTCTTGCACAAGAATTTCATGGAAGAATGTTGCAAGGTTTACAACCACTCCCAAAACGCCACTTTGCCCCCCCTTCTAAAGACGCCATTGGCACCACCGTTCAGCTCTGGACAACTTGAATGCCTTTGCGAATCTAGTGCTCGGACTTTAGCGCTGGTGCTAGGGGTAGAGACTAGAGCTTCAAGACAAAATCCGAGAAAATATAACAAAAGGAAGTAAAACTAGAGGGGGAGGCTTGCGCATGCGGAGGGCAGAGGTACATACACGCAAAAAGGCCAGGCGCTCTGTCACGTTCTGCACACCAGGCAGCTCTCAAACGGCGACTGACACTTCCCACGTTTCCAGAGCCTGCCGGGGGACTGGACTGGACTGGAGTTGTGGAGGCAGTGGAGCTGTGCCTGTGAAGAATAAAACCGGGTTTGCAGGAAAGCAAGGGTAAAGGGTACATGAATGAATGATCCTCACCTGCAATGATCAGTTACTAGCTCGGCGTCGTGAGAGTTACTCGTGGCAGAGTCGTGTGCTTTCAATGCCAACCTCTTTGCAAGCCAGTCATCCCCAGCAGTATGTTGTTTCAAGTGTCCCACTGTTTGTCGATTGCCTTGGCTTTCTAGAACCAGATTCATTACCAACATTCAATGTCTGCACAAGCACCCAGAGATTTGTCTCATCAGAGTTACTCAGAGCAAGTCCTGCCATTGAAGAAAACTATCATTGAAATATATGTCCCCATACAGATAAAAGCAGCATAGCAGCACGACTTAAGGCAAGGCAAGGAAGTTCGTAGTCCTGCTGCACTAAGGTAGGAGCACCCAATTGCAACACGATATCTAAAATTAAACCTAAAGTAGACAAATTTGCACCCAAAGAAGACACAAATGTATCCAAATAAGACACAAATGCACCCAAATCAAACATGCAAGTTGACATAAAGGAACAAAATTTGTGTAGGTGGCAATTTTTGATTGGGTGCGACATGTGCATGACATGGTCTTGTTGTTGTCGCTTTTTTAGGGGTCTCGTGTTTACAATAGGTAAGTTTAGGAAGTTGTCTTCAACAATTCATAATTTATTCATATGGTCTCAAAAAATTCCAAAAACAATTTTCCTTGCATCCATATCCATTTCCTAACAAGCCCATGCCATTAGATTCTCAAAAGACCCTCCCAATTACCACATCTGAGGTAAGTGTTGCATTTGGGTGCTTCTACATTATGGCACCATGGTCTTCTCTTGGATCACCATAGCCGGAAGCTCGGAATCCAAGACTGTTCCCATGAGTGAGACCGGAACACCTCTCCCAAGTCCCAACCCTATGCATGCTTAGCACTTGGCCTCTCCAATGTCCTGGGTCTTGTTATTTCAGGACTCACTCTAACAGCATCTCCACTAGGGGATTCTCTATCCCTATCCCCATTTAGATGAAGTGGAGCAAAGATGGGAATAGGGAAAGGCAAGCTTCACTTCTTGTTTTTAATGGGGGTAGTCATGGGTTCTAGGAGAATGAAAAGAGAATGGAGATTGAGAAGTTGTAGAAAGAAAAGAGGAGCCAATAGGAGCTCATTCTTTGTGAAGATGGTTTGACATCTTGTTTGTTTGTTTTGGAGAATGAGAAGGAGGAAGGGGGAATGATTACTTGCTTTCAGAAGATACAATAATTACTGCGCTCTCCACCAATGGGAGCTGTAAATCGATAATAAAAACAAGCATGACAAGGTGAAATGTGGGTTGCAAGAGGTGAAACTTCTCTATCAAACTTCTCACCGGCCCATTCTTCATCTCCAGAGGAGGAGAATGGGGCAATGAGAAGTTTCACATGCTAAGAAAAATGGAAGCTCCAATAGCCAATAGCAAAACGACATGTTTACATTCTCATTCTCCATAGGCGGCCACGAAAGTGCTGTGACTACCCCTATTAAGGGAGCTTTTTTTTTCATAGTTGCAGAAAGAGAAAATTTCATGGATACCCTGAAGTTTGCAATAATTGCATAAATACCTTTGCTTTTTCAAAAATTGCATAAATATACTTAGACCAAAAGTTTCAAACATTTGTTTTGTTGTGCATGCCACTTCCCTTCTTCCTTTGTGCTCACGTTGTTTTTTTTTTCTCATTAGATTCTCTTCATCAACATTGGTCATGAAAGAAGTACAAGCACAATAAATAAAGGGAATTGCTAAAGCCACACCCAAAATTGTTAACGCCACACACCTATAAGCATGTATTTTGCAAGTTCAATGCTATTTTTTTAATTCAAAGTGGTCCATCATTCATTCAATCAAGGCATTACCATCTTCTTGAGAGAAAGAAAAATAAACATAATTTTTTGTTGAACTTTTATTGCACCATTGCTATTTTTTTTTAATGTATTTTTGCTTTAAATGTTTCAAAAGTCCTATATTTTTAGTTTCAAATTCAAGCGCTTCCATTTTTTTTTGAATATAGTGTTAGAATGATAAAGATAAAACAAATCTTTTGATCCAAATTTGAAAAATCAAAATTAAATTCTCATAGTTCATGCTCAAAGCACACTGTGGGGTGTGGCGTTAGCAATTTTGGGTGTGGCTTTAGCAATCCCCTAAATAAATGCCAAAAATTATGGTCCAAGGGTCAGTTTGTGCAATTTCTAAAAAAGTAGAGGTATCTACAAAAATATTGTAAACTTCAAGGGTATCCATGAAATTTTCCAATGGGTTGGAGAGGTGGGTCAAAAGAGGAACTAGGAGTGAAAAGGGGGCAACAAATTGCATTTTTTTGAGAAAAAAGAGGATACAACTTACTATATTTGAGTTCCCTATATAGCCTTTTGTATAAAGACTTGGGGCTCCCTCTCATTTAGATTCTCTAAATAATTGGGGGTAGAGGCTCCTAATGAAAGAGGGTTTTTTCCAATCCGGATGAATTACATCTAAATACAAATGAGGAAGCCTCGTGGTGGAGATGCTCTAATGCAAACAATAAGGGGTTTAAAGTCTAGCCTTCAAACTTCTCACCTCACATGATCTCCGCTCACTAGTGAATTGTGTTTGTTCCCTCACATGCGCAAAATCTGAAACACCCGTGAGTTTGCGGAAGTTTCTGCAAAAGAAGTTTTGGAGTTTGAGGAAACAAGTGAATGAGCCTAGTGAAGCCACAAAAGTGAGTTTATGAAGTTCACTCCTCACGTGAATTACATTATGAGTGAAGTCCAGAGGTGAGTCACCTCACGGTTCACTACTGAATTCATAGAGGTGAATTGCAACGTGAGTCACCTGCAAAAGTTTAAGTTTGAAGCCCCCTAATGTTGTCTCTGAATAAGGGTGGTGGTGCCAACCTTCCCATTTTGTAATTGCATTGGTAACTAGTATGAAGTAAAAAACATTTGCTCTTAACAAACATTGATTTGTGTACATTGGTGCTTGGATAAGGTCAACACTTTGGGTTAGAAAAAAATGTTAACCTTATCCAAACATTGAATGATTATGAACAAGCACTTCATTTGCATTACTTCCCCTAGTTTTGATGGTTGCAATCTTGGGGTGCTTTTCCACCCATGTTTTTGGTTCACTAACCACACACTTTTTTAGTTGATGAGTCAAAATGGGCATTGACAAAAAACAAGCATTGATAATACACATACACTTGACCTTAACTAGGCTCATAACACACATTTCAAGCCAAAGAGGAGTGGGATTGTGATTCTATCCAATTGTTTTTGTTACAAAGGTTAACGTCAACTGAGCACCACTATATTAAAAACAATCCTTTGAGAGGTGTGGAGGTTGAGGTTGGAAAATCCTAAGAGTTTTCTTCATTTCTAAAAAGAAACACATTTTGGCATATGTCAAAATACAATGTATTATGTAAAATTCATTTTCTTCATACAAATCTTTATTTTGATAAATATAACTCTTTAAAATATATGATCTTTAATTTTAGGTTCTTTCTTTACCAGCCCTATCTTGTAAATTCAATATTCATCTTATAAAGAAAACACCCTCTTTAAAAAGCATACAAATATTGATCTTTGCTCCTTGTGCACTCTAATAGCATCTCTAGTTGTTGCACTTCAAACTTGACACTTTTTTGATGATCCTCAAAATTTTTGTTCTTCACTCTTGCACCTCAAAAGCGGTCCTTGCTCTTAGAACGTGCCCCATCAATAATCATTTAACCACTCACCATTCACCAAGGAGAATAAAGGACAAAGCTAGATACACTTATGATGAATAGTGTTGTGAAGGGCCGTTGCTTTGACACTCTAGGATGGAGTGTCAAGAGAGGATTTTAATCCCTAAAGGACCAAGCCCCCTTTCTTGGCAGTATAGCAATTTTGGGCAGGTCCTTGTAATTGGGAATTTTTATATTTTAGGCTAAAGTTTTTATTAAAATGTAGGAACAATGTTGTGTAAATAGATATTGTAAAACACAACACATCATGTACTATTACTAACAGCAGATAAAAACAAAAATTTAATCCAAAAATATATATACAAATATGCTCTCAAAGATAAGATACAAAATCTAAGCACTTAAGTGTCAGTCAAGCTACCTCTTACTCCATGACAAGAGAATTCAAGAGCGCAAGGAGAAATGTGAAAGATGGTATAATTTTAGATAAACAATACAAGCGTAACCTCTCTCAAAACACATCACAAGACTTGACTTGGCAAAGAATGTCAAGTCAAGGAAGTAACGTGCCTTAACTAACCCCAAACCTTAAGTGGTTTCAAACAAAGTGCCAATGGAATGAGGTGCCAAAGGCCCTAACCTTCCCCTAAACTACTAAAAACAAAGATCATTCACTAATGAAATACATCCGATGTGGTATAGCCACGATGCCACATCACGTGACAGCTGTCGTGTAAATAGATATTGCTAAACACAACACATCATGTACCATCATTAATAGCAGATAAAAACAAAAATATAATCCAAAAACATATATACTAATATGCTCTCAATTGCCCCCTGTCAGAACTTGCCACAAATTGCATGTCGACGCTCTAATCTCACCTTTCAGCTTTCTGCATCACCGCTTTATGATCCTACTTGCAAGATTCGCTCTTTTCCAATGTTCCTCTTCCATACCAGGAGTGACGTTAATAGATTACAAAGCCTTAGTAGTTCACTCAAGAATTACATTGCAAGCAAGAAGAATTAGGGTCTACAACAATTCATGATATTAACAGAATGCATGGTGAGAGATATAACCCTCTCATTGGCATTTATAAAGAATGACAAGAGTTCTAAAAGCTAAGCACCATAACCGCTACTATGTAGTCTAGATGTATGACGGAGTCATAACATTACCTCCTCTTTGAGGTTCTATTATGTGGTTCCAATGCGTCAAGGTGTCAATGATGAAACTTCTTGACAAATTTGGGAGCGTTCTGCAAATGTTGTGCAGGTTTCCAAGAATTCTAGTCTTGTCCATATCTTTGCCATAAAACTAGGTATTGAAGTTTTTTCCTTTGACCACTAAATCTAGAGTCTAATATATTCCAAACCTTTCATTCAATATTCCCTGCTGACGTCACCACTGGTGGTGGATGCAGTTGTTTGCAAGCAAATATGGTATCTTGACAATATGGTTCCAGAAGTGATATGTGAAACACATTGTGAATTCAAAGCGTTTTGGGGAGTTGTAGCTGATATACTAACTCTAATAATTTACTTGTGATAGAAAAGGGTTCCAAAAATTTTGACTCCAATTTTTTAGAAGATGTTGTTGTAGAAATGTGATCATGTTTGAGAAGTACTTTGTTACCAACTTGAAAATGAGGTTGTTGTTGAACAAGCCAATCATAGTGTCTCTTTGCTTGCTCTCTTGCAATTTTAATGGTAGTCTTTATTTCCTTGTGAACTTCTTGTAAAAGACAAATCATTTTTTCAGCTGTTGGTATTGTGGAATTTGTAGGTGATGTGAAAGATAAAGACGGGTGGTATCCATATGTGGCGTAAAAATGCGAACACACTGTGGTTGAATGGAGAGAATTGTTATACGCAAATTCAACTATGGATAGGAGGTCTGACCAGTCATCTTGTTGTTAGGTGGTGAAAATTTGAAAAATTTGCTCAAAAGTTTGATTGACCCGCTCAATTTGTTCACCTGACTATAGGTGAAACGTTGTTGAAAGAACAAGGCAAATCTGAAGGAGGTCATATAATCTTCTCATAAACTTTGACGCAAACATTGAGCCTCAATTTGAAATTATTTTGTCTAGCGTCTTGTGATGTTTCTACACATAATGAAGATATAAGGTGGTCGTGCCCTTCAAATCAATTGTTTTGTTTGTTGGCGTAAAGTAGGCTAATTTTGTGTTTTTATCTACTACTATCATAATGACATCAAAACCTGCACTCTTAGACAATTTGACAATAAAGTCCGTTGTGACTCGTTTCCATGGTACTTTTGCTGCCAAAATTGATTGTAGTAGACCATATTAACTGTGTTGTGTGGATTTTGATCTTTGGCATAAATCATAGCCATCTACGTATCAATGAATATATTGACGCAATGTTGGCTAGTAAAAAGTTCTTGTTACAAGATCTAGCAATTTAGCTCAGCCTAAATGACTTGCAAGAGGAGCATCTTGTTGTGATCTCAATATTTGGAGTTGTATTTCTTTATTATCAGAAATCATAATTTTATTTATATAATAGAATATTCCATTGTCGGATTGAGAGGAGTGCGCCTTGGGAAAATGCAGGGTGTCTCGCTGCGATTGTGTGTTGTTGACCAAAAATCGTTGTCGGCTTTAACTTTCACTCTTCAAATCTTTAGTCTTTCAATCTTCCATTGACCTATCCTATGGTTAGCTCTAGGGATATAATGGTCAAAGTAGGGATAAAAGCCCACTAAATACGGAAAGAGTTGATCAGGACAATAGACACAAGCTGCCATTCATATGACAGGATTCTAAATTCAAATTCACGATTTACTGGCCAAAACTCTAAATTATGAAAATAAAGCAAATCTTGACCATATGGATGATTAATTTCACTTTGTCACCACTACAATAAATGGAGTTAAGTTTGGATTAACCCAAACTACCTGCAACAAAGTTTACAAAACAGAATGGAAATGAATTGACAAACGAACCTCTAAAATTGGCTAAGAATAATAAAGCTACATCCCACACATGCATAAAAAATAAACCCAAAATATTCCTCTTGAAGTTTTTATATCTTCAGATCTTCAAATCTTCATATTTTAATAAAAACAATGGACAAAATTGCAAATAACAAGTTTTAGAAAGGCTGCAACTTTCTATCCACTGTTACAGATGGTTCAAAGATTCAAATGCTAAGTATAATAGCTATTTGAAAAGCTCTTCTAACTCTCTAACATGCCTCCAAATTTCAACTCAATCTAAGCTACTATTTAAAAGTTATGCGAGTTCAAAATAGAAGCTCTTCTTCCTCCATACAAACTAAACACTACCACTATAAACCTTTAAAACTTTTGTTCTATACATCACTCATAAAAACGTGATATCAATTTGAAAAGATGATACTATTGATTACAACTTTTAAAATTTTGGCTTCAAAATAAAACTCTGTTCAAAAGTTCTAGTTAATTAAAGTGTAGGTCTCAATTTTTTTGAAAGCACCAAAATTTCCAATTTCTACACACTATAACTTCTTTAATAAGACTCTAAATAGAATGATTAAAGACAATTCAGAAAGCTATGACAATATACTATCACTCTTAAAATTTTGAAAAGAAAATTTTATGCTATTCAAAAATTGTAGCTCTTTAAAGTTTTGGCCTTCTCCGAACAAAAAGGCAGCCATCTCCAATTCTTCACACTTCCAATCCTTCACACCTCCAATCCTTCACACCTCCAATCCTTCACACCTCTAATCCTTCACACCTCCAATCCTTCACATCTCCAATCCTTCAAACCTTCAATCCTTTACACCTCCATAACTTTCTTTTCTAAGCTCTAAATCTCAAATTTAAGGATTTTCCAGAAAACTGAGACTAAGATGAATACTCCCTTTAAATATTATTGCTAAATGATATACAAATTATAAGCTATGACTTGTCAAAATCTCAGCCTTTTTTCATAGTTTGGCTTTTTAACTCTCAAATTCAAACATTCATAACTTTTGCATTTCAATTCCAAATCAAACTTACTAACTCATTTTGGAAAAATAATCATACAATGAACAACTTTTTCAAATTTCAATTCAAAATCATACATACACAGAAAATCTCACTTCTCAAAGTTTCGGAATTTCTTCTCTATTCTAACTAACACTCATACACTAACTTTCAACATACTAAAGAATCTTTTCTCTTTGATTTTAATCCTATCTAAAGTAGGGAGGTGAGGCACATTAGTCCATGCTCTTTTCCATCTTAATTCCAGTATAGACGCCAAATCTTCTTTTTTTTTCATACTTTTTCCATTCACTTCTAAATCTTTTGTATTTTTTATTTTTTATTCAAACAAAGGCAAAATATATGAGCACTCCAAAACATTTAGATAAACATATATAAATGATTAAATTACAAAACAAACACCATCGTAAAGTGGCCGTTTGCCCTTGCAAGCATATAATAGCGTCAAACGCTTGTCTTTAGTAGCAAAGTTGTGGACTTGGTTGGCTAAAGAAGGGATCATTTCTGGCCGTCTGTCGATCCGGGTTTGAATTCCATCGGACTCGTCAAACAGTAATGGCGGCTCACGGCTTGGCAGCTAGTGAGGCACAAAGTTGGCTCAGCCAATCCGCTACCTATTCCCATAAGCTGTACATGTGACAAGATGGCGCAGCGCAGTGGAATCTAAGGCCGCAGCGCTGTCACCAAACCGTGGTTCTCACCACGACCATTCTTTTTGTCTTGATTGTTGATTTATTGAAATCAACACAAATATAAATAAATAACGAGTATCTATATGATGGAAAGATTTCCATCAAAACACCGTTCTTAAACTTGTAGTCTTGGAATCGTTGCTAAATGTTTATTGAAGCCCATGCAGCTTTTTTGTTCAAAATTGCTAATAGTGATTGAAAATCTTTATTCTCTGTAGCTATTTTTCTTATATACTGAAGAATCTTTGCGTCATTCTAAACAAGAGCGCATGTTTCCAACATTGCTAGTCATAATAAAGGTTTAGAATTGTTGTCTATATCTTTCTGGATGTCAGTGCTCCTAAAAAGCATATTTGCTTTTCCATTATGTGATCCCAATCTATATTGAATAACAAAATCAAAAGCTGAAAGTAACTCTGACTATCGGGTTTATCGGCAAGTAAGTTACTTTGTAGTAAAGAATTGCTCAAGGATTTTATGATTTTAAATTACTCAAATATGGTGTAGAGATTCCTCAAGATACACCCGCCAATTTTGGAACGCTAGAATAATGCTAAGTAATTCTTTGTCATATATATCATAATTTTATTCAGTTGTTGTCATCTTCAAGCTACAATAAGTGCAGGGATGGAGATGTCCATCCTCTCAATGTTGTAAGAGTATGGCCCTTCTTGCACTGTCAGACGCATCCATTTCCACATTAAAAGGTTGATCAAAGTTAGGATGTAATAATATTGGGGCTTAGGTAAAATGAGATTGAAGTTCTTCAAATGCATTTTGTGCCAAAGGTGTCTATTCAAATTGCTGTTTCTTTTGTGTCAATTTTGTGAGAGGTACTGTAATTTTTGAATAATCCCAAATAAATCTTTGATAAAAGTTTGCAAAGCCTAGGAATGATTGGACTTCCTTTATTGTTTTGGGAGGGGACCATTTTTGTATTACTTTAATTTTATCTAGACACATTTCTATTCTTTTTTCTGAGACGATTATTTCTAGAAACTCCATAGAGGTACAATGAAACTGACACTTTGAAACTTTAGCATATATACCGTGTTGTTGTAAGCGTCAAAGAACTTGTTTTACCACCATTTGATGTTCTTCCAATTTTTTGAAAAAATAAGTATGTCGTCAAAATAAATCACTATTGAGATGTCCAAAAGATCATTGAATATATATTGCATTTATGATTGAAATTGAGCGAGAGCATTTGTCAAGCCAAATAGCATCACCAAATATTCAAAAAGGTCATAGCATGTTTTAAAAGCTGTTTTAAATTTGTGACCAATGGCCATTCTCACTCGATGGTATGCTTGTCGAATATCTAATTTTGTAAAAAATTTGGCTCCCAATAAGCAATCAATGAGCTCGGGGACTAACGATAACCGGTATCTATTTTTTATTGTGACACTATTCAAATTTTGATAATCTACGCACACTCAAATCGATCCATATTTTCTTTTAGCAAATACAATGGGGGCAAAGACCAAGGACTTGGAGCGCTTAATCCACTTCTTTCCTAAATTCTCCAAATATCAGCAAAGTTCTTCTAGTTCCACCAAATACATGGGTTTTAGGCCTATGTTTTGCGGCTCTTGCCCTTCTTTGAATTTGATTTTCATGTCGGACACTCCATGATCGGATAATTTGTTGGAGGCCTCCTCATTAAATGCCCCCTCCATATGTTGATATTCCATAGAAATTAACTTTTCAGCAACTTTGTTATCTTCATCCGTGCCAAATAACTCTAATACTTCTAATGTATATAATTCAGCTCCTTTAGTTGATAACTAAAATGATCCTAAAGAAACTAGCGCATGCTTGGGCGCCACCAAGTCTTGCATTTCTTTTTGCCTCGATATATTAGAGTCTAGAGGAGCCATAATACAAGGTGGAGTCCAAGAAGTCAAGTGGACTGACGCCACCAAAACTTCTTTTGCATTTGGGTTGCTTGAAACGGATGCCACTACTTCTGTCTAGGTTGATGCCGTGATAGGGCTATTTGCCTGCATAAAATCAGCCTTCTTGTTGGTTGTCTTCTACCTATTCTTCAAAAGCTGCGAGCAATTTTTGTAGCAATATGTAGAATCGTATAATACCTCGCCTTTAGACCATCGGATTGTTGGAACGTGACGTACTAACCAAGATGTTCCCAAGATATAGGGATAGCGCCTAGTGTTGGTGATGTCCGCCGTCAAACTCTCTTGGTGGCTCTCCACTTGTAGCTCCACTATAGCTTCATGGGTGATTAATCCGGAGTTGATGATTCTACCATCAATCACTTGAATTTCTTGTGGAACCACCTTGGATTTAATCTTTGAATGACACTTACGAGCAAACAATGGATGCATGAATACTCCAGTCGCCCCATAGTCAACCAAAGTATTAGCTAGCAGCAAATTAATAGTTGCATCTAATGTGAGATGCACTCTTGAATCTATAAGTGCACGTAGATACAATGGAGCTGAAGAATACAATGGTTTGGACTCAGACTGCAAACCATCAATCACCGCAGTTTCCGGTTTGCCTGGGTACCAAAGTATTGACTTTAGTCCCGGGATTGTCCTTTTCTTGATTCTTCAATTATTTCATCATCTCTTTCTGAAGCCGCTAAGAATAATGGTTTGGAAGGAATAATTGGGCATCTTGCACGGATGTGACCTAATTGACCACAATCCTAGCATCTTCTCTGTTTTTGAAATTCCAACCGCTTAGCCGCCATTTTTGCCAATGCAGTTGTTACACCAATTGCATCTAGTTCCATTGGAGTTGGTCCCAAACTTCCTAAAGTTGTTTGAAATTGACCAACATGATCTTTTGGGGTTGAATTATAAGTTATGGGACATCGATTTTGGTGCCGCGTCCATAAGCGCTCATCAATTCGGGAAGACATTGCCATCCATTCTTGAAGCTTCTATGGTTGTGTTTCCGCGGTTGCAATTGAATCCAAGACCTCATTTTAAAGTCCACTTTGAAATTGCACAATCAAACTTGCTTCATTCCAATCTACTTGTACTGAATGCTCATTAAACATAGAAATATAAGCCACCATGGATCTTGTTTATTGGAGCTTTCCCAATTTGTCCTCAGCGTTGCTCCGTCAATCAATGTCACCATACACTGAAATCAACGCGTCTCGGAATACATTATAATTGTCCAACAACTCGTGGTGACGTCCCTTGTCTAAGGCCTGTAAGGCTAGCATTGTCTAATTTTGAGCCGCACCCGTTAAATACGAGAGCGCATAAGTATTTTTATCTAGATTTGTTTGATAAGCTCAAAGTTTGCTTCAAAATACTAACCGCAATTGAGCAAGCCACTTTCATACTTCTCCACCTTTCTTCTTGGAAAACTTCTCAGGTGTTGCCACTTTACAATCTTGCTCCTCGCTTTGCTTGTGGGTCTGACCAGAAGCCCTTGCAACTGTTGAGGGAGACCCTATTGATGGAGGCACCACCACCTTTTCAAAAATTTATCAAATGAAATGTGAAAGTGCAGCTTGAAAAATAGCCTGGACTTGCTGTTGAATAAATACAGCAACTTCTAAACCTTCCTGCGCTTGCGAACTCACATCTTCAATTGGCCATTCTTGATCCATGTCGAATCCAATATCCGGTCAGCAATCCTAAACAAAATACTTGGTACAAGGATACTCCAGAAAGCAACTATAGCGTCGGGCCTGCTCCTTGGTTCAAAAGCGTGGACATTCAGGACCTTGCATTATGTCAAAACTTGCCACAAATTGCATGTTGACAATCTGATCTCACCTTCCAACTTTCTGCATCACCATTCTATGATCCTACCTGCAAGATTCGCTCTTTTCCAATGTTCCCCTTTCATATTAGGAGTGACGTTGATAGATTACAAAGCCTCAATAGTTCACTCAAGAATCACATTGCAAGCAAGAAGAATTAGAGTCTACAATAATTCATGATATTAACAAAATGTAAGGTGAGAGACATAACCCTCTCACTGGCATTTATAAAGAATGACAAGAGTTCTAAAAGCTAAGCACCGTAACCGCTACTATGTAGTCCAGATATATGACGAAGTCATAACACCCCCTAGCTGGCTAATAGACATCCGCGAGTTAGCTACAACTATACTAAAAGTATAGTTAGATTCAAATGCTAAGATGAATGTAAGTTTTCAGTATCTATCCACATCAAAAGTAATGTTGTCGATGGCCAACAATGATAGATGAACATGATGAAAATATTGTATAAAAGATTTTAGGCCGGGTGCAATGATGAGCCCTATTGTTAATTGCCTTTGGCAGGTTTTTAGTACTAATCTTTTATTCAATCTTACATTAATCCAACCTTGTGTATTACAAATCTGGCGCCTAGTCAACAAAGGTGGCAATATTGTCATCTCGAATATAAGAGATTTGACCTCAAGAGATTATCAGTGCTTGTCCGGAGACGTAGCATGGTCTGAAGATCTCCTACAACAAGGACAAATCTAATCTCCTGGAGGCAGAGTCAACAAGAGCGGAACCAAGCATGTCATATGCCAATCACGTTGGCACTGGTCACACAAAAGCATAGTAGCCGCGCCTTTCTTCTCTCCATAAACAAAACAAGGTAATCCCTCTGGCACCACTACCAACTTCAGCTGCACGGTACCATCAATGGACAAGTGACAAATGATACAATTTTTAGAATTCTCTTTGTATTCTTGCTCATCATTGCCTTCCAACAAGAGAATGCCAGTAGACAAGATGTTCTTCATGCAAAGAATGATACATCATGCTCTAATAACCAATGTGGTAGACGCCTCACGGTGCAAATATACATAATCTCCTTGAGAAAACCTTCGCAGCTGAGGTCGATAAGCACCGCTACAAATGCGCGCATAACGTAAAGAATCTTAATGTTGGGCTATGTCTAAGTTCTCCAAAGCCATAGGCATGGCTCTCTTGAAGAAATCAACCCAATCATGTAGGAATTGAGTCCAAACATCTGGACTATCTAAGTCCACGACTGAAGCCAGCTTCTCCTACACGGAGCTAGTCAAAATATGCTCCCGTCCATATAGCAATTGGTAAGGGCTGTAAAAGGCCAAAGAAGCCTGTTTACTGAAATAAAAATCCATGGCAATTCACGGCAACATCAAATTCCAATCTCGATGGTTTCCACAAAGCAATCCATACTTGTATAAACCATGTTTGATAGTTTGAATAACCTATTCAGTAAAACCATCCGCATCAGGGTGATCTCTAGAAGTGGTATGATGATCAAGTAAAACCTTGGTACATAGAGTCTCAAAAGCTCCTAGAAACTCTCAGCTTTGATTTGTCAAGACTTCAGCTGGTGCTCCAAAACATGCCAATACTCAGTCAAGAAAAGCCATAGTCGCCAACTTTGAAGAGTTATGAAGCAAAGCAACCAGCTCAATTCATTTGTTGAAATACTCTACCATCACCAATATGTATTTGGCTCCATGTAGGATGACAACAAATGGCCCGACAAAATCCAAATATTAATGATAACCTAAACCCATAATTGGTAAAGGCCTCAACTGTGGTGATATGGTGTTGAAACTTGATCTTACTTGATCACACACCTCACAGCAAGAAATATAGGTAGAAGTTTGCTCGTACATGCCAGCCCACTAATATTGGTTGCGCAACATAGAATGTGTCTTGCGTACTCCAAATTGACCAAACTCCTCATGTACTTGCCATATCAAAAAAACTCTTTGGTCCAACTTAGGAACTATGCGCCTAGTTCCATCCGGCCAAACTCAAATCAACAAGTCGTTATTCCAACAAAACCTTGCTATTTGATGGTAAACTCTATCTTGCTCCATGGTGGAAATATCCAAATGAAAGGATCCATGCCGAAGATTGTGCAAGACCACTGAGTTTTCCTACACATCTCCAATACTCTGAGACTTATCAAACTCGTCATCCAAACCTAAATCAGCTATTCCAGTAGCAAAACTCGATATCAAAGTCAAATAAGCAATTGCGTGTCACCTTGGAACTGCCTCCCTGTTGCAATCTCCATGCCATTTAGCACTAGTAAAATCCTCATCAGAAGGACTTGGATTGCAAGAAAGTCTATCCGCATCTAAGTTAGTAATACAAGCTTAATGAACAACCTAAAAGTCATACTCTTAAAGCAATAGAGCCCACCTAGCAAGCTTGCCGGTGAGTTTATCCGACTCCATGAGCCACTTCAAAGGTTGACAATCTGTCACCAATGTGAATTGCTGCCTATACAGGTAAGGCCAAAAATGTGATATAACCCATACCGCAACTAAAGCTTCCCCATCATAAAATAAATAGTTAGACTTTGCTGAGTTGTTATTTTTTGAAGCAAAGGCAATAACATACTCCCATCCTGCATCATCTTTCTGAATCAAAACTGCACCTAATGCCACTGCACTTCAATCCGTGTGCAATTGGAAATGTCTAATAACATCAGCACATCAAAGCACAGGTGTTGAGCCCAATTTCTGCATCAACATGTCAAAAGCCAATTGCTGCTCATGGCTCTATGTCTAAATCTAATTTTTTGCCAGTGAGCATAGTCAAAGGCTTGGCAATTAAGTTGAAGTTCTTAACAAAGCCGCTATAATAATTTGCTAAGTCAAAAAATGCACGCAACTTTGGAACATTACAAGGTGTTGGAAGCTTCTAAAGAGCATCTATTTTTGCTTGCTATACGCCAAGTCCTCATGGAACTATCATGTGTCTCAAATATAATAACCGGTCATAGAAAATTTTGCACTTGCTATGATGCAAGCGCAATTCCTACTCACGCAATCGCTCAAAAACGGTTTGCAAATGCCTCACATGTTCCTAAAGTGAACTACTAAAGACAAAAACATTATCAATGTAACACCAAGCAAATGACAATCCAATCAAAACACGGTCCATCACCCTTGAAAACTCAGCAGGTGCATTTTTAAGATCAAATAGAAGAAACTTCCAATAATAGAGTAGACCTCTGCTATCATGATTCACTTTCCAAAAAATAGTCTTCACACAATCTTCCAACCGTAGTGGCAACTAATGGTATCCAGATTTCAAATCCAAAGTATCAAAGATTCAAGCCAATTCCACTGCATTAATAACTCTTCTAACGTTGGTATAGGATATCGGTCTGGTTTGATCTATTTATTGACCGGACAATAATCTCCACACATCCTCTTCTTAGTCCAGTTATCAAAGATATCTTTTTTAGAAGGCATCATCTTAGCACAAGTGTACTTGCCATTGGATAACTCAATCAAACCTGCAGCTAAAAGCTCTTGATATTGGGCTTGAACACTAGTTCTCTCCAAACTATTCAACTTATAAAGACGTCTAAAGATCAGGTGATCACCTTTAAACTAAATGTGAATGAGCTTGCCTTCATAACCCTCCAAATCATGAAGGTTAAAAGCAAAGCAACTTCGGTACAAGTGAATGAATGATCGCACCTCATGTACTTCAACATCTATGAGATGATGGCCTAAATTCAAATGCCAAACATCAAACTCCATGGTAGTCTTCTCCATCAAAGAACTACCATCAGATTTGGATACAACCTATGGTTGCTAATTGGAAGAAGAAGAGACAATGTTATTGCTTCCAGTATCGCTACTTAAGGCCGAAGTAGCAAAGGCTTTTTATACTTGAAGCTCATCCAAAGCTTGCTACTAAAAATGAAAATGATGCTCAAAATTCTTTGCAATTGTAGCAATTGGTATTCCTGTTGCCCTTTGACCATTGACCTCTGCCCCCAGAGTAAACAAATAGCCATATTGCTGCTGAATAGCAAGACAAATGCTAACAGTCCAAACCATGGTATAAAGATCCATAGCTTGACTCAATACAAAGCATCGTTGATCTTTAGTGAGATCATGAGCTGTTGTAGTGCCAGTAGAAAAATCCATGGCACACTTTTGCTCATTTGCATTGGATTCCTTATAAGTGTAATTGTGAGAATCCCACACCATGCTAGGTGCACGTATTCAAAATGCAAAAGACCTAGGATATATATCAAAAATTAGTAATGCGTTGCAAGGCTTCCTAGTCTTGTTGACCAATACAAAGGGAAGTGAATCATCCTTGATCACAAACCAAGGTTGTCTGTGGTCATCCAAAATGTCATTCACCACACGTCCTAGAGATATAATAACATGTAAAAATGCCTTGGCTGACATGAGATGTGACATCATACTGGTCCAAAACTAAAATGGTCGATGGACAAACGACTTTAGTGTAACAACATCCACAAAGGTTGAAAGACCAAAAATTTGGCAAATATAATGGCCATTTTCCATCGCTTTTGGTTGCTCATTGCCCAACGGATGTACATTCTCAAAAATGCACCATGGTGGAGTGATTTGATGGTTATACTACCATTGCATAATTCTCACCAGCTCCATAAATAGGCTAGATCTTGGGTCATCTAACCATTGACCTACACCAGCTCGTGAATGACCTTGGCTAGGCCATCTTGCCATAAGCAAATCAACCTGGCCTAACCTTCTCAAATCCTCATCACTAATAAAGATAACGTCTCTACAAAGGTGGCCAAAACATCCATAAATGGATGATGGAGGTAACTGTTCAGGAAACTGAACCATCTACCTCTAAAGATGATGTCGGGCTACTCTAGTAGGCACATAACTGTTATCAACATAAACGTATTGCTAAACCATGAGTCCAGCATCTAAAATGGCTGTCAATTTGGCGCTAATGCTTTTAAAAAGCTCCACAAAAATGATTTTGTTTAGGGATGGTCGCTAATAAATGGGTCGTCCAAACATAGAACTGATGGGGGAAGAAGCCAAAGTATCAAAAGATACAAAAATTGCAATGTCCCTACATCATTGGAACAGCTCTTGATGGCTAGTCCAAGGTGGCAAAGCATCTTTGGAATGCTGAGGTGTAGCCATCACAATTGGTGATTCTTATCAGTCTTCTAGAAATGCAGCAAATGCCAAGGTCTCTTCCAAAAGTGAAGGACCAAATAGAAGGCTCTTCAATAATGCCAAGCATCAAAACATAGCATCAGCAATCAAAGACATAGTCAACGCTGCAAATGCCACTGGAATCAGCTCCTTTCGGCCGTCACCAAAAGATCAACTTGATTTAATCTACGCATCTTCAATCCAGTTATCCATACTGGAACTAAGAGGGTAAAGCGCCTGCTGACCAACTAAAATATCATAGTTGGTAGCATTGAAGATAGCGCAATTCAAAGAAAAGTGAAAATAAATAGGTCTGCCACTTATTCAAAAGATCAGCTATAAAGACTCTTTGGTGTCGCATGTAACACGCTCTATGCACACAACTGAAATGACAATAGTGAATGGACAAAACATCAAATCTTTAGTAGTCAAAGCAAGTTCCGCCGCCAAATGTTTACCAATCATAACTGGCTGGGCACCTGAATCCATCATCACCCTAAGTGGAGTAGCTTGATGACCATGCTCTCTATCACGTGAAACCACAAACATTCCATTGTCATTTACCACACAAACAACACGTGGGTGTACAGCCTCTTGCTCTTTAGCGGATTTTGCTGAAACGTCTGCAAGGTAAATTGCTCCCGCCGCTAGAGGCGCATCCATAGAAAAATGATGCGGTGTGTGGCTATCTACATGTTCACCAAATGCTATAATGGCTTCAGCTGTAAGCTTAGCAAGTTGCTTTGCTTGAGCCTTTGAATTGTAGATTGAAGTAGTCTCGGTAACCGCCTAAAAAACCTAAAGAGATGGCATGTCCGCTTTTCCTTCTAAAATACGTTCTACCATGGGAAAGACTTCAGAGGCCTGGAAACCAGGTGCCATCAATTCTGAACCAAAAAATATCGACATTTATATAACCTTAGAAACCATAGTTTGCAGTAAATAAGGTGAGACAGAACTTCCAAAATATGGAAGTGCAATAATTGGGCGTGTGTTCGTGGCAACAGCATCAGCCAGACCAAAAGATAATGATAGGAGTGCCTGACAAATAGAGTCAGCTAGACCATTATGGCGTGCGTGTGAGACAGCTGTAACGTTTGGCACTGAAAAAACAATTGTTCTTTCAGTAGTCTAAAATCAGGTAACAGTTACAGCTCCCAACTCTCCAGATGCACCAAATATGTAATGCTCAGAGCTAGAATAACTAGCTGTCTTCTTGAGAGATGCCTCAAAATCAAAAGCTTGAGCCAATGAGGCAGAGGTCTTGAGCTTCTGCTTCAACTCTGCTACCATGGCCTTAAAGGACTTCTCCCTTCATAACTTAGCAATTACAAAACTAGCTAACTTCATCTCAAGATGAAGTTAAAAGCTGTGATCCTCATCATGATTAGTGCCACCACAATGGTTGCACTTCAAAGCTTTCTTCTTGGCTTTAGCTTCACCTTTCACATCTTTTTTTTTAGTAGCTTTAAATGGCTAAGAAGGAGTTTTGGATTTCTCTATGCAATCCTTCTTGGCATGTCTATTTTTCCCATATTTCTAACAATGTAAGGTCATTTTTGACTTAGTGTCCACTAGACTACTAGTAATAATAGGAGTCTTTATAGATTTAGAAGAATCTGTCATAAAAAAGACCATATCCGTGGCGTCATGATGACAAAGAGCTTGGTCATACCTCTCAACTACAACAAAAGCTTGGGCCAAAGTAGCCACACCCTTATAACCAAGGATAATTCAAAGGGATGTTGAATCTAGCAATAACTTGTCGATCTTTGACAAAAATATCTTCACAAGCTGATTTTCAGTAAAAACTCTACGAGACTCAACAATAAACCGTGCCAAGCGGGTGTATATGGAACACGGCGTGTTTTCTTTTTCTATCAGAAAGTCCTAAATACGTTGCATTTGATCACGATGGAATTTGCCATACTCCACCTCCAAATGCACAATAACTGCGCTAATAGATCAAACCAAGGTGGAGGGCCAATTGGGGTTAGTGCCGCCTAAGTAACTTGTGCCATGTGCAATATGATGGATGTAGTACGCTTTGTCCTTAATCTCAGGACTATCGCTTTGCCCTTAAAATCCTCTAAGGCCAATCCATCACTTTGTCTAGATTTTTCCTCCACCTTCACAGATAAAGAGGCAAAAACACCTACCGTGCCATCATTGAGAGTTGAAACAAGCTCTATTTGCGTCTTTCAACAAAGCTGTACCTCAAGAAGCTCAAGCTGGTGAGCATGAGTCTATTGCTCATAGATTTGAAAGGCCTCAAATTCCAAATGGTGAAGTAGAAGCTTAAAGGCAAACCGGTCTTTAAAACTGGACGACCTCTAACGCTTTTCTTTCAGCCATGTGCGGAAACAAAACCTCCAATGAGGAAGTGAAATCTCTTTTGCACGTCGTTGTTCTGATGGAGATATCTCCATCATGTAGATACTCGTTATTTATTTATGTTTGTATTGATTTCAATAAATCAACAGTAGTGGCAAAAAGGGTGGTCGTGGTGAGGACCACGGTTTGGTGACAATGCAGCAGCTATAGATTCCAGTGCGCTGCGCCGTCTTGTCACATGCACAATTCAGGAGGGTAGGTAGCGGGTTGGCTGGACCAATTTCCTGCCTCACTAGCTGCCAAGCCGAGAGCCGCCATCACCGCTTGACGAGTTTGATGGGATTCGAACCCGGACCGGCGAGCGGCCACAGACGACCGCTTCTCCAGCCAACCAAGTTCACGACTTGGTGACTAAAGACAGGCGTTTGACGCTATTATATGCTCGCAAAGGCACGTGGCCACTTTACAATGGTGTTTATTTTGTAATTTAATCATTTTTATATGTTTATCTAGATGTTTTGGAAGGCTCATATATTTTGCCTTTATTTGAATAAAAATACTAAGGATTTAGAAGTTAATGAGAAAGGTGTGAAAGGAAAAAAAATTTGGCATCTATGGTGGGATTAAGATAGGGAGGAGCAATGAGTTGATGTGCCCCACCTCTCTACCTTAGATAGGGTCAAAATTATGGAGGAAAGATCCCTTAGTTGTTGGAAGTTAGTGTATGAGTGTTGGTGAGAAAAAAGGGAAAATCTCAAAACTTTGATGTGAGAGATTTTTTGTGTATACATGATTTTGAATTGAAATTTGAAAAGATTGTTCCTTGTGTGAATACCTTTCCAAAATGAGTTTGCAAGTTTGATTTGGAGTTGTGATGCAAAAGTTATGAGTGTTTGAATTTTGGAGCCAAAAAGCCAAACTATGAAGAAAGGCTGAGACTTTGACAAGCCATAACTTATGATTTGTATATCATTTTGCAACAAGACTTAGAGGAAGTATTTATCTTAGTCTTGGCTTTTTAGAAAGTCCTTAAACTTGAGATTTAAAGCTTGGATGAGAAAGTTATGAAGGTGTGAAGGTTTGGAGGTAGCTACCCTTTTGTTAGGAGAAGGTTATGACCTTTGAAAAACTACAACTTTTGGACAGTATGAAATTTTCTTCTAAGATTTTTAGGAGTAATATTTTATTGTCATAGCTTTTCAAATTGTCTTTAATCATTTCATTGGAGTTTTATTGAAGAAGTTATAATGGGTAGAAGTTGGTGGTTTGGATGCTCTCTAAAAAATTGAGATCCACACTTTGATTGACTAGAACTTTTGAACAAAGTATTATTTTGAAGTGAAAATTTTCCGAGTTGTAGCCAGTGGTATCATCTTTTTAAAATAATATTACATTTCTATGGGTGATGTATAGAACAAAAGTTATAGAGGTTTATAGAGGCAGTGCTTAATTTGTAAAGAGGAAGAAGAGCCTCTACTTTGAACCCACATAACTTTTGAACAATATCTTAGATTGAGTTGAAATTTCAAAAAATGCTAGAAGGTTAGAAGAGCTTTTCAAATTGCTATTATACTTAGCATTTGAATCTTTGAGCCATCTGTGGTACTAGATAGAAGGTCGCTGCTTTTCTAGGACTTGTTATTTATGATTTTCCCCATTATTTTTATTAAAACATGAAGACTTGAAGACATGAAGATCTGAAGATATGAAGATTTCAAAAGGAATGTTTTGGGTTTATTTTTTATATATGTGTGGGATGTGGCTTTGTTATTCTTAGCCAATTTTGGATGCTCGTTTGTCAATTCATTTCCATTCTGTTTTGTAAACCTTGTTGCGAGCAATTTGGGTTAAACTAAATTTAACCCCATTTATTGTCGTGATAACAAAGTGGGATTGATCACCTACATGGTCGAGACTTGCTCCGTTCTCACAATCTGGAGTTTTGGCCAGCAGATCGTGAATTTGATTTTAGGATCTTGTCATACGGACGGCAGCTCATGTCTGCTGTCCCGATCTACCTATCCCGTATCTAGTGGGCTCTTATCCCTACCTTGACATTTATACCCTTAGAGTCAGCTACAGGATAGGCCAACGAAAGACTGAAAACTAAAGATTTGAAGAGAAGATGAAGATTGACAACAATTTTAGTCGGCAACGCACAATCGCAGCAAGACACCCTGCGTGTTCCCAATGCGCGCTCCTTTCAACCCAACATTGTGAGAAACAATCACGCACCGAACCATGATGATCATCCTCTATGTTGTCTAATGTACCCACACTTAAGGTCCAATGCCTACTAGTAGTCTCCAATGTCAAATTAGGCTGAAAAAGCTTGTTGGTATCTATCCTTGGCTCAAAGTCTTTGGTGTAGTCACCCTCCAAGTAGTCTGATGAGGAAAACCAATAATATTGGCTCCTAGTCTGCACCATAAACAGACTACTTGAGTACTTGCAACTATCTAAAGGTTTAGAGCAAATTGTCCTGCAATTTCCACCAAACTATGTGATTCATTGGTAATGACATCCGGTGAGGACAGGTCCAATACATATAGAAAGATCTCGCTGACAATTAATCCAATTTCACCCCTACAATACGCCCACCCCCAACAAATACATAATGGGACAATGTCCATAAATGAGGAAGATACCAAAAGATAAAATTGAAAACACAAATCTTGGATCCTCTTCCTCAAACAACAAATAAGCAAAAAAGAAAATCACACAACCGACACACGCCTACGGTTGGTGATAAATGGCAAAAGTGAAGTGCAATACCTGCAAGCTAATGCCAAATCTTTTCAAATGCTCTCACTGCTCTAAAAAAACCTATAGAGATGAAGAGAAGAGAATAGAAGAAAAGATAAAAGAGGACTAGAAAAAAATGTGGAAAACTATGAAACTCAATTGTCAATTGGGTAACCTAAATCTCATCAAATACCAAAATAAAATACAGCAAATTGTTCATTGGCTTTTTCTACCCCATTTTGGTATAAACAATGTGGGTTTTGGGGTCCAAATGCCTCCACAATCAATGCTCAAAAATTGCACAATAAAACATTGGCAATTCTTCCAATATCTAATTCTTCTATAGATTTCAGAAATGTCTCTATTCTCTGGATTTTGGATTTTTCAAGTGTAGCCAAGAGGTGGATTTAGAAATTTACCACCCAAGGAGATTTAACTAAAAAATCAGAGATGGAGAGAGGATGAAAAAAAATTGGATGAAGAGACAAATGAAAACCACAGTGGATGACAGACGGGATGAAAAATGCAGTGGATGGAGAGGGGAATGGAAGGAGGATGAAAAATCGGATGAATTGGCGGATGACAGTTTAAAAAAGGGCGAGGATGAAACCCGAGCCTTGCCAGCTAGCATGGCTCGCGCCTGTGCTGGCTCGTCAGTGCATGTCTGTGCGACGTCGACGTCGCACCTGTGCCCCTCAATGCTCCCGCTCCGCCCCGCTCCGCTCGACCACCACCCTCACAGCTCCCGCGACCAACTTCTGCGACCAACTTCCGCAACCAACTCTAGCGACTGCGCCTCTCATTGCCGTGTTTCTGTAACCCTAGCTAGCTTCCGTGTGTCTACCAAGCTTGCGCTTTTCAGCGCCTATTGCTTCTGGCTCCCGCGACCTCCACAACTCCCAAATCTCTCCAAGTTGGTAGAATTCACTCTCAAATAGCTCCGTACAGCTCTGTCACTCTTAGAATTCACTCACAAGTACAAATCACACGTACAGAACTCAATCCAACAACTAACAAAAAAAAAAACAAATCTTTGCAAACCACAAAAACTCAAAAATAGTAAAACGAAAAAATGGCATTCTTTGCTAAGTGATAAGATACAAAATCTAAGCACTTAAAAGTTAGTCAAGCTACCTCTCACTCCGTCACAAGTGAATCCAAGAAAGCAAGGAGAAATGTGAAAGGTGGTATAAATTTAGGTAAACAACACAAGCGTAACCTCTCTCAAAACACCTCACAAGACTTGACTTGGCAAAGAATGCCAAGTTAAAGAAGTAACGTGCCTTAACTAATTCCAAACCCTAAGTGGCTTCAAACAAGGTGCCAAAGGCCCTAAACTTCCCCAAAACTACTAAAAACAAAGATCATCTACTAATAAAATACATCTGATGTGGCATAGCCACAATGCCTTATCACATGACAACAAGGTTTATTTTGCATATGCATTAAATTTCATTACTAAAAACAAAGATCATCTACTAATAAAATACATCTGATGTGGCATAGCCACAATGCCTTATCACATGACAACAAGGTTTATTTTGCATATGCATTAAATTTCATGACATTTGAAAGTGTGAATAAGAAGATCTGCCATGACATGTTGTTTTTTTCATTCTGCAAGTAGTCTTGGTAGATATTAAAAAAAAAAACAGTTTCTTTAGAAACAAATATTTGAAATTGGTTTTGAATATTTTGTGAATGTGGAAAGCTTTCAATCCTTTTGTTTCAATCAATGAGATGAACCCTATAAGGAGTTTTGTTTAAGGGCAATCATGGATTCTCTACTCCAAAATAAACTTTGCAGTCTTTTTGTTTAGTCAAATTTCATTATTTTGGAAAAAAAAAAAAAAAAAAAAAAAAAAACCTAGAAGATATAGATTGTTTATTACAACATTAGGGGGGTCAATCTTAGACTTTGTGCAAAATGAAATCCGTTGCATTTGGGCGGATATTGATTTAGGATTTGAGCTTTGCCCATAAACTAAAATCCACCTCTGCCATCTCTCAGACACCCTTGTTTTTTGCAGCTGCCCCTGGCGGATTTAGGGTAAGGACTTGGCAAGTTGCACCCTACGCGCTTGCTCTCTTTTCACCTTGCCTTCACCTTGCCTTTTTTATAGGTCCCACCACTAAGAACACCTCTACAAACATGGCAGCCGTATTAAAAAAGTCCTCCGCGCACCAGTGTGACTGTGACTGTGACTGTTTGAACATTGTGAACTGGCTTCAAGAAAAGGAGAATTTTGAGAGTATTTTCAATGTCTCAGGAAAGACTGCTGTGGGCGCCACTCTAAAAAGGAAGAGCAGTGGAATGGCTACCCTTGCAGCCTACCTCACCAGGAAGAGTGGAGGGTATTTGAAAATGGACGCAAAGTCCTTTCAAAGAAGGCTTTGGACCTACAAGAAGAAGTTGAGGGATGCACTCACTAGAGAGCAAGAGACAGGTTTCAAGGTGATAGAGGAGGACAGGAAGCAAGAGGTCTATATTGTTGAGTACAAGCTCAACACCATTTGCCCCTACTTCTCCAAGATGAAGGAGTTGTTTGCAAGAGACCCCTCGGTGCAGCCAGCAGGCAGCATAGACTCCTTGGCTCCTAGTGATGCTGAGGAGGGAGGTGGTGCGCCAGAGAGCAAACCAAAAGGGTCTATGAGCCCTCAGACACCACCAGTGGAGGAGCTTGCAAGTAGTGCTGCCATGGACACTGCCACTGCCACAGCCATTGCTGACAAAATTGGGTAGGTAGACCCATTTCACTTTGAGCAACTCCCTCCCTTGCCTTATCCTTTGGCTACCAATTCCTTTTCACCTGAGTCTAGCCGTATTCTGCCTGAGTCACCCGCCTTCCAGATAATCCCAAGGATGGCCTCAAGCTCTTGTGCATGGGACAAGAGGAAGGCACCGCCTTCCCTACAAGCTACGCAAACCAAGAAGCACGCCAACATGGGGCATTTGTTCAGCAATGCTGCTACGGCCAAGGCGGAAGGTGTCAAGGCAGCCTTTTGAGCTAACAATTGCTCTAGAAAGAGAGAAGTGGGTAGACAACAAGATGCGCTGGGAGACTAGGAGAGCAGCGGAGAAGGAACAACTAGAATGGGAAAAAGAGAAGTGGTTAGCGGACCGTGAGGACAGGGTAAGGAAGGAGGATGTTGAAAAGGAAGAGAAAAAAGAGCAAAGAGCATTCCTTTTGTTAGCAATGCAACACGGCATGAGCGCGGACAAAATCGCCAAGCTTATACTTATACTATAGCAATAGTAGAAGCATCAATACAGTGGTGCTTGGTTAGCGTCAACCTTTGTAAGAGCAACAATTGGATAAGATCACAGCCCTACTCTCTTTTGCTCAATAGCATGTATTATGAGCTTGGTTAAGTTCAAGTGCTTGCAAATGGTCAACGTTTTCTTTTCATCAATTCCCATTTTGAACTTTTCTCCTACGCGCAGCTGAGCTCTCGCCGTTGTGCGCTAGGATTTCCTCTGCCTTGTGAATGTTGCTCAAGATTTCTACTTGTTTGCTCCAAAAGCTGAATCGGTTGGGTTGTAGAGAGTGTCCCGCTTGTTAGTGCAGTTCAAAAAATTCCACTAGTTGCTACTTTGTTTTTGTCAAGGATTGCTTTGGTAACCTCGTGTCGCTTGCCTTTGGTAGTGTCTGTTAGTTGTTGAGAGATCTGTCGCAGGTACTTCGAGAAGAATCGGCCATGTGGAAGTTTGAGCTTGTCACCGCTGTGTGGAGAATTACATTTGACAGCTGCAGATTTATCTAGGAGAGGCGCATTGGATTTACGACAACGTTCTAGTTAGGTTGTTCAATCTTGGTTTTGACGGACCAAGGTTTGCAGTGAGGAGAGATCAACTAGGGTTTGGATTGACGTTGTTGTAGCATCGAGTGATCACCTGTCAGGCAATGAATTCATCTTTTTCTAGGAATTGTGATTCTTCTGGAAATCCACATTTGTAGATTGACAAGACAAACACCACCTGACACCGTGGACCAGCGCTAGTAGATTGAAAAGTATATCCTTGTGACGATTGTAGTTTGGTTGAATCTCTTCTGCAGGTTCAAAAAGCTAAATTGTCTTTGAAGACCTTGTGAAGCCGCATGACATCCTCAAGAGGAGCTCGACCTAGCAGGCAAATTGAGAAATAGGAATTGGGCAAACTTCTGTTCTCCATGTCATCCGGTACGCTTCATCGAGTCAATGGGAGGCCTTGACAATGGTGACGGTTTGCTGCAAGGCAGCTTTTTTTATGCAGCTAGAAAGCTGTGAAGATTGTATCACCACGGTATTTCTGACGAAATGTATGTCTATGGGGGTTTGAGAAGAATACAATACTTGTGCACAATCACCGTCACAAACCCTAGCAGCAAGTATAAGCACCAACAATTTCAAGCGCTCTTGCAAACTCGTAGTTATGGATACGGCACCCATGCAACACCTGGTTTCCTGATTGCATTATTGCAACCTAATTTTGCTCGTAGGAGCTTACTGCCGAGGTCTCACCCTTGCTGCTTTAGAGCAGCAGACACACTATTTTCACCTCACGAGGTTCATCTCATCCTCTTGCTTCTTTATGTAAAGTCTAGCTTTGAGGTTGAATACTACCAAGTCCCCTTCCCATGCTATTTCTAGTGCTATGGAAACTGTCAAGTTTATCCAACTTGCTTCGTTTCCTCTTCCAGAACAGCTTCACGCTTGTTTTTGTCTTCTCCCTAGTAATTTGTATTAGTTTGGTTTGACTACATGAAGTATGCTCCAATCTTCCTGTGATTTTTTTATAGCCACGTGAGCACTTTTTACTTATGCCTATGCTTTTCTGAAACTGGTCATACAATAATTTTTCCAAGTTCTCTCCAAGCACAAAAACATTTGGTCTTACTCTAGTACTCTTGTTTTGTGTTCAACTTATATATTTTGGTTTAATGACTCTCATACTTAGAAAATCTGTGTCTTACCATAGAGCTTTTTCTTTGCAAAATTGCTATACAAAATCTCTTGAATACATAGTGAGATTCCGGAGCTCCAACTTGCAAATATAACTCAAACTACTGGTTAGACCTTGCAATGCAATTATGGACGAGTACTTGTTTTGACTTTTTTCATGTAATGGCTCTACTCATGGTTTTGGTATTACTTTTTGGTAACTTCATATACATTGCTTCTGGCTTCTTCCTCCTTGCAACATGAGTTTATAATGTTTCAAATCTGACTTTCAAACGTGAAGATACTGAGTACTCCCTCTGTCCCTCTAATAACAACCAAAAAGCTTCTTTGCAAAGGATTAATTAAGGTAGCAGCACCCACAACCGTCAAATAGGGTTCTGAATATGATAATTATAAATAAACATCTAGCAAATCATAGGATCTTATTAGCAAGAGAAAAATGATGAGTTGGCATTTTCAAATGTATTATTTGGTTAATGTTAGAATAAGTTGTGAATTTTTAAAGAGCTGATTGCAAATGCACCTAATACCAACACTAAGTTTTCTTGTTCACATATTGTACATCCTTGTAATTACATGTACTCACTTTCATAGATATTTCAAAGATTTTAGAGGTGATGGTTATGGGTAGAGTGATGGTTAGGGGTGTTGCTACCTTATATTTCCATTTCTTTGTGCTAGTGACATGTGCATTCTAGAATCCATATACCATCCACTTAGTGTATGCAAAATCTCCAACTTTGATGTTGCCGTTTGGGCACCCAAATTCCATGCAAAAAGTACCATATTTGTGCATATTGCTAGCTCCTCATTATTGATGATTGAAAGATCAAAAGCAACTATGGTACCTCATATGGGCAAGGCCGAGCTTCTTAAAAATGTATTGCTCTATAATTACTTAAATTGCCCCCATGAGATCATTGAACATGGCAAACGCTCTCCCAATGTTTGAATTCAGCAAAATGGATTTGTTTAGAGGAACAAGAAATGTGTATGATTTGAATGTTTTTAGAGGGATAGAGGAAGTACATTTTTTCATAGAAAGAAAAAAAAATGATAGCCAAGAATACTAATGAGTATAAGTGGATGATCCTAATACATGATTGAAATAATTTTCAACATTAAAGGTTTTTTACATGGGATAAGAAAACATTAAGGTTGATCACCTAACGGAGTTTCATATCCTTTGTAAAAAACTTTTAATACCAAAATTGTTTTATGTGCTATTAACAAAGGAAATCCTAATACATAATTGAAATAATTTTCAACGTTAAAGGTTTTTTACATGAGATAACAATGTGCATGAACCCCAAACATGCAGGCAACTATACCATCCGCCTAACCAAAGTATTTTTTGCTATCATTTATCTTCTTTGTATGAGAAGTATATAAAGGAAATAAATGATTTACAAATGAATATGAAATGTACATGCCTAGTGATTTTATATACAAAGTATAAGTAAAAGCACTTCAATTTTAGTAAGTTTAAAATTAAAATAGGAAAAAAATAGAGTAAAGTAAAAGAAGTAGAAAAAGAAATAGAAAAATCCGTGTGTGGCCTTGCAAGTAAAAGTGCTTTACTTTTAGTAAGTATGAAAATAAAATAGGAAGAATAGAGTAAAGCAAAAAAAATAGAAAAAAGTAAGAAAAGAGTAAGAAAAAAGAAATAGAAAGATCAACTACACTAAATCAAGGTTTCTAAATCCAAATCTAAATTCAAAATTTTCAAATTTAGCTTTGTGATGATAAATATTTAAAATTTACTCCTCTCCTAGTGTGCTTATATCAAACCC
The DNA here is from genome assembly GCA_963920765.1 of Ulota crispa. Classification (NCBI taxonomy): domain Eukaryota; kingdom Viridiplantae; phylum Streptophyta; class Bryopsida; order Orthotrichales; family Orthotrichaceae; genus Ulota; species Ulota crispa. The sequence goes on along the minus strand of OY987243.1, from coordinate 17,945,381 downwards.
CGGGTGTGCTCATATCAATTCCCATAAATAAACATGTACAAAATTTTAGTCAGTTCAGTTGCAAGGCCTACTTTTTATATAGGGGAAATAACAAATAGGGGCACGAAAATGAAAAGTATTACAAATAGGGGCACAGTTTCAAAATGATTACAAATAGGGGCACAATTTTCATTCATTTTTTGTAAATTTCAATAAAATTTTGGTTCAAACATTGGTTGATTTAGATACATCACATTAAATGTTAGCTAACTTCCAAAAACCTTAAAAGCCTCTCTTAATCAAGCATAAGTAAGGAAATTTTAGTGAAGGGGTCTTGGAATTGCACCCCTATTTGTAATTATTTTGAAATTGTGCCCCAATTTGTGATATTTTTCATTTTTGTGCCCCTATTTGTAATTTCCCCTTTTATATATGACAAGGTGTCCGGGAGGAACCGGTGGCTAGTTCAAACCTAGCTGGTTGAAATGAGAAAAAACCATTTGCAATTTGTAAATATTGGCTAAAAAGTTGGTTGAAATTCTAATTTTTCAATATTTATAGTATGAAATAGAGAAAGTAACAAAAAAGTTCCTTAGTCAATAAACCAGTTTGGGATACAACCAATTGTCATGCCCATTTTCAATATTTTCCCTCAAACAAATTGGAAGTGCCCCCTCCCCTTGAGATTGTGAGGACTCTGTGGAACAATACATTTGTAGGAACCAAACGCATGTATCCCTACCAGCTACCTGGGAATAGAGGTGCTTAGCTGAAGTGCTGTTGTGGAAAATGGTCCATTTTACTGCCATTTGTTGTCATGTTGTCACGCAAGTAGTGGCTACAACATTTTTAGTAGTTTATAGTATTGCCAATTTGAACTGGCTTCATGTTCACATTTTTGACTAGGAAACCTAGAATGTAGTGTTTTCATATCTTGCATGTCACCCTCCGTCTACCACGGTTGCATGGTAGCACTCAAATGGCACGGTTCACGTATTTTGTAATCTGTAACTCAACTTCTTGGCATGTATCATTAGGCAAATTTATTGTTCATGTTTTTCCTTTGATGCACCAAACCATTGAGTCCACAACATTGGGAATGAAAGACTCATGCACAAGAAGAAATAAAAACTGAAACCAGACTTCTACCGCTCTTGTAATACCCATGTATAGCAAAGGCTTGTGCAAAATCAAGGTATTTTGACCTAATTATGATGTACAAACATTTCTACAAGGCCCAACGTTGATCCATAAATGCCAAAATTTGTAGCACACTCTATTTGCCATACTTGTGTGCTCCACAAAAAAAATCAGAATTTTTGGACATATTTTACTCTGCCAACCATTCATTCCCTTCATGGCCTTGCTTTCGTATACAAATTATATGCACGTATACAATCCCAGTTGAGGGTTAAAACATGGGGAAATATAAAAAATGACCCTGACAATTGGCCGTATTTCAAAAGTAACCCTCACAAATCCAATCTATTGAAAATAGCCCTCATCATCAATCAACCTTTAAATTATGTTTTTTCCTTGATCTTGGAACATGCACCCAATAGTGCTAGGAGGTAAGGAAAAATTGGATAGAGATCAAGGTAGAACCAACAAAAAGCACACTTTCATCCATATAATGTACTAATATTAGTGTCTTTCATCCATATTATGGCAAATATGGTGCACACTCGGGCATGCTCATGGTGAATTCATCCAATTTCTCAATCAAAATTTCTTGTTTTATGGTTGCCAGGCACATTTTCAGGTAAGATTGTGGCAAAAATTTGCCAAGAATTTAAATGTTGCTCATCATATATCAAAAGTAGGCCTTGCAACTAAGGTGACCACAATTTTGTGCATGCTTATGTATGGGAATTAATATATGCACACGTGGGTACATTTTAGATATAAACCATCAAAAAGTTGAATTTTGGAAATTTGAATTCTATTTTGGATTTAGATATCTAGATATAACTTTGAAGCACAACAAAGGTTACAATTGAACAATGCCCAATGGAAAAGCTTTGCTGGGGGCAAATCATTACTTTTACCTTTGTTTGTAAGAAAAAGCTAAACTTTGCACACAAAGAGGGAAGGGAAGTGGCATGCACAACAAAAAAACAACAAAATTTTTGGTATAAAGGTATTTGTGAAATTTTTGAAAAAGTAGGGTTTCCATGAAATGATTGCAAACATCAACGATATCCTTGAAGTTTTCCCATAAATTAATAGTACATACATTTTGATAGATTAATTAAACTTAAGTATCGTATTTACTTTTTCTTTGAAGTTTCATGCATATTGTTTTCATCTATATGAAATTAATGAAGTTTTTTTCTTTGTGCGATTTCCACAAAAAATTTGTTTTATCATTTTTTTACTTTACAACTTATTGATTTCATTTTATATCCAAACAAATTTATCTAAGTAACTATAATTTTGATACCCATACAAAAGGAAAGGGCAGTACAAAAAAAATGTTTTAAATAGGCCAACATTATTTTGTGATAGTAAAATGGTGAGCCTATTAGCGGTAAGTGAAGGTTTTTTGTGTAAGAACCAATTTTGAGCTCAAAACCAATGAAAGAACTTTAAAAACATCAAGCTTTTCAAGAGGTGAATATTTTTAATGCACAATTATAGGGCCCTATATACACATTTGTAGGTGAAATTTAATATTTTGACAAAATTTCTTGGCTCATAAGTCATGGCTTAGGGATCCCCGCTCAATATTTAGCATTTTCCATTTTGAACGCATTCTAAACATATGGTAAGGTGAACATGCTCATTCCCAAGTGTCACTCAATTTTGCACTCTAGATTTGGGGGTTTTACAACACACTAATGAACCCAAAGTGGAGCAGTGAACGTTACTTGCACAAGCAAATTTTGCCACATGTTAGTTGCTAAGTTGTTTTGGGAGGGTTGGGATTGGAATTGTCAAGTGCCATTATAGGAATATATCCAAGCATTTTCAAGGTTAGTTTAGAGACCCTATAAACTGTAACTTTGCCCTTTCATATAAAGTAAACTACAATATTTTTTCCACATAAATGACATTCCATAATAACTTTTTGAAAGACTAGTCCTAAATTTTTAAAAATCATAAATTTTCCTAAACCTTGGGGTAACTCAAATCATTAAACAATTTTGTATTGATGTTTCTAAACCCTTAGACACAACTCTGACCCTCCCAATTGGAGCCCTTGAGCTAAGGTAGTTTGCTTGAATTTGGTCCATCCATTTGGAATGGACCATGTAGGGTCACAAACACAGCGCACAGATGTTCTTAAATTGATCACATTTTTTAGGTTTAGAAACTATACTTGTGCATTGACCATTTTAGGAAATTAAGAGAGTGACATGAGCCATTGTTGTGTGTGCTTATTGGTCATAATTGTGTTTAGATTTGTCTTTCAATAAAATATAGATATATGTCATACAAAAATAAAGGAAAACTTGTTCTCAATCATGATTTGAGTATTCGAATATGGAATGGGTGCTTGCACGCTTTAAGAACCTTATTAGAGCATTCTTGGCTTTATAGTGATAGCTTTTAGGACTCATGTGCTCCATTTACAAGCCGCCTTTGCATCATGAATGCTACCACCTATGATCAAGAATAGCTACCTTATGCACTTTTGCTTTGATAAATTGTAGTTAATACATACAAACTCAAAAAAATTCAAAACAAATGGCCACAAAATTGTCTCTTCTTTGACTTTTTACCAAAAATATTTCGATTTTACCAAGTTGCCCTAATTTATCCACAGAAACACACTTTTGCTTAGATGGTCCATTCACGAGCAGACTACCTTACCCTACTGCAACTCGAGCTAGAATTGGAATTGGGAAAATGTTTTGTGCTAATTATCACTTTTTTGCTACACCAAAATTGGTGTGGCTAATTGTTCTATAGTATCTAAAATATTTAGCCAACTTTTATACACAGGTTTGGAAGTAGGAGCCTGGATTTCAAGGTTGTACTTGATGTCGCCTCATTCTACTAGAGCAATATTCTAATTTCTCACAAACCCATCATGAAAATTAATTTTGGTAAAAGGTTCAGAGCATCCAACTTTACATCAGAAAAAAAATGTAGACATCCTTGCTATGTAACCTTTTTTTGGTTAGAAAAAAAGCTAAGACCACTTCATTTAAAACATTTTCATTGCCCTGGACTGAGTTAGAGCGAGGCAGCCTAGCCTTTGACTCTACCTGGCCTCTGACCCGAGCTAATAACGGGGAGGGTGCTTTTGTGTTTGGGCTTGCATGTGAACTTGAGTTCCCTTCTGAAGCTCCCAATGGTAATCAACGGCTGCTATTTGGTTTAGTGATCGGAGGGTCGAGCTCTCCCTTGCTTGGAGCTGGATTAGAGGAGACTCAATTCCCTATAGTGATGGGGCCCTGCTTCATATCTCACCCTTGTTGGCTTATTGCAACAGATCTTCTTCAGTGCAGCAAAGTCTAACTTTAGTGAATGAAAAGCACCAAACCCCACTTTTGATGCTGTGATGTGCTTAGAGTTAATGGAATTGCTAAGTCTAGTTGGGAGTTTGTAAACTAGCTGGTTGTATCATAGAGCTAGATAGCCGCAGCAGTCTCACATCTCTTCCCACTGATTCTTGATCAGTTTCAATGCCTAGATGACATAGCAAACCACCACCCATAAGAGTACGCTCTGATGTAATTTTTGAGAAAATCTGAAATGCAAAGAGAACTCCGTCCAACATCTCCAAACAAACCGGTTTTTTCCCCACAAGGGGCTTTTTCAATTCCCATTTTGACTCTTTAGTTAGAAAGGTGTTTGGTTAGTGTCCCAAGGGAAAACCCCTCCAAAGTTGCAACCTTTATAACGAGGGAAAGTAACACAAATGGAGGGTTTGTTTATGATCAATGCTTGGATAAAGTCAACACTTTCTACAAGCCCAAAGTGTTGATACTAACCAAGCACCACTGTACTAGCGATATGGGAGGGAAAACATTTTTGGCAAGCAGACCTACTGTACAAAAAGTCAAAACCCTTGAGGTAATGTATTACAGTGGTAAAATACCTTTTGCGTAATTGATTTGCAGTGTCCTTGGCTTCATCTTTTCTCGGACTGCTCCTTCAGACACTGGAGTAGGAAGGGAGTCTGCAACGTCTGTGGTAGAATCCTCCTCCTCAAGTAGTTCTGCCCAAGAGTCCCCCAAGTGGGACAACATGTTGTGCAACACAACACATGCCACGACCCAATCCTGCATCCTAACCTTATCTCCAGCAAAGTTTAATGGGAGCCTGAGCTCTCACAACCAGCTCCATTGTCCCTTCAGCACGCCAATGCAATGTTTGTTCCTAACTTGAGATTGTGCCAGGCAATAATTAAACTCCACATTATCTAGGCAAAGAGCGGCAAGTGCCTTATAGCACGGTATAATGGTAGCTATGCTGGCATGGGGGCTGTCCGCCAGGATGTATTGGCCAGGCTTGAAGTACTGATCAGGGCGCTTGAACAACTTGCAATTTTTGTACACGATTGTATCGTGCGCTGACCTAGGCCAGCTGAAGTAGAAGGCAGTGATGCAGCAATTATCATTGCAAACCACCTGAAGCTTAACAGAATACTGGTGCTTCCTGCCAAAGTATGCCTGGCCATTGTCTCCGGGCTTCTGGTAAAGAGGCAAGCTAGTACCGTCCACAAAACCAAGGCACCTTGGGAATCCCTCTTCCTGCATCACAATGGATAACTCCACCCTCCTGGCAGTGTCAGGCTACTGTACCCACTTCTTGCGCATGCTGCACAAGGCTTCAAGGACACGCCTTGTGTACAAAACAACGGTGCCTTTGCCTATACCAAAAGTCTGCTGAGCATTTTGGAGGGCGGTGCCGTTTCCATAGTTTCCCAAGCGCATAAGGGTCACTGCCGTCTGGTACGCCACAGCTACCTGAGGGCATCTGCTATTACTAGGGAAGACCGAGTGCCTTTCTAGAATTTGAACAAGACGGCTGAAGCCTTTAGAAGAGGTGCAGAGTTGCTGCTTGGACATAAATAGAGGTTGGAAGAAAAGGTAGTTGAGAAGGAAGTCATGGCTCTTTGGGACAAGGGTCCTCTCTGCAAGATATCTGGAGTTGACTAAAGTGCCATAAAGCTCCACTATGTCTTCAAAGTCGGAGTCTTCATCTTCTAGCAGAGTACGCAAGGCAGCAACCTTGAGTTCAAAAAGGACACAACGTCTATTGGAAGAAGTGGGCATTTAGGGTGGAGAATGGGTGTCAAACGGATGTTGACGCAATGTGATTTCTATCCGGTGCTCTGAATGTCAAAGTGAAGAAATTCAACCAAGCGTGGATACATGGCGAGAGTAACTATGACTCTCTTAAGGTAGCCAAATGCTTCATCATCTAATTAGTGACACGCGTGAATGGATTAACGAGATTCCCACTATCCTATCTACTATCTAGCAAAACCACAACCAAGGAAACGGGCTTGGAAGAATCAGCGGTAATGGAAGACCATGTTGAGCTTGACTCTAGTCCGACTTTGTGACATGGGTGAAGTACACAAGAGAAATGAAGGGAAAGGGGGTGGGTGGAGGCGGGCAGGTGGAGGCTAATTGACGAGATCAGATCCGCTGAGCAAGACACATCCGTCCGGAAGAAGCAGCGACGTGGAGTAATATAGTCGGGCAATTTTGGTTCCAAGGTTGGTTTTGCAGTCTAGGTCAACAGATTTCGCAGTTTGATTTGGCAGATTTTGTAGTCTGGTTTGGTGAATTTTGCAAATCTGCACCTTCTAGAGGTGCAGATTTCGAGATCAAAATCTGCCCCGATTTGGACCCAAATCTATTGCGGATTTCACCCTGGTGGATTTAGGAAATTTGCAGTAAAAAGTCTAAGATTGACCCCCCCTATTGCAACCATTGGGATTGGCATTTTCATTTCCATAATTAAATTCTTAACAATTTAGTGTTTAGACTCATTCTCTACCTTTTTTTACTTACTACTCTTTTCCCATATGTTGCATAATTCCAAATGATTTGAAACTTTTTTGACATGTACCCCACTTAGGCAAAGTAAGGAATAACTAGAAGAAATCTTGCAAAAAACGACTGGTTCACAACAATTGCAAATGTCCTAAACGACTGTAATTAAGTCAATACATAGTCATTTAGAACATTTGCAGTTGTTGTGAACTAGTTGTTTAGGACAATTTTTCTTCTAGTGAATCTAGAGAAGCACCACCAACATGGCCTTGCTCCCTTAGGAATTACACCTTCTAAACAATAGCTGCTTGATTTTTTACAAGATGTTTTTGAATAGGCGAGCTGTTCTATTTTCCAATCCATGCAATGAAAAATTCTAAATTTTTTTCCAAATTTTCTAGAATTATACTACTACAAGATCCAACGGTTATATAAGCATAAAAATGTTTTTGTTTTCAAATTTGGTTGATGCTTTGAATATGACAATTTTGTAAAGTTTATGATGAAAATGTTGCTTGGTCCTTTAGGGGTTAATGCTGAAAATTTCAAAAAGTGACACCATGTGGGCATTTTTGGGAGAGTTGGGACATAGAACATTGTATATATTGCCAAGTTTGAATTCTCATCTCTTGACTCTCAAAATATAGTGGTTAGGCCATGGGACACAACAAGAGTTTCAAACCTGGTAAAAAACAAAAAAATTCTTGAGGCGCTTTTGCAAAAAATAAATAAAGAAGTGTCCTCACAAAAATTTATTTTTTCATGCAAAAAATGAAAATTTTGCACACATAGTTAAAGATACAGAAAACTACAAGCATGGGCTCTTTTTTGGTGAGACAAAGAAAGGCAACAAGAAAACAACCTTGAATTAGTGTTCGAAAACCAAGAATTGTTGTTGGTATACAAAAAAATACCCAAAAAAAATACCCAAGATTTTTACAAGGCTTGATACTTTTTGCGAAGTTCTCCTTTGTGAGGGTTAGGCGGCATCATCAATCCAGTACTAGGAACAACTCGGCAAAAACATTGCTATTTTTTGACTAGCAAATAATTAGAACGTGAAATTACTATCATTGGAAGCGTATACAAAAACTTATCAAACAAATAAAACAACATATGGTATTGGAAATTGGACAATCAAAATAAAGCCCACTGAAAAACAACTAAATGACAAACAACATCACAAACCGTGCCTAATAAAGAAAATCAAACCATGCATACTGCAAAAAATCCAAGGTAATGGCACACCAAATTTTGAGAATTTGGTGTGCCATTACCTTGGATTTTTTGCAATATGCATGGTTGCCGTAGTGTTTGTCCTTTAGCTATTTTTCAATGGGCTTTAATTTTATTGTCTAATTTCCAATACCATATTTTGTTCTATTTATTTGACAACTTTTTGTATACGCTTCCAATGAAAGTAATTTCACATTCTAATTATACACCTATCAAAAAATAGCAATGATTTTGCTAGGTCATTCCCAATGCTGGATTGATAATGCCCTTAGGGTGTACTAGTTGTATAATGCATGACACTTATAATCAACAACTATTGTTGCTACAATAAATTTTAAAGCACAACACATATATTCCTTAGCTCAAAAGTACTTCCACTAGCAAATTGAAGAAAACCTACACTAAATATTGCATTTAGGTTGCCTTAACAATTAGGTTGCCTTGCCTTGGAAAATACACTGGAAAATAACCTCATGGCTCATTGCTTGGCTATTTGGAGACGCATGCAACTCTCTCAATACTAGAATATCACATGGTTTACAACTTGAATGTTGCTAGTTTTTTTTTGCAACTTTGTTGTTGTTGCTAGACCCTTCCAAATGTGATTATTGCAATAAATATTGCTGAAAATTATTGTAGTAAATATTTACATAGTGCAGAATGTCAAGAAATTGAGATATTAGTATGGGGCAACCTAAACGCAATATTTATTTAGTGTAGGCTTCATCCTAGTGGTTTTGTATTTTTGATAACAAAAATTCAATGGAGCAGAAGCCTGTCGGCTCAAATTTGGGAGTTACTTTGGGCCAGTTGTTGATTATAGGGAAACTTTTATAGATACCCATGAAGTTTGCAATAATTTCATCCTTTTTCAAAAATTTCTCAGATACCCCTAGACCAAAATTTTCAAGTATTTTTTTGTTGTGCATGCCACTTCCCTTCTTCCTTTGTGCGTATGCATAACAAGAAAGAAATAGTATGCCCACAAAGGGAGAAGGAAAGTGACATGCACAATAGAAAAACACTTGAAAATTTTGGTCCAAGGGTATCTATGAAATTTCTAGAAAAGTTGGGGTATCTATGAAATTATTGCAAATTTCAAGGATATCCATGAAATTTTCCCTTGATTACAAGTGCCGTAATTTGATGAAGACAGATGAGAACATCCATTGGATGATAAATTTTGACATGAATAGCATTTGTTAGGTGATGATTCTTGTCGGGCTCCATGAGCATGCAATACACGGGAGGGCACTATTTTGTTTTTGGGCAATTTAAGGCCCAATTGCCTCAAAAAAAAAAGGCTAGCTTCAAGCCTATAGGAAAAAAATGGGGAAAAAAGTTCAAGAAATGCCAGATTGCAATTAGGAAAATTGCGTTGCAGCTTAGGATTTCATAAAATCCTTATCAAATTGAAAATTGATGCCATCATTTTAAAATTAATTTTTTTGAGGTGTCACCTAATCCAATTCAATACAATACTTAAATAATGGCAATGATTATTTGGATGTTTTCAAAAAATGTCCAATTAATATTTTTTACCTACAAAAAAAACCCACTATGCTCTAAAAATCCATGCATCAGTGCCACCTTCAACTCCAACCAAAATAGGGACAGAGCCAGCAAGCTACAAACCATTTAAAAAAAATGCCACCCAAGCATCGGTGAGAAAAACAAAAAAAAAACCCTGCGGGAGGGCCTAGAGGAGAGAACTGGGGCAGGGGCAGGGGCAGGGGACGGGACTTCGTCTCCGTTGCAATAATTTTGTTGCATCGTCTGCCAGTGCGACGCCATCGCCACCTCCTGCAGCTTCCAATCCCTAGTATCGGACCTCGGAGCCCTCGTACGTGAGTCCAAGCTTTCGACCTGATTCGCATGCGACAACATTTGCCCTCTCACTTGCATCCTATTCCGCTTCTCTTGCCTCAGATCTGCTCTCTCCTCGATGGATTTCACAACCTAGGGTTTGGATTCGGATCACAAACGCATGAAGTTTAGGTAAGAATGCTCGCACTTGAACGCTTCAAATAGAGGTGTCAGTGTGTTTGGTGCAATGTGAGGTTTGCGTGAATTTCTCCTGTTTTGTTTCGAAGTTGAAATTGGGCGTTAGGGTTTTCTCGTTTTCCTGTTTTCTGCAATTCTTTTAAGCTGTAATCGAGGTGAAGACATTCACCAGGTTTTAGATGTTAGTGGAGCTATTTGAAATTGGACATCGTGTTCAAAGTTCAGATTGATTTTGATAGTCACTTGCCGCTGGTTCACTGAAGATCTTTTAAAAAACGTAAATCTTATGAACGACTTTGTCCTGTAGAGCGTTAACTTTTATACTCCTGGAAAGTCCTCTAGGGTTAAGACGCTTTTGCTGTTGATCGGGGACGTCTTCACTTGGTTGTGAGATAGTCTTACATCAACTGTTTATCACAACTGCATGAGTTTTTACATGTGGAGGTTCAAAGTTGGCATTGAGATTGGTTGGCAATTTTGTCGTATGCTATGCTTCAGCAGTTGCGATGCAGTGTTTGCAATGTTTCTTGATTCTGTTCGTTCTCTCTTCGAGGTCACGGGCAATTTTCTCTACAGCAACTCTCACCCTACAGGGCTATCATAGTTGATGTGATTTGCTTCCAGGAAACCTAGAATCAAAGTTGTTAATGCTTTACTGAAAAAATATACGCGTACCGTACCTTTATATGGACCGTATGTAATTCAAATAAAGTATTATAGTCTATCAGCTTTGTTGAAAGTAGTGGCACGTCGACATATTCTCCGAGGAAACTAGTTGGTGATTTTCTGTTTTGTGCGAGTATTAAAGTAATTGAGAAAGTGCGCTCGAATATTCTCACGTTTCAGTCTTTACTGCCTGTATTGTTGGATGACTAATCCTTGTTCTGATGTGTCGCTTGGTGTTCTTCTAGGTGTGTTGATGGACTGATTCGAGCATCTGAGTGCCCGCCTCCTGCTCCTAGTGGTGGCAGTGTGTGTGAAGCAGCTGGAGGTCGCTGTATGTGAAGATATCGGGAATGGCGTCGTCTCAGTCGGATATCGATGAAATCGAGAGCCTGTTCCACATCAGCGTACAGCCGGCCACTCTAGAGGTGCCCCAGTCGGTTCCTCCAGCGCGGAAGCCGTCGAGCCCGCCGACGATTCCCGTGTCTGCTCCCCTGCTGCCTGCTTCGTCTGTGTCGAGCAGCAGCCAAGCATTCTCCACCCCAGCACCGCCCGGGCCTTCTCCTTCCACAGGTGCGTTGGACGGGTCTCGTTGTGACAACCAAGGCGAACACCTCGGATTCCCTGCAGATTTGGTCACGTGATGCAGTGTACACACAGAGGATGAGGTCACGTTTGTATGGTTGTCGTGGATGTGTGTGGCATCTTGTGATGATTGGTGTGGTAGGTGTGGCGATGGCGGTGCTGACGATGAGCGGTTGGTTGTGGGTGTGCAGGTTTCGGCGGAGGGCCGCTGTACAACACTTTGACGGAGCCGGTATGGGAAACGCTGAAGAGAGATCTGATGCGGGTGGCGAACAATCTGAAGGACGTGGTGCTGCCGAACCCGTACCGCGAGGATCCGGGGAAGGCGTTGCGGGACTGGGATCTGTGGGGGCCGTTCTTCTTCATCATCTTTCTGGCGCTGACGCTGTCGTACTCGGCGACGGAGGACAAGTCGAAGGTGTTCGCGGTGGTGTTCGCGACGCTGTCGGCAGGGGCGATAGTGCTGACGCTGAACGTGCAGCTGCTGGGGGGCAGCATCATCTTCTTCCAGAGCTTGAGCGTGCTGGGGTACTGCCTGTTTCCGCTGGACGTGAGTGCGCTGGTGTGCCAGGTGAACGGGACGAAGGTGTTCCGGAGTGTGGTGGTGCTGGTGGCTCTGGCGTGGAGTTCGTGGGCGGCGTATCCGTTCGTGAGCACGGCAGTGCCGTCGAGTCGGAAAGCTCTGGCGGTGTACCCGGTGCTTCTGCTGTACATCACAGTGGGGTTCCTGGTGTTGGCGAATGATTAGAAGTGCACCAGCGTTACCCGCACGCTCTTCTTTTCCATAGAACCTTGGTGTTATAAACCTGAGGCGTTTGGTGGTCTTCTGGTTTGCTTGTAGTTAGAGGGGTCTTCGTGATGAATGCTGTTCATAGTCTTGCAATGCAGCAATTGCACCACTTGGTGTGCGCTGTGACGACCATCAAGGAGTTTCACATGGTCTGGTTCTTCGCTTTTTTCTTAGAAGTGTTGAGTATATCGCAGGTAGCTGCTAGAGAACAATTTTGCAGAGGGTTGTTAAGTGCAAGAACTTTCAATATTGAAGGTGAAGGTATGTCCCTTGTCAGATCGTGCTACTGTAGGAGTGTTTGCAAGTACTTCAGGACTGGCCACGACATTCTGCCTACCAGTATGCGTTCGTGTAGCAGTACGTTTGCGTTGTGTACACGTTCTGCAATGGAAGCGAACACAACCGCCAACAATACACCTCAAATTCTATAATTGACCTCCCAATCTATTTTGACAGCAATTTCGGGGTCTAAGCAGTTAAATCTAGAAACCAACTATGTGGAGTAAATCAGGGTGCTTAGTTTGAGTTGCCATCAAATGACACGCCGTGTCCTTCAAGAGAGATAATCTGAAATGCTTGGGTTGTACGTACCATTATCTTGTCATGGATTGTCTGAAGTTGCAAACTTGAATTTCGATCACTGAAGGTACCCCAAGGATTGGAATTTCTTAATCAGTATGCTCCTTTGCCAAAGTTAAACAGTAAGCCCCCTTAGGGTTTAATCTGATTCAGTGTAACTGCGTGCTGTTGATGACACCTTCTTGATGTTCAATTCACTTGGCACAACGCTTTCGGAAGGCCATTGCTCTGCAAGCTTCAGCAGCACAAGGCTTGGAACCTTGATGCAGGGGGTGGTTACCTGCAATGAAGCGACCAAGTTTAGTAAACTCACTAAAACGGATTCTACTGTTTTGCTCGATTGAGGAAGTTGTTTCAAGGGCGGCTCCTTGATCTAGAGCTTGCTTCATTGCTTTTCCTTCGACGGGGTTTCCTGGTAACTGTTCGTGGTGATTTGCTTCCGGCGGAGAACGACGACGGCTCAACGCCATAGCCAAGTCCTTTGATTGTTTCCACTAGCAACGCCGTCAACTGATTTGTATGCACCTTCTATCATTTGTGACTATCGAAATTCAACTCCAGCTGTTTCAGTATGGTGAAGCCGGTCGGTGCTCAATTGATCTTTGACGCTAGTGCTACTGTCTCTTCGATCATCCTATTAACTGATGCAAGTCCACGAGATGCAAAGGGAAACAGTCTCCTCATATTATCAGTCTACCGCACTCAAAAATTAGCTATCTGGGATAATCCATTTTTTTTTCAAAACTGCTTCATAGGTCCTTGTGATGAGGCACTTCGAGCTTGCGTCATGTGCAGGCTGATGTCGGTATCAAGCATATCATCAACTGACAAGTCCATATTCTGAGAAGATGCATGCTTGATAAATCCCAAGTGACTCCAGTGCCCTTCTTCTGAAAATAATCCCAAGACGAGGAACATTTGTATCCCCAGTGGCGCCTAGAAAGTGAAAGGGAAAATTGGATGGATATCCCTGAAATTTGCTATATTTGTATAGATACCCCTGGTTTTTCAGATATTGCACAAATACTTTTAAACCATAATTTTTTAGGCATTTGTTTTGTTGTGCATGCTTCTTCCTTCTCTCTTTGTGCGCGTGCTGCTTCTTTTTATTCTACTGCACTCCCTTATTCAACATTGGTCATGAGGGAAGTGATTAGCACAACAAAATAAACGCCTGAAAATAAGGGTATCCATCAAATTTTCCCAAAGAAAAAAATCATTCAAGATAACGAGGCTGGAGCTTGGAAGAGAAGCAAACTCTACTGTTATAAAGATTCTTAAGAATCCATTTCAGGGTTTTCTGGACACGAAATCTTCCGTTTTCTTCTATCATCTATTGCACTTCTGATTTTATCTAGACTGAGGACTATAAAGAAGAAGAAAAAAACTTACATTGAACACTCTGTTCTTGAGCTGTAAGCACACTTAAAATGATTGGAAAACATTCGAAAACTTTACTGATTTCGAAATTAGGAGGGACTCTTTGATCATTTAGCCTCCTAGAAGTGTGAACTTTGAAATGCTGTGGATGCGTTAGATTTAACAAATGGAGAGCGCACAATGTTGACCAGACAAAGAGTACAGTCCCTGTAAGAGCGCTGCTTCAGATGCAGGGTTTTAGGGTTGAAGGGTTTAGGGTTCAGGGTTTAGAGACGGCCAGCTAAGGGGTAGATCTTCTCTCGTCTGTTACCATTGCCACCTTCGGCGTCGAACCATGATGATTGCCAGTGAGAATGGTTCGATCTTTGGTGATTCGATAATGAAAGCAAATCCTGAGATCCTGAGAACTATAGTAACTTACTCTGAATGTTGCGTTTTGGTTGTCCCACACCAACATTTTCAGCATTTAATACTATTTAACCCCTAAAGGACCATGGCCTTTATTTTGTCAAAAGACACTCAAAACTACCACCTCTATGGCAAAGAGTAAAAAAGTTTGAAAATCAAGCATTTTGCATATTTGACCGTAGGACCTTGTGCTAGACTACTATAAGAATGTGTCATACAAAACTCAAGAACTTTGAATGCACAGATTGGAAGATATATGCATTTAAAGTGTAAAAAATAGCTTTTTTTGCACCTTGCTTGATTAGATTTTTTAACTTTGAACATTTTTAACTTAAAATTTTTGCTCCACAGAGTTTGGAATCCTTTTTTTGCATGGTGGGAAGTTGAGTTGAGAATCTTGAGAAAAAATAAATAAATAAATAAAACTTAATTTTCATTCTTTAAAAAATCATTAGGTAGAAGAAGGTATGAGATTGAACAAAAACTTAAATTGCTAATAACCCTGCAATGGAATTGAAATGCAATAATCCCAATGGTAAGATTGTTCTAGAAAGCAAACTTCACCCTCTCCAACAATTTTTTTTGAAAAAATGTTAAAATTGCATTCAAAAATGAAGTTTATAAGTTATTTTTTCAAGAAGATGCTTGAGTTGCCCAAAAAACAAGATTGTCCTTAACTTTCTCATAACTAGTCCAAATGGAATGAATCAAAGCTTCAGATGTAGAAAAAGTTATAATCTATAAAAAAATTAAATTAAATTTTTTTTCAAGTTTTTTCCAGATATTTTTTTGCTGCCCCTAGTCCCCAAATTTGTGCTTATTTGGGCATAACTTTTGCTCCCAAGCATCAATTGGAATAAAAATCATATTCCCCAAAAGCTAATGTGTTTTTCTATTTTCAAAAAAAGTTTCAAAAAATCAGGACAAAATTTGAGGCCGTAGGTACCTGCCTAAAATCCCATTTGTCCCCCAAAGGGACAACGGTCCTTTAGGGGTTAAACATTTACTGCTGCTATAGTAATCTTCATCAAAGATTACTGCAATAAACAATTTTTAAGAGGTCTAACAACAACACGGCTCTAGAACAACAAATTGACAAATTCCAAATTGTAAATTGTGTGAAATCCAAATTTTTAGAGAGCTACATGCACCTCCAAGTGGTTAAATGATGAGTCATGAAGGCAACCTAATTGTCAACATAACCTGAATGCAATATTCAGTGTAGAGAAATCCATCAAAATAAGGATTGCGTTTGACCTGGGAATTCATTCTCTACTTCACGGATGACTGGATGAACCAACACCCAGGATCATCTGGAGGGATGATTTACAATTTGAGGATGGAACTTCAAAGCATTCCATCTTATATCTTTTTGCTCTTTCAAACTTTCCTCTTCGCGCCAGCATTACTAAATAACTTCAAGTTACAGTAACTTACAAAGAGAAACAAGAATGTGAATGGAGATGACGACCTAAATCCTATAAAACATTCCGAACCGTCGATCTCCATTCAAGCACATCGAGCCGTTGATCTCCATTCAAACATAGCGTGACATTCCATGTGGTCATTAGAATTTGGGAATCTCACATCGACACTTCTAGCTCTTTCACTACTTCGTCAGTGGGAGTGTGTTCTCGCAACAGAACCGCGACAGTCATAGCGACAACAATGCGGGGTCTGGAGCTGTGCACTCCAAATGGGATCTTCACTTCCTCACTTCAGCTGCATCGCACGGGCATGCGTGGACGAAAAGGCAGTGCAACGGTGTGTGGCATGACGAATGATCTAAAGAGTCGAGACGCAGGTGAACGCAGGGTAACGCTTGGCAAATTACGGCGGCAACAACGCCTAAGCAGCTCACCTAAACACAGGTGCGAATTTTTCTCACGTCGTCACCGAACATTCTCCTCCCAAGAACAAGAAGAGAAAGTGTTATAATTAGGGTTTTGTGATGGTTTGGGTCGTCATTAGGGTTCTGTGATGGTTCAGGTCATAATTTAGGGTTTTGGGATGATTTAGGTGGGAGTGCCACGCATCATGGTTTGATTTCAGCTCGGAGAGCGCAACGAAGGCGGGGACGGGCATGACCATCGGAGATTTCACCGTGTTGTCTCATCTGAAGGAGCTCGGGTGCGGAGAGCTACTGCGTCGACCTCGTGAAATCCACTTCAGTGGGTGCATCAACGAGTCGTATGCATTCCATTGCACCGGCGGAGACTTCTTCGTGAAAATCAACAGGTTTAGTTCCAAGCCCCTTTTTGAAGCTCCAGTTTTTGAATTTTGACACAAGTTTTCTCGCCCAAAAGTCTGACACGAAGTTTGATGCAGAGCTTTCGACATGGACGGCATGTTCTCGGGCGAATCTGAAGCGTAGGTATGCGACCTTAAGGATATATATTGTTATGGCAGGTCTTAGATTTGTATGAGAACAGTCTTAGCGCTGTGGATACAAGAGTCTCCATGTAAGATTCAGGGCATTCTAAGTTAGGAGGCTCATGAATGGATCATCTAAGGGCTGAAACTGAATTTTGGGGAGCTGAAACTTCTTGAAAAAGTTTTCAGTAAACTTTCCTTGAAAGACAAGAGGAATTGGCATCTAACCCAAGTTGTTTCATGTTTTTTGGAGCTTTGTGGAATTAGTTATGAAAATTTGAAGTTGAAATGGCATAGGCCTCTAAAATGGTGCACCTCCTCAAATGTACATTGTGCATACATTGTTGAAGGGCTATGAAAAACAACATGTATGAACAAAGTACATTTGAGGATGTGCACCATTTTAGAGCGTGCACTCTTTTAGAACCTCCTACTTTATATCATGAGTTTGATTTGCATGAAGAGTATTAGATTCCTTGGGTTATGCTGTTGACAGGCTACGGAGAATAGAGGAGTCAAATACCGTGGTTGCACCCAGCCCACTGGGATGCGGTAACCTGCCGGATGGAGGGTCGTATATAATCATGAAACATCTGCGGTTCCGGCCCTTTGGCATGGTCAGTTGGACTTCCCTCTATAGTTCTCTTACCCTTTTGTGCAAGCTTCAATCTTTAGCAGTTCTTAACCCCTTGGTAACTACAACTAGAAAGTCCACCTTGGAAGCTTATAGTTGAATTGAGGTAAAATTTCATGGATACCCCTGAAGTTTGCAATATTTGCATAGATATTCCTGCTTTTTCAGAAATTGCACAAATACCCTTGACCAAGATTTTCAGGCGTTTGTTTTATTGTGCATGCCACTTCCCTTCGTCCTTTGTACGCACGTTGCTTCTATTTTGTTTTATTACGTTCCCTTCTTCAACATTGGTCATGAAGAAAGTACAAGCACAACAAAGAAATGCCTAACATTATGGTCCAAGGGTATTTGTGCAATTTATGAAAAAGCAGGGGTATCTATGCAAATATTGCAAACTTTAGGGGTATCCATGAAATTTTCCCTTGAATTAACTTTGAAAACTGAATCGTTTGTTCGAAAGTACAGGTTAGGATGTCTTCTTTCCTTTGGACTTGAGAAATGAGTACGTTTTCTGTGTTGCAGATGCAAGACAGCAGTCAATCTACACTAGGCCGGGACTTGGCAAGGCTGCACCAGGCTGAGTGTGGTGATCTCTTTGGGTTTCCAATGAAGACAAGGTTACACTTCTAATTCGTTGAAACTTGAACAAGATTGTCTCTAGCACCTCTGCAACCTGGCAATGCTGCTCTTGTACTTCTTGTATGTAAGCAGTTCCCGTTTGTTCTGGTTTTGAAGAGACGAGTGTTTCTTGTATGATTTGCAGAGTTGGCATTGTTCCGTTGGACAATCGCTGGAGTTCGAGCTGGTCGGAATTCTTCATTGAACAACGACTGGGAGATAGATTTCAGGTAAAGCTATTGACTGAGTTCCATAGAGTCTACACAGTCACTTTGAAAATGGTCAATCTAGCAACCACTCTAAAGTTCTACTCGTATGTGTATTAACTAGTATTTTTGCTCTGTTTGCAGAAAGTATATGGAAGAATGGGAGACGAAATGACAGATCTCGAGGGAAAAGGTGCTATGGTGCTTGAAAAAGCATTTACTCTTCTTAAAGATCACAAACCCAAACCAAGTATTCTCCATGGTGATCTTTGGGTGAGCTTCAGACTCAAACAAAACCTGGTTGTCCTGTTTTTTTAAGGTTCTTCCCTGAACATGTTTATAATATTCTTGAGCTTGAGTAGTGAGAAATCAACTCTTGAGAATATTGTACCAACTAAGGGTTAATTTTGTACAAAACTAAGTCAAAATGGCAATGTTTTTGTTTCTAAATGCCACGTGGCATGTTTTCAATGGCTTTGAGTTGTTTTTCTTTCCTACACCCCAGCTTGAAAATTGATTGTTTTGTCACCTAGGTGTCCAAAACTGACTGTAATATACAGTAGTGGCTTAATTGTTTGAAAAGCTCTCGCTTTTTTCATATATTTTCCAAAACAATGAGTTGGGGATTCCTGTTCTTGCGAATTCAAAGGATGCTCAATAACAGGTCTCTAGAATGTGATCTGGGTTGGTCATGCTACTGACGACTTGAAAAATATATTCACCAGATGGGAAATTCGGGTCTAGTATCTACAGGAGAAGTGGCAATCTTCGACCCAGCCTGTTTTATTGGCGATGCTGAATTCGGTAAGTCTGACTCATGCTCTGTCAATGCTAAGGTCAAGGCGAGCCTTTTGTTCCTTTGAAAATTTTGACATCTTTTTTGTGACCTTTGCAATTACTCTGCCTATCTCTGCGACCAGTCAGTGCCAACTTATAATTGGAACATTCCTTTGGTAGACCTTGCGTTTGAAGGATGGAAACCTGTTCCGGACTTCCCTGGCTTTTGTAAGTTTGTTTCTCCAGCTCTATCAACCTGTTTCTCAAACCTCCAACTACTCAAACTTATGGTAAATTTCGAAGCATGTTTCTATTGTTCAAAACTCAGGGTCTGTTTTCTTCTTTCTATTCGTACACTTTGTGACCTTCCTTGAAACTTTGTAAATGATTCTTTTCAACTTCTGGGAAAATGGAAGTGCCTAATTTTGGCCATTTCAACACCGAGAGGTTATTGTTTTAACAGTGTTGTTTATTTTCAGTGTTGTATCTCAACCTTGGATTAACAAATTACGTTGCTCCTCAGCTGCGGCCTTTTACACCGCATATCACCAAGTGCGACCTCAGGCTCCAGGATTTCAACAGCGTCACCAGCTCTATCAATTGTTCCATCTACTAAACCATTTTGTCATATGTAAGTTGTCTCTCCCCTTTGGATTCATAACTTTGGTATTTCCTACTGTGCAGATTAGACACTTCTACGGTTTCTGAAGTGACTTGGTACAAAGACACAAGTACTATTAGTGTTTCTTCCTCATAAGCCAAGCCGAGAGATGTACAGGGTTGTGACTGTTGGCTCAGATTTTGAATGCATTGCTACCTTTTGCAGATGGAGGGGAATACTACAGTCATGTGATGGATATGGTGGATCGCGTTCTTGACTAGTGAAAGAGCTGCCAACTAAAAACTTCGTAAGGGATCAAAAATACTTGGAGGCTACATGGACGAGTATGCAGGATGACAACCAAGCCATTGCGGTAATCTAGTCAGTGCAGCTGCTGTGAGACAAAGTCACATCACATGTGTGTCCTTCGCTTTTGCTATGTCAGCAGTATCTGGAATGGAAAACAATATTATTCCAGGTTGGTTTTTACTCATTTTTCTCTTGCAATGGAGCTTTTCAAATTGTATCCAATTATATAAATATAAATAAAAAAATCTCAAAACATATTTGTATAAAAAATGAAGATGACGGACATGATGGATATACCCTTTTCATTTAAAAAAATACAGTTGAATATTGTTTCAGATTTTATTTTTCTTAATAATTTGAAGGTTTGAACGAATCAAAATACGTACATGATTGTACATGTATACACTACACTCCAAGGAAAGAGATGTGGAAAAGGCTAGGAGAGAAAATATGTGGGAATGGTAAAGAGGTTGACGTGGAGGGGTCATGGAGATAAATCATGTATCGAATGGTGGGAGAGTCATGTGTGGAATGGTGGGAGAGGCTACACAAAAGGTTGGAGTTTTTTTTGAAGGCACTATTTGTAATTATTTGAAAAAAATGACAGAGCTGTGATACATGGAGATGCCATAGAGGTGTTTATGAATGTAAGAAAAAATGGAGTGAAGAAAGATAAATAGTTTTTATAGTAGCTTAAAAATTTCTATAACAGTTTTTTTTTCTCTTTTAAAATGTAGGCTGGGCAAATTTTCAATCTTTATTGTATATTTGTTTTGGCAAATTTGTTTTTGCATTATGTATTGCCTTTGAAGTCCCACAAATATGTTGAATTTAGTCTTCCCAAAGTTATAAATGACGACTTCGTTGTCGACTATCATCCACTTTGCTTGTAAACCGCTCTAAAGACAAGGGATGTGATAGTCCATGCTGCTCAATTTTAGCGACTTCATCAAGTAATTGTGATGCAGGCATGTTTTGCATCTTTATCTTGTGTAACCATCTTGTACATAATTACAAATGCAATCCACATGGTTTTCATGGTTAATTCACACTACGTTTGTATGGAATTGCAAATCACTTCCCATTGTGCTTGTAAAACACCATAAGCACATTCTACTATTTTTCTTGCATTTTGATATAACATTTTTGTTTTTCACCTTTTAATTTGAATGTGATCTTTTGGGATTTAGTCAATTAGGACATATTTCATATGCTAAAACATAACTAGAAATGTATTTGTGTCCCAATGAATTTTGCAAGGAGTCTATCTCCATTCAAATTAATATACAATCAATGCACTTATACTTAACACATTAATTTCCTTAATATACAATCAATGCACTCATACTTAACACATTAATTTCCTTATGTGAATCTAGTAGTCTAACAAAAACATGTCAAGTTCACAAATTTGTGAATTGCCTCCAAAATGAAAAGTTTGTCATTGTGTCATTGATCTTGCTATTTAAAAAGATGATTCCTCCCTATCAAGTAGATGCATTTAATAGAAGCATGCATGCCAAAAAATCTACAAACTTCATTTAATTGCAATTGTTGCAAATCGTTATTGACTCTAGAATACCTCAAGTTGTAAGCCAAAAAAGTTCCACCACAACAATAGCAATTTTTTTGAAGAGCTTGGTTGCAATATATTTGACAATAGTAACACATCCATCAACACCATCAATAACTATGCCATCCGTAACAATGCATAAGGCAATTGTCATCTTGTAAGTAAAAAGCAAATGCAACTGCCATAAATGTATCTATTTTTTGTCAAATTACAAATCATGCCTTGCAATTGCATCTTGGATCTTGACAGAAATGAACTTATGCAAACAATCATGTCAAGATATTTATGCATGAAAAAGTTGACATTTTGCAAAACAACTATTCCAAATTTGTTCATGACCAACAACAAATTACTTTCAATGTTGAGTAATCTATTCATAACAAGATAAACTATCCTATTATGAACATATTATATGTTCTAGGCAATGCAAATATAGCCCTATTTTAGTTAAAATAGTATGCTAAAAAAAATTTAAAAGGGAAATTAGGGCTTGCTTTGTAACATATCTCATCCAAATTGAGTCATTTTGACAATTTAGGAATGCCAAATTGTTGTATTATAGGAAATTGTATATTCTAAAAGGGTATTGATGCTTTTACTTTTGCATACATAAATGAGCATTGTAAACTTGAATATGCCTATTTAATTTCATTGTTTGGATGCTCACCAAAAATGAATTTATAAAATCAGCTAGGACTTCCAAGAGTTAGTTGCCAACATCTCCTTATGGAATGATGATTAAGTATCCTAATTATCTTATGGCATGAAAACAATTGTGGTATCAAAAGAGGATTTTTTTGGATTGGCAAGGTGTTTTGGTTTAACGTGGCTGCTATAAAGGGACTTTAACTTGGCCACAATAGACAAAGAAAGCAACCAAGTCAAATCCTCATTAAGATTTGTGATGACCATTGGTCTAAATCCTTTTCAAATTGTATTAAATTGCATTAGACATGGCATTGTTTATTATGAGCATTTGCAAGCACTATCATAAGTATTTTTATGGCGCTAATGAACTCTCCAATGTCTTTCATGAGTCATATGAGTTTAAATACTTTCATAAATTTTAACAAATGGTGTAATGTACATTTTGTACTTCAATCTAACATGTCAATCCAGCACCTATAGTGACTCAAAAAACCAAGTTAGTGTTTGAATTTTTTTCATTAAATAAAAATTTCCAAGGAATAATTCAACTTGCATAATGTAGAGAGTTGAAGTTTTACTAGTTATTTATATGGAAATTGAAAAATATATGCATATAATATATAGAAGTATTCAAATTTTGAAATCAAACCTCTTACTGACTAGTTTTGAATTTGTACGTCTATACACACTCAAAAATTAGTCTACTTGCCATTTGCATAAATAACTACCTGCATGTTTTGTGGCATGCTCTCATAAAACTTTTTATACTTTGTGCTAGAAGTGATTGAACGAAAAGTTTCAAACACACTCCCATTATTCTAAAAACCCATTTGGAGGTGTTGAATAACAATTGAGTTTTTGTTTCAATGTTTCTCATAGATGCTTTAACTGGTTTAGACTGCATAAGTGAGATAACCACTTTAAAACATTGAAAGGCTTCTAATCACTCTTTCATTATTTTTGTTGTATATTTGATATTGCTATCATGTTGAAAAATGATATTAAATGCATTTATACTTTGAAAATATGCCATAGAGACTGGCCTCCAATATTTCATAATATATGTATAGATTCATTCTACCTTCTATTTTGCAAACCAAATGAGGTCCAATTGCACTCATGCAACTCAAAATTATAGTTAAATCTTCTATATGTTTCCATTAGAAGCATTTTTGGGTCTCCAAAAGGCCTGGCTTCAGCATGCTTCCACATGGGTAGCTTTTACCGCGGGCAGCTAACGCCTATTTCCATCGGTTACGACTTAGGGTACTGCCAATGCTTACGTGGATGCCAAAATTTGTGATGAGGCAAAGAGGGCAAGTTGAAAATGGTGAAGACTCATGAGTATGCCGCACAATTGGTCCTTTGTGGAATTTCTTTTTTTAGTGCAAATGGAACGAATTCTTACTTTTTTATTCAGGTTTGCATTGGCGCCAAACTCTTGAGTTAAATGACAACAAGCACAATGGCCCGGAGAAGTTGTGTTGGCAAAAATTGCGTTGACTTTTGGAAGTTTGTGCATGTGTTGTTTTGGTCATGCACGCTATGGTTGCGTACCTAGCTATTGCTTCAGCATGGCACTTAGAGATGTCACAAACACTATAGGTGGATGCATTCCTCAAATTCACATGGATGCAAGATACCTTCCTCTTGTTTGGAGAGGTACTAGATTAGATGGGCAGGTTAACAGATCAAGATTTGTAAGGAGGAGGGCTAGAGGCAAAACTCACATTGACCTTTGGATGAATGAAGCATTGTATCTTGAAGACCGTGCGACAAAATGTGCACCGTGCTTTAGCAATTTGAAGCAATTTTTACAATTTCTGTGCCATGGAGAAGATGGGATATTGGGGTATACTAAACATTTGAGAGACATTGTGCCACCTAGTGGTACTATTCACCGTGCTCATACAACAGTGAGCTTAGAAAATTGCATTACTTCACTAGAGAAGGAGCTGGCTCAACACGAGCAAGATTCAATTTGGTTGCGCCAACATCGGGACCAGTTTCAGCATGAGGCTTGAGAAATGGCCAGTGCGGCAGCTCTTGAGGTGCAACTTCAACAACATTTAGAGAACGAGGTAGTTAGACTAGAGAGCATGTGTGTCCAATTGAGGGTGACTCTGGCTGAAAATAGTGTGTCCATTGCAACATGGAGTGAGCAATGGCAGAGGTTGTTAATTACAGAAGATAAATTGGTAGTGTCTAGAGCCAAATATAGTAAATTCAAAGAAAAATTTAGATGCACGGTGAATACGCCAGCAAGATTGCTTTAGCATGTTCATGGAAGAATGATGAAGAATATTATTGACTTGAGGAGTGGTATTGGATATTTGAAGTGTAGAACAACACAACTGCATTATCAAATTCTACCTGAGGTGTTACATTGCGTGCAACAGAGTAACAAACGACTTGGAAAGAAGAAAAGGCTAGGGGGTGAGGGAACTTCTCAGCACCAAATTGCAGCTGTAATTGTTCACATTCTTTCACGCGGAGAGGCCAAAGCATTGGCTGAACAACCTCAAATGAGTCAAGCAACCGTGGCTGTTGCACAAACACTGTTCAAAAAAGTCCAAGATGTGCTTACAAAAGAAGTCATGCTTGGTACCGTTGATGGATCATCAATGACTCATAGGGGGTATACAGGGATTTACAAGACTCTGAAGAACAAGATTGGTTTGGTGGCTCTAGAATTACACGGTAGTATGCTTCCATCACCTAATTGGTTGGCAACATTGCGGAAGCAAATGAACGAGAACTTGCCGCAATTCATTGGGGATTACTACCACATAGAGGGTCGTCGCCACATCCCTGAAGTGCGCCAAGGCAAGAAGGTTGTGCGTCCAGCAAAAGATGTCACTTTTGACAGCAAGAACAACCCCTTTGCAGAATTGGAGGTTGTGCAACGTTTGATGGTTTAGTTTTATGATGTCATCATTGTTGAAGGTAGTTTCATTGGTCTGACCATGGAACACAAACATGCTTTAAGATCCTTTGCTAAAATTTTTAGGGTGCATGTGTCTTTGAAGTTTGAACTAATCCAATTGTTTGATGCCTTATTGCAAAGTGCAATAATGGACCTTTAATTTTTGTGCTGAAGCTTGATGAAGCGGAAATTGTACAAGGAGCAAAATACAAACGGGTCAGCCTTACAATTATGAATCAAGCCCTTGACCCAAGAATTCAAAAGAATGACCAAAGATATTTTTTTGTCCAATCAAAGCAAGAGATATGGCCTGTTGGGTGCTTCCAGGTGGATAAAGAATCATACAAAATTCTTGATTGGGTGTTCCAACAAACAAAGTATCCCAAGGTTATTAAAGCACAAACTGATGGACAAGTATTGGAAGTGCCTATTTGCGGTAGCTTTGCAGTTGAGTGGCACTTGAGCGCGGACATGAAAACTATCAAATGTATGAACGGGCTTTAGCATGGCCCTTCTTCTAAAATGAACTGCATTTATTGTTAGCAGATTCACGAGCACTTGGTAACGTGTATTGCAGCAGAGGCTGATAAGCAGGCAAGTCGGTGGGAAAAGGGGACATGGCAGGGCAGATTATTTGCACCACAAATTGCAACAAAACCTTGTGATGTCAACACGCATCCCTGCTGGAAACAAATCTTGCCGATTCCTTTGTCTAGGACGCACATGTGTACATTGCATGCTATGGTACAAATTACTGAAAAGATCCTTCATTTGCACATGCAATTTATATGGAATATGCAGGATGATCACAAAAAGACAGAAGCCATCGAGAAAATTGAAAAATCTTTGTCAGCCATTGGTGTAGAAAATGGCAATTGCGTGCTCAAGTAGGACATCAAGCGCTTAGGTAAAACTAGGAATGTTGTCACCGAGCCAAGTCTTAGTGGGGCAGTTGCAAGCAAGCTCTTCAAAGATAGCTTATGGTCTAGCCTAGACAAAGCCTGGAAAGACATTTGCATGTCAGAGTTCAATAACCTTGAAGAAGGTGCTGTCAGGGTGAAATGTTGGCGGGTGTGGGAAACACTAGAGGATTTGTTGCCATATTTTAGGGGATTGGTGTTGTCAGAGGAGCAGAGATGGTGTTGCTGAGTTTGTATGGATGCATTTGGTAAGGCATTTATTGCTGCATTTGGAGAGACCCATGTCACTCATTACATTGTGAGTCTTTTCACGTGTTTTGCACTATTTTTGCTTCCTTACTGATTGTCATGCTTCCGCTAAAGTGTTTGCGTTACAGAGACTTGCCAAAATTAACATAGTGAAATGCATTGTTGGCTGGAATGATGTGCAGCATGTGCTAGTGAAACATGGGCCTTGGTTTGTGGATAAATTTGGGAGTTTGTTGGTGTGGATTTGCCAAGGGATGGAAAAAATTGCATCATGCTGCAAAGGCTAGTACTCAATACCACTCTCAACATGGAGGGACTAAACAACAAGTAAACATAGTAGTGCAACAATACCAATTCTGGTATCAAAACATTCAGCATCAATATGAAGCCAAGGTGGAGCTGAAGTATAGAGAAGCTCAACGGTTTGTACCAAATGAGGCCGTGACCTCTGCAGCATCAAAGTGTTGCGATGCATGGTGGGCTTCAGATGCCCTAGCGGCATGTGAAGAGTGGCAATAGGGACATAACCGAGTGGGTTCTTGATTTATATCCCAAGACAACAAAGCGGCGGTGGCTGAGAATTCTACCTGCAATGAATGGATGCCGGCATGTGTTGATAGCCACCAGTATGGCCTTTTCAGAGAAGACTCTGATCCTATAGGGATGGATACTCTGTATAGTAGTGACTCCTCTCAATTAGATATGGTTGAAGATATTACATAAAAGAATTGATGCATGGTTAACTATGGTTACCATGAATTGTTGGGTGTAGCCATTGAGATGCATTAGTGTTTAGGAGTTGTTTGGTGGGTGCTAGATTCATGTTTTGTACACTTACAATTGTTGTCTACTTAGTCACATTCCTTTCCACTCTCATTGCAAGCTTTGTTTTAGAATTTAGTAAAGAAAAGCCTGAGTTCAACACCACAAATTACGTATCAAGTATCAACATCATTTGAATTTTAAGAAAGGCTTCTTGCAATGTTTACAATATTGGCCGTACCTACAAAGGTGCCAAGGCAAGCCAATAAGTAATCCATATCCCGTGACTTTCTAAGGCCAATAACTGACCCATGTCCCATGACTTTTGTAGCGGTTGATTTTGCTAAGGTCAACAAACTCAGCAAAACTAGGCGGCAGTAGGCGCAACTACCACACAAAAAAAATCTATGATAAACTTTATTAGCATTCCAATCAAAATTTGGAAATAGTTTGTGAAAACACTAGGCAAAACTAAAAGGATTGCAAAATCCGCACAAAATCAAACTAGCACGTCCAAATAATTAGCCAGCTACTCATTCCATGAGGGTTCAAATGTTGTTGCCATATTGGTGACACATACCTCAGCCATTAGTGCTTGGTTGAGTCTTGTAGCTCTGCTATTGCATTGTTGATAGTGGCCTTGTCCACCACTGCTGCCAAGTCTTCTAGCTTGGATTCTGCACTCCTATCACAAGCCTCAAGCCTCTTTTGTCACTACCACTGAGGCTTTAGCCGCCGCTTCCGCACCTATGGTGCAACACTGGGCCATCACTACTTTTGTAGAGTCCAATTCCACTAAATTGGGTGGCACAATCTCCAAGTGTGCACGTTTGAGGGGGCGCTCATTGTCATCCATGGTCTACTTTGCTGAGTGGCGTTTCATTATAGTGAATTTGTTGGCCTCTTTACTAATGATGCATTGCAGCACCTCTTCCACCCTTACCCTTGCACCAAATAGGTTCAAAGGCTTCAGCCACCCCGCAACATCCATCCCTTTGGTGCAGGCACTAATAGAGGCACTAAGCATGTCATCACTAGTACCAAATTTCCATTGCGCTCGTCATAAAACACTAGGCATGTGGTTGCAAAACGGACAACAAGGATCTTTTGACAATGCCACCTTGAAGATACAAGCGAGATGTAGCAAGCATCCACACGGCAGACAAGCAATAGCATTTTGCACCCAAAAATGACCACAAAGTACACAGGGAACATCCGCTTCAAGCTTCACTTGGTTCATACGGGTCACTGGCAGACGAGTCCAGACGTGTTGGGGCTGAATGTTGCTGCTATCTAGTACTTGCTCATCAATTTCAATAGTGATCCTCCCCACCGTGTCGTGCATCTCCTTAGTAGTTCTCTTGAGAATTGCAGTGGGCTATTGCAGTCCTGCCATCTTAGTCTGAACATCAGAGGCGGCTTGGAATATAGAGCTAGCAACTTGTGTCTTGGATCGCAGCTCTTCCTCAATTGCTTTGTGTTCCTTTATTGTTAGTCCATTATGCTTCTTGGTGGCTCGTATGCTTACCATGCCCTCCCAATTTGCCTCCTCTGATTGTTCCAAGGTAAGCTTCTTGGTGCCCAAAACTTTGAGTTTACTTTCTGCATCATCAAGGTGTTTGATTCTAGTGAGTAGGTCGTGCTCCAACATCCTTCTTTTGTCCTTCAGCATAGCCACCGAGTTGAGTTGTGCGGTCAATTGCAGCAATGCTACAAGGTCCTTGAAGTGGTCCAAAGCTTGGGTGTAACCAGCATTAGATCGACTAGCACTGCGTTGCTGCCGCATGGATCTAGAGCCGCTAGCTGGTATGCTTGCCCCTATATTGTGTGAGGGCTTTGATTGCCAAGTGGAAAATGCCAAGGGCCAAATGGGCAAATTAGAATGCCAAAGTTGTGCTGTAGCTGAATCCTTCTTTAAGTATGCTTCCCGCAAATAGTGCTAGAATAAGTTGATCATCTCTTGGATCTGCTCATAGAGAAAAGGTGGAGTGAGCTTTTGAGGATTCACTGAAGGGTTCAGTAAGCGCTTCTTTGCCAAGTTTGCTACATACTCAGCTCAATCCACCTTCAAGGATCGTTGGAAATATAAAGCATGACCCCTGATGAACGCTATCCCAAATTCACCGTTGTCACGCTGCGTCCCACCGTAAACTTGCTGGTACATGTACAAAGCATCTCTGGTTACAGTCTAGTATGTCATTACCTTCATAAAGTGTCAATTTCTAGCCTTGTTGAGGGGATAAGAAGCCACAAGATCATTCATTGGCACCCCAAAGTCATCTTTCACAAGCATATAAAAAAAATCCATGTTGCACAAAGGCCACCAATTGCTTTGAAGAAGAATTTGTTGTATACATCCTTGTCCGACCCCAGCAAGAAAGGAGTCTTTTTGATCAGCTCACAAGTAATTGCGGTTGGAAGTTTGTTCAAGTCAAATGGCTCCTTCCAGATAGTGTAGTGATTAGAGTCCAGCTCATCTTGCACCTTCACCACAACCTTCTCCTTATGGCTCATTGTGTTCTAGCACACCATTACAATTGTTGCCAGCAGCACTAAACACCACTAGTTGAAAGCAAGCAATGAAGCAAATCTACAACAAACTAAGCTACTAACAATAAAATGCGCACTGACCTTGAAATGCTTGGCTGCAGCAGCACACAAACCCAACAATGGCCGGTTGCAAGCAATTAAAGTAATCAACAACAATAACTAAGCATGAAACTAGGACTTATTATCAAATAGGGCAAACATTATGCTACTACTACTACACATGATGCTAGTACTTGATACCACGTTACTGTAGTAAATTATTCTTGTACTGCAACCTACAAGCTATTTTTGTTCATCCCAGTTTACTTTTCAAAAACTTAGGCATCTTATAGAATTAAAATAGCATTTTAGAATCTTTTAACATTAGCCTTTAATTCTTACTCAATCCCAATTAACCATACTAAATTTTGAGTTTAAAAAAAAAACCCCCCATTTTTGGTGAATGATTTTACATAATATTCATAGCTTTACATGATAAATGATTAGGTGATGAGTTTTTGAGATTTGATTGCACAAATATGTGGGAAATATCCATGTGTACATCTTTTTTTCTAACAAGCATCTCCAAAATAATTTAAAATTTCTTCTAATCAGATTTTAATGTTGGGGTGATTACAACCAAATTTAGTAAATTATTTGTTTCTTTATGGTAATCAGATTTTGCTATTTGAATTATACAATATGATTCTAGGTTTGAATTTTTGAGCATAATGATATGGTTTTTTTGCCAAAATCTAGTTAAAAAATTGTAGATATCTATTTTACAAGATTTGATCATGATAGCTTCACCACAAAAATCTACATAGAAGAAATTTTAATTTTTTTTGGAGATGCCTGTTAGAAGGATAGATATACACAACTATACACATGGATATTTCTTGCACATCCAAGCAATCAAATCTCAAAAACTCATCACTAATGTTTTTTAATCAATTGTCATATGAAAACCAAGATTTATGTTTAAAATAATTTACCAAAAATCCCACCTTTGTAATATCACACCACACCTCTATAATATCACACCCACCTCTGTAATATCACACCCAACCTCTTTAATATCAAACCCTATCTTTGTAATAATACACCCTACCTCTTTAATATCACACCCTTCCTCTTTAATATAAGAAAATTGCGTATTTAAATTAAAATTTAGGATTTAGTAGTGAGAGGACTAGCGTGCTACAAGAGAGCTACAAGATCACTTGATAACTTCTATAAAGAGAGGCCATAACTAGTTTGAGTTGTCAACCACCTCTAAAGGTGGGTGATAAAGTCATCATATTTCATGTTTGTCAAAGTAATTAAATTATGGGGTGAACCCTACTAGAGTTATCTGGTGGAAAATATTGAAAAACAGCCAGGTTTGACATCCACTAATGGCTCTATTGATGCTCAAAATTTATTGGATAATTTTTTAAGTTACTTGTAATATAAATGTGAGTGTACTTTTGAATGCCATTTTTCCATCTCATAAGTCACATGCCATTTTATTCTTCAAATGGTATTAAAACAATGACATTGATTTTACAATAGGTTTAAAAATCAAATTTGTCACAATATATTCAAAAGTGTGTTTTAATGTATAGACTAGTATACAATATATCTTTTGTTGTCACTATTAGGACAAACTATTTTTAGGGTAGCTTTGATAAGAATTGCTGTATATATGTAGTATGTCTTTTAAACCTTGTAATTGATTGACATTAAAATAAGAAAGAACAACTTTTTTGTAATCGAGTACATAAAAGATCAAGTTGTTTAATTTATAAATTAGTTTTATAGGTAGTCACCAATAATATGGAGGCCCTTTGACAAGAATTTAGCATGATTGATTGGAAGACATTTGAATTTCATTTCTATTTTTACTGTAGAAATTGATTAGGTTATTTCTACATTTGTCCATCTTGTGGAAGCAACAACACTTTTCAATCATATTCATATCATTTTTCATCTAAATTTTGCTACTTCATCCACATTGGCATTTGAGAAGTAAAAAACTGGTGGCAAAAAAAGATTAATTTTATTTGATGAAAGTGGACATTCATTTTGAAATGGTGCAATGGCCGGCCATTTTCAAATGGTGCCAATATAAAAAAGGCTGCTAACAACCCCTACCCTAAACTGACCCCTTCCTCAAAAAAAGAGCAAATTGTGCTGTACCACAGGTGCTGCAACTTCAATGTTGTTAATGCCAATGAGTTCTAGTGATGATGCAGCAACTCAAGTGATGATAGTGTTTCAGTAATAACTTAGTGATGATTCAGTAACTTGTTGCATGACCACTACACCCATGACGGTACAAAATAACTGTATCTAAGTTAGTGGGCTTCAATTGTAAGAAGTGCCTGTACCTTGTCCAAGCCACTACTCACTTGACTATGACCTTGCTTTCTTGGCTCTTGCTGCATCATATGTCCTTTACTCATAAGGTTTGATTTGGGAAACCCCCAGAAGCAGCTCATGGCATCAACACAAAAGATTTGATAGGTTCAGTTCTAGAGTGATCACATTGCTTTTAAGGCCAAAAGTTAAAGTTTGGACATTGCTTCTATGGCCAAAAGCAAATGAAGCAATGGCCATAAGTTAAAAATTTACATTAACTACTAAATTTTAAGTCACTAATTGAGCACTAATTGCAATAGAATTTTCCAATAATTTAAAGAAATTGTTAGAGCCACACCTAAAATTCCTAATGCCACACCCTCAAGGTGCATTTTGAGCATGGGATGTGAGATTTTAATGCTGATTTTTTGATTTGGATCAAAAGATTTGTTTCACCTTTATCAGTCTAAGGATATATTCAAAAAAATGGAGGTGCTTGAATTTGAAACTAAAAAATGTAAGATTTTTGAATTACTAAAGGCAAAAATACATTAAAAAAATAGCAATGATGCAATAAGGTTCAACAAAAATTTGTTCGTGTTCTTCTTTCTTTCAAAGAGATGGTAATGCAATGATTTGGATGAATGATGGACCACTTGAATATAAAAAATTGCATGAAATTCTCAAATCACATACTCACATGGATGTGGCGTTAGCAATTTTGGGTGTGGATTTAGAAAATCCACCACTTGTCCACTTGGAAGTGCATGCAACTCTTTATATATTTAGATTTCACTTGGTTTACAACTTGGATGTTGCTAGTTTGTCTTTCTACAGCTTTGTAGTAATTGTCAAGCCTTTTAAAAACTATTTATTACAATAATTACGGATGAAAATTGGGATAGCAGCAGTAAGTATTTAAATAGTGTGGAATGTCAAGAAATTAGTATGAGGCAACCTAAATGCACTATTTGGTGTAAGTTAAATCCTTTCCATGTGCGAGACTATGAGTTGGCAATGCTTCAAGCATGAGAGCTAGGCACGGCTTCAAGAGGTCATTTCAAGATCTAAGTTAAATCCTTTCCATGTGCAGGACTATGAGCTGGTAGGGCTTCAAGCATGAGAGCTAAGCACGACTTCAACAGGTCATGTCAACATCACTGCTTGAATCAATTTTGGATTTGACTAGTAGTGTGTAACTAATGATGGTGAAGCTAACCTTAATCCTAAGTTAGGAACTACCAAACCATATTTTGGTTCAAGAGAGTGGTTCTTTTTGCATATACAGTAAACTTGCTCAACAATTTGGAAATTAGTCTTGAAGAATGCCGATCACAAGAATATTCCATCCAACCCAAAAAAAACAATGGAATTGGGAATGGGAGTTGGAAAATAATGATATTTATACAATATGGCCTTGAAATACATATCCATTTTTGGTCAAAGATGGATCAAAGCAACAACATAATACATCAAATATCCAAGAAGGATGTCAAATTTCTGTTGTGGAGTCCTTAAAAAATTCAAATTGCTTAACCCCTAAAAGACCAAGCCCTTTTTCCTGCCAATATCATTGAAAACTGCCACTTCTAAGGATGAGTAAGGGTAGATTTTTTTATTTTTTTGGAAATTCAATCGTAGGATCTTATCTTAAATTAGAAGAGGTACTTATGGGAAAAAACCAAATCATTCTAAATGAAGAGGAGGGAGATAGTTACATCTGAAGTGAAGGGAAAATGTTGTTTTCCTTGTTGCCAATAAATTTCAGAAGCCTTTGACCACTTGTACATGAAAAAAATTGCTCTATCCAAAGTTGCGCTTTTATTTTTCCATGTAGGAGATCAAATTAGGTATATGTGGGAGAATTTTCAAATCAATTGGAACTGTACAACACATGGGAAAAATTGTAAGTAGAAAGAAATAGAGAATGAGTCAAAACACTAAATTGCTAAGAATTTATTTATTAAATTCAAAAATGCAAATCCCAACGGTTGTGATCTTGTAATAAAAAATCTACATCTGTAGGTTTTGTTTTTTTTCCAAAATACTGAAAATTGAATAAAATAAGGAACTTCAAAGTTTATTTAGAGTAGTGAATCCAAAACTGCCTGCAAACAAAAACTCCTCATAACTTTTGTTTCATTTATAGAAATTGAATGATTCAAAGCTTTGCACATATACAAAAATCTAAAGAACCAATTCCAAATTTTTATTTTAAAAAAATGCAATTTTTATAAAAGTTTTTGGGATGCCGAAATGGGCAATCCTCCTCAAATTTTCATAATTTCATGCATAACTTCTTCGTCAAATGTCAAAATGAAGAAAAATCTAGATGCCCACATAGATCTTTGAATTCCCTACCTTTAGTAAAAGTTTCAAAAAATCACACAAAGTAGCTTATCTAAAGGTATATGCCCAAAATCTCATTTGTCCTTTGAAGGGAGAATGGTCCTTTAGGGGTTAAGAAGTACGCTTGGATTGTTTCTCTATACGATAGTAGTGTAATTGTAGTATTTGAAGACCTATTGTAATGGTGCTATAATTTCATCTTTACAATTTGTCATCCTACATTTAAGGCCAATTCTTGATTGTTTTCACCAATTGGATTTTTAGTCGCATTTACCAAATTTCTTGTATATTTGTTTTTGGATAGCAAATACAGTAGGATTTATGACCCTTTTCTGTCCTCTTAGCTACATTGCTTGTGATTGCTATTTTCTTCCATTTTGTGTGAAATTTTATTGGAAAATGTGGGAAATCCTGCTTTCTAGAAATATAAGGCTCTTCTCAAGCAAGGTTTGTATGAAATAGTTAGATCCAAAACCACACAAGCATGTAAAACTAAAGACTTTCCACCTACGGCTCACTTAGTCATTATAATACTTCATCTCCAACTTTCGATCTTGTTGAAAATCTTGATACTTTATAATAAACAAGGTGTTCTTCCCATTTATACGGTTGAATTATTCAAATTGGATCCATATATGATTCAATTGCACATCTAAGTTTATTGCCTTGGTTTCTAGTGGATTTTGTGAAAATGCGTGTAGTCTTTAAAGGGTTAAATAATTTCTTTTTCAAAAAACACCTCTTTTATTCCACTTTTTTTTCCTATTCTTGTTCTTACTTCTTTTTTATTCCATTTTTTTCTTTTATACCTTGATTATTTTTTCTAGATTTCTATTCAAGGTTAAGTCCCATGACTCTTTGCAAGACATGTCTAGGTTACAAGCATTACCCACATAGATACTATTGAAAATCTTCTTTTAGATCATTTTTTATTAATGAACGGTGACAATGACTTTAATTTAATGAAGAAACTCAATCCGGCCCAAGTTTGTGATTTGTACCAAATAATTGTTTACATATTAAATCATATCTTTAATTTATACTATTTTGTTGTAATAAAAATAAACCAATTTCTAACACTAAATGCAAACTTTAAAACAAAAGTTACTCCCAAAAATTACAATAGTTGACAAATGAGAGTTAGGATGACATTGGGTGTTAGTAACACTAATGGACGTGTTGACATTTAGTGTTGGGGTTTGTAATTAGTGTTGCCAACACTAAATACCATAAATACTAAAGTGTAACATGGCCCTAGCAGCCTTTTGTAGTATATTAGACCAAATTCTACTACATACCTACTCACATACTCAAATTCCTTATCCCAATGATATATCATTGTTTCACAAAAGACACAACTATTGGGTTAGTCTAACCTAACCAAATATACACTTATCTCTTTAGCTCTTTTATGATTGCTCTGTATATTTGTGTCATATAACCATTATTACTTGGATTGGTCTAATCTAACCAAATTTACACATGCCTCTTTGCTTTTTTTAGTTGGCTATAATTGTGGCATTTAGTTGTAAATTGGAACAGTAGAATCTAATCAAATTTAGATTTGCCTCTTTGTTTTTTAAAGCTGGCTCTATGTACTTGTGGCTTACACTCATTAATTGAATTAATATAATATAATATAATTTAAATTTAATTGCCTCTTTGCTTCCATTGAAAACATAGCTCTACAAACCCTAAACCCTAAACTGTTACAGTGGTGCTTGGTTAGCGTCAACACTTTGGGCTTGTAGAAAGTGTTGACCTTATCCAAGCATTGATCATAAACAAACCCTTCATTTGTGTTACTTTCCCTAGTTTTAGGGGTTGCAACTTTGGAGGTGCTTTCCCACTCATGTTTTTGGGACATTAACCAAACACCTTTCTAATTAAAAAGTCAAAATGGGAATTGATGAAAAGAAAACATTGACCATATGCAAGCACTTGACCTTAACCAAACTTATAATACATACTTTTGAGCAAAAGAGAAATGGGATTGTGATTTTATCCAATTATTGCTCTTACAAAAATTGATGCTAACCAAGCACCACTGTATTACATGATCTGGTCTCACTACAACAATAGCAGCATTTTATGACTCGGTCAATGTGACCTCCTGTGACTTGCAACTGTCGGCAATAACAATTTCCCAGAATCCGGCTAGCCATCACCTCCGCATGACTGCTAGTCACATATACGCCCTGAAATATCATACGCACGGGTTGGGAACAACAAGAAAATTGAATACTTGCCTGAGGAATGGGCATGGAGCATTCCTGGGGAACGTTCAGATCTTTCCGTAGTGAAATGACTGTTTTCAGTCGTATGAAGCAGTCATGTAATACCGTCAGTTCCCCCCTATCTGCCCAGAGATTGGTGGGCAGTTTTTGTAGGGTTCATCCGTGGGATACACATGACCTAGTTTTTGTTCGTTCTTTTGGGGTTGCTCACTGTAATTTATGGAGCGAATCAATATTCATTGTTTTTTCAGGCTTTTCTACACATTTTACAGCAACTTGGAGGGTCTCAGGTTTCACAATTGGAATGAAATTCCAGGGGGCTATCAAACGTGGGAATATTTTGGTTTAGGGTTTAGACAAGTTTAAATTTCATTTGAGTATTACACGATATGAATTTCAGTGCTCCATGGAACCTTCCAAAAACCTAAATTACAACGAGGTTTGCCCGAACATCTTGGAATGCCATGGTTCCTAACGAAATATGACTGCGCACTCTGACGATCTTTCCAAATGCAAACAAGGTTTGAAAATCTTCATCTGGTTTTACGACAGAAAACAAAATTTCCTCCCATTCATTCAAAAATGAATGTGCCCGACACATACTATGGGTTTACAATGAAGTTGTTGCACAATGCTCGTGAGTGCTCTCAAGAATTCTTGTAGCGCTGTCTCTATATTACCTACCTCTACTACTTACAATTTCCAGAAAAAAATTACTGTATGGAGTCTTTTGCATTTGAGACTTCCTGCAAACACATTCAGAGCATGGCTGATCTGTTATGGACATGGTCATACACGTGTGGCATCTGCGGTGCATTCTTTCACGTACAAACAAACCTAACATGCATTTTCTTTTTTGTCACATAGAAAACAACAGATAGTATCCTACAATATTAAAATACAAAGGTGACTTGCTTCTATGCGTTTTTCATTACTTTCCTAGATTTTTTCATGGTTTATCAATGAGTGCTGTTTATAACAATGAGAGCTTAATACACTCTTTGATTAGGCAACTCAGGGACGTTGTCGGGTTGAGAGAAGTGCGCCTTGAGAACACGCAGGATGTCTCGTTGCAATTGTGCTTTGTTAACTAAAAATCGTTATCGATCTTGATCTTCACTTTTAAAATCTTCAGTCTTCAGTTTTCCGTTGGCCTATCCTATGATTGGTTCTAAAAGTATAAATGTCAAAGTAGGGATAAGAGCCTAGTGGATATAGGACGAGTACATCGGGACAACAAACACGAGCTGCCGTCCGTATGATAGGATCCTAAAATCAAATCCACAATCTGCTGGTCAAAACTTTAGATCGTGAGAACATAGCAAGTCTCGACCATGTGGATGATCTATCTCATTTTGTCACCACAACAATAAATGAGGCTAAATTTGATTTAACCCATATTGCCCGCAACAAGGTTTACAAAACAGAATAGAAATGAATTAACAAACAAGCCTCCAAAATCGGCTAGAAATAACAAAGTCACATCTCACAGATACATAAAAAATAAATTCAAAATATTCCTTTTGAAGTCTTTATATCTTCAGATCTTCAAATTTTCATGTCTTCAAGTCTTTATGTTTTAATAAAAACAATGGAGAATATTACAAATAACAAGTCCTAGAAAAGCTGCGGCCTTCTATCTAATGTCACATATGGCTCAAAGATCCAAATGTTAAACATAATAGCAACTTGAAAAGTTCTTCTAACCTTCTAACATCTCTCCAAATTTAAATTCAATCTAAGCTACTGTCAAAAAGTTATGCGGGTTTAAAATAGAGGTTCTTCTTCCTCTTTGCACACTAAATACTGCCTCTATAAACCTTTATAACTTTTGTTCTACACATTATCCATAAAAATGTGATATTAATTTGGAAAGACAATACCATCAACTACAACTCCTAAAATTTTCATTTCAAAATAAAACTCTGCACAAAAGTTCTAATTAATCAAATTGTAAGTCTCAATTTTTTTAAAGAGCATCCAAACCCTCATCTTCTACACACTATAACTTCTTCAATAAGATTTTAAATGGAATGATTAAAAACAATTTGGAAAGCTACAACAATAAACTATCACTCCTAAAATTTTGAAAAGAAAATTTCATACTATTCAAAAATTATAACTCTTCAAAGTTTCGGTTTTTTCCCAACAAAAGAGCAGCCACCTCCAATCTTTAACACCTCTAATCCTTGACACCTCTAATCCTTGACACCTCCAATCTTTGACACCTCCAATCTTTGACACCTCCAATCCTTGACACCTCCAATCCTTGACACCTCCAATCTTTTACACCTCCAATCTTTTACACCTCCAATCTTTCACACCTCCAATCTTTTACACCTCCATAACTTTCTCCTCTAAGCTCCAAATCTCACGTTTAAAGATTTTCTAAAAAGCTAAGACTACAATGAACATTTTTTTCAAATTTTGTGGCAAAATAATATACATGTTATAAGCTATGCCTTGTCAAACTCTCAGCCTTTCTTCATAATTTGATTTTTTGACTCCAGAATTCAAACACTCATAACTTTTGAATCACAACTTCAAATCAAACTTGCAAACTCATTTTGGAAAGGTAATCACACAAGGAACAGCTCTTCCAAATTTCAG
The DNA here is from genome assembly GCA_963920765.1 of Ulota crispa. Taxonomy (NCBI): domain Eukaryota; kingdom Viridiplantae; phylum Streptophyta; class Bryopsida; order Orthotrichales; family Orthotrichaceae; genus Ulota; species Ulota crispa. Next base: position 17,906,131 of record OY987243.1, on the reverse strand, counting down.
CTCAAAATCATGTTTACACAAAAAAAAATTTCACATAAATTTTTTGGGATTTCTTCTCTCTTCCAACTAACACTCATACATTAACTTCCAACATACTAAAGAATCTCTCCTCGTTAATTTTGACCCTATTTAAAGTAGGAAAGTGGGGCACATTAGCCCATGCTCCTCTCCATCTTAATCCCAGTATAGATGCTAAATTTTTTTTTCTTTCACATTTTTCTCATTCATTTCTAAACCTTTAATATTTTTTATTTTTTATTCAAACAAAGGTAAAATATTTGAGCCCTCTAAAACATCTAGATAAATATATATATATGATTAAATTACAGAATAAACACCATTGTAAAGTGGCTACGTGCCCTTGCGAGCATATAATAGCGTTAAATGTTTGTTTTCAACCGCGAAGTCATAGATTTGGTTGGTTGGAAAAGCGGTTGTCTCTGGCTGTCCGCTGATCTGGGTTTGAATTCCATTGGACTTGTTGAGTGATAATGGTAGCCTACGACTTAGCAGCTAGTGAAGCAGAAAATTGGCCCAGCCAATCCACTACCTATCTCCTTGAGTTGTGCATGTGACAAGACGGCGCAATGCACTGGAATATATAATCGCTGTGCTGTCACTAAACATTGATTCTCACCACGACCACCATTTTTGCTTCAATTATTGATTTATTAAAATCAATACAAATATAAATAAATAACAAGTATCTACATGATGAAGGGATCTCCATCAGGACAACGCTTGCTATGAGCGGGGGTGTCACTCTAGATCTGATTCTGAATACACCATGTCCTCTGTTTCCGCATCTTTTGATCTAAGACGGTGCAATGCTGATGCAACCACGTTAGTGTCCACTTCCACTGCATTGGACAACATGCATGTTTGCAGTTAGAGGTCATCATTCAATCTTGTGGCTTGTAGTCCTTGGAAGTCGGTTGTTCTACCGAGAGGTATGCACTCTACTGCAAGTGTGTCATCAGATTTGCAGAAATTTTGTATACTCTTTGGTTTCTTGAGTAGCACCACATTCTATCTAGACTTCTCTATATCCGTCAAAAACAACATCTGTTGAACATGGAGAGGGAACGCAAAAGATTGTGTAGAATGCGCAATTAATCTATCAAAGTTCATACTTGTAAATCCATAGGTATCACGTTTCATAGTAGCTGAGTTGCCTCTAGTATTTGCAACCACCCAATTGCAATAGAGAACAACCACCTTGAATTGCCCATAGTCCATAGATATTATTTCCTCCATCCATCCCACATACTCTAGATCTGCTATCCTCATGTTCGTATCCCTTGTTCTTGACCAACATAATTGTTGAAACGTTGCAGCTACACCAGAATCCATAGTAGTCAGGTGCTTCTCTGAGCTCTGAACTTGAATGTAGTTTTCAAAAGCGAATATGGATTTGTAAGACCTTGCTTGATTCGATGGAGGAAGGATCAGAATCCGTACATTATCATCTACGTCTTTGGTACCAAATTCTATGGTGTGTACAGCTGCTTTGAGAAACCATACGTAAAATTCTTCATTTTGCATTTCTGCTGGATATACCACTCGGCTCCTACTCCTTCTATGCCTATATTTGTGACACATTTTCTTGCGACGCACCATTTTCTCCCCGTGTTTCTTACAAAATCCCACTAATACAAGTCCACCACCATTTCATAATTCAGTATTTGATGCAAACATCATTCATTTATCTTGGAACCGCACTGCCTTAACGGACCGCATTGCATCTCTCATAGTTGATACATTTGACTGCATATAGTCTCATGACTATATAAACATCATTATGAATAGTCATTGCCAGCTATAGACATGACTATGTAAGTTAATGAAAGCAGAGCCTATGCATAGATAAAAAGGCACTGTTGTTACAGGCTTGTACTTCCTCCATTTTTCCAAGGGTGCCACATCGTTCAATACAAATTCATGTATCCACTCTTGTAGAGTAGGAAACAAGCATTGTAATTCTCTTTGGCCTTCCAACATCTCATCGGTCATTGTTGGTTCCTCCTTATCGTCCCAAATCCTCCTAGTCGTGACCTTGTACTCTTGCATGTACTTGATATAGAAGCCAAGTGCTTCTACTATTATGTACCTTTCCGCCATGCTGCCCTCAAGCCTAGCTCAATTTCTAATATATCCTTTGAGCACCTTCAAGTATCTCTCAACAGGGTACATTCAGCGCGTATGCATTGAATTGCATAGTTCCACCTCTTCCACTAGATGGACAACTAAATGGGTCATGATATTGAATAAAGAATGTGGAAATTTTTTTCCAATATACACAATGTTGTAGCCACATCAGACTTCAAGTCCTCAATATCATTGAAACTAATGGATTTACCACATATTCTTCTAAACACCCGGGATAGCATTATAATAGCAATGCGCACCTCTTTCCTCAAGGCTATTCGAATTCTTAGTGGTAGGACTTGTTGTAATAAGATGTGGTAGTTGTGGGACTTTAGGCTTTTCATGCACCCATTTGTGTGTATGCGCTTTTTCAGATGGCCCACGTATTGTATGGATGTTTTCAGTGAACGGATCTGCTCTACAAAAACAGCTCCTTCTTTTTTGATTAGAACATATGGCGCTTGAGGTAGCATAACACCCTCAATTTTTCTTCTGAGGACGGGCCACAAATGTCTCTTCACACCTGCTTCTTTCATGTCCAAATGGACTCCAATATTGTCTTTTACTCCAAACAAGGTTTTCATAATATTTGTAGAGAGGTTCTTCTCGCAATGCATCATGTCTAGCATATGTCTAATCAAAAAGTCCTGCAGAAATACATGGGTTGTCAAAACATATGTTTCAAAAAAACTTGCAAGATGCAACTACATACCTACTAAATAGTGGTCTTACTGCAACAAAAATACTTGGCCTACGTCACTTGAGCGTGTGGCTAGCCTGAATGAGTAGGCAAAATTGTGTTGTTTAGACATGACTCTTTTGAGTTACATGACTGTACTAGGCTGTACAACTTAGCTGAGTCACCTCACTTGGTAGAAATGAACACGCTATGTAACGTAGAGTTGTAGCGCATGAGTATTGGTGATCTATAACTAGATTTCTTCTCACAGGTGATATGCATGGGATTATGAAATGAGTACTTCACCAAAAAAATTCACCTTCTAGTATAGCAATGAAAACAAACAACTCCTTCACTTGACACCATGTTTTTGAATGGGGTCTTTACTTTGAGCTCGGTTGTTCAGGGCAAGATTGATCTTCCATTCCTTGCATTCATTTGCATAGCAAAGGTGTTCTCCTCCACTCATCCTTTGAGGAGGAGGTTTGAGGTCCACCTTGCCATCAAAGTTACCCCGCTTACGTCTCCATGGATGAAACATAGGCAAGTGCCGTCTATGCCCAAGATAGACATTCTCCTTCAACGCTTTTGATTGTTGAGTTGAAACATTTGGTCCACATATAGGACAAGCCTTGTGTCCCTTTGTGACCTGCCCAAAAATCAATCCATATGCAAGAAAGTCATTCACTGTCCACAATAATATGCTACATAGCTTGAATCTTCGTTCCTCAGTGTCTCGCCGTGATCCATCTAAGTAGTTCACCCCTTCCCACAACATTTGCTACTCCTCAATCAAGGGCGCCATGTAAATGTCAACATTCTTGTCAGTCACGCTCTCCTTTCTTGGTATGATCAGGATAAGCATCATAAAGAAAGTTTTTGTCACCAACCACAGAGGAAGATTATAGTTTAGCATCACCATGGGCCATGTGGAGTGGCTCAAACTTTGGGCCCTAAATGGGTTAACACCATCTAGTGCAAGCCCAAGTCTAATGTTGCGTTCCTCCTTTGCAAACCCCGGCCAAATGTTATTGACATGATTCCAAGCCTTAAAATCCACCACGGACCTCATCACCTTGTCTATATTTTTGCCTTCTACGTGCCACCTCATGAGCTCAGCCAATCGCGTGCAACTATACATTCTTCTTAAACACGAAATAAGTAGAAAGTGCCTCAACACTTTCATAGGTATAGTGCTCAAATTGGGAACATACCAAGATTTATGGCACGTAGGCCACTCCGTTGCATGTTCTAGTTCCTTTTGGAATAGGCAGCAACCATCTCTACAAGAGTGTATTGAGTTGTAGGAGAGGCCCAATTTCATCAATAAAGTTTTTGCTTTGTAGAAAACTTTGGGAGTGTGTTGCCCTCGGGTAGGATGTTGTCCTTCAATAGCTTGAGCAACTCGTCCACAAACTTGTTTGGCACGCCAAACATGGTACAACAAACTAGGATGAGCAATGTTGATGTTAGGCGATTTGATTTGCTTCCACAAAAAAGTGGTGTGTTTGCCTCATGCAAAAGTGCGTTCATGTCCACGCTGGCAGGGTCTTCTATGTGCATTGTAGGAGCACCTTCTCCCATTTCCTTTTGCTCTTCCTGCAAGTTCTTTACGTTGTTGTTGCTATTGGCTTGAATGTCCTCTTCCAGAGGGAAGTAAGGATTCAGTAGCTAAACCGCCATCTTCATCATATTGCATATGGAAGTCTTCATATCCATTAAAGCACTCCGTCACCATTTGGAGAACCTCAACTTCTCCCTATTATGTAACAAGGTCAGATTGCACCTTTGTTAATCTTTGGAGTTCTGCCTATGTTGATTCCGTCTGCTGCCTCTTTTGTGCGGGGAAAACCAAGTCAAGTTTGGCATTATTGTCTTGCATTTTTCAAGGCAGGAAAACATCAAGATGAGCTGTGAGTTCCATGCAATGAGGTAAGTCTGTGTCAAGAGAAAATGGAAGCTCACCACGTTGAGAGTCATGCTATAAAGACGTCAAAGTCACGTCACCAGTGCCACATGACTGTCTCTAGTCATATAGTGGCGGGTCCAAGTTTGGTTGTTGTGTGGCAGTTTTAGGGTTACATGAAGTAGAAATTTCATGCACATTACAAATGTTGAGCGCTTTTCCCTCGCTAATTCTGATCTTTAGACTCATTTTTTGCAATTAAGACCCTATGAGTAGCATATGTTTAATACTTCTAAACTCAAAATTCAGTGCCGGCATTGGTTGAATGTAAACAACTAGACAATACTAGGATTTGAATTGACGCACGCTCTATGCATTGCCGCCTAAGATACTGACACTGCTATGGTAGCCCTAACTGAACAAGGCGCAGACAAGTTCCATCAAATTCCATGTGCTAGATAATGGAGAGGCCTATATCCATTGACCACATGTACAAATAGAAGAAGCACACCTAGAGAATGTTGCAATACACAGGGTTTGCTATTATAACCTCTAATATATAATCGCCCTGCATTTTAACGTGCACATTGCAGAGGAACAAGGGCAAGGTCAGGCCGGCTTTGTCTAGAATGGTTGTCTTGACAACAAAGTTTATTAGTATGGAATAGTTCCTACCATTCCAAATTACAAGATTTGTTTGAAATTTGTAGGAGAAACGTGCAACTATAAAGATGAATAACACAAGTTCAATTCACACAGTAGTTTGCATACAATTCCTCTCCTGCCGCAATGTCTCTTGATGCTATTTTCATCACGTAACCCCATTCAGATGTATTCCAAGGTTTGGGGTACATGTGAAACTTCCACACTACATTTCCTATCTCTTCATGCTCCTAAGAATTGGTAATGAATCCAGCAACATTCCCCTTCATGACATCTCCATCTACAAACAACTCCTTTTCTACCTGCATTACATAAGACTTGATGGAAACAAAGTTTTTTTCTAGCGTCTTTTACTCTCGCAATGTATATTGAGGTCCAACAAAAGGTAGTAGTTCATCCCCCTTACAAGCAGCTTGCGTTGCAAACAAACCCCATCCCATGAATTGGAATTCAAAAACTCTAACTTCCCAAGTCCTACTCCAATTTGAAAACTTAGTTAATATTAGAATGAACCCGTCACACCACTGCCCGTCAAATACATTTGACCTCCACCTCTGTAATGCATAGGCTCTTGCAGAAATGTTGTTTGTGATTGTAGGTGGTTTGTTTGATGTGGGGTTTAGAAATGACAAAAGCAATCGCAAGCAAGCTCTTTGGAAGAGGCTCTCTATGTAGCCCACACATGCCCCAATATTTTCATTATTGCAAGTGACAAACAGTGCATGCTAGAATACATACAATGAAAATTGCATTGCAGAACTTCTTACCAAATGGAAGACGTGAAGGCAGGGTCCCGTTTTCTGCTTTGGAGGTGTTTATGAATAGTTGCTCAAAGCAGAACTTTGCCTCTCGAACACTCACAACACGGACATGAGTAACGTCGTAGATACATTTTGTCTGCCTGTATCTCTTCTTGTTGCCATAGTTGGAGATCTCTAAGAGCTTGCACTTCCTCAATTACCATATTCCAGTGCAGACCTACATGGAAATGGCAATATAAATAATTCTTAGAAGTCATTGTGTTAGGCCCACAGATGCATTTAATTGCTCTCGCGCAATGAAGCTGCACTGCCGTGGGCGATGATGAAAGTAGCACAATTCTACAGGGCTCAAAATTCAGTCCATTGAGTATTTGGCACAGCATACTGCAGAAAAGAAAACCTCACTCCACACTATGAACTGAAGGCAATTGCAGGGCGTTGCTAATCTACCGTAGAAGTCATTGGCAATGTGTGAAGGTGTTTGTATTGATTCCTATTGCCAGAAAATCCAACACAACTTCCACTGTTGGCCATAACCTTGTCAGTGGGTTATTTCTAGGGAGGCGATGGAGACACATGACTCTGTCCAGTCATATCTGTCTCCAAAGTGACATGACTGGACAGAGTGACAAGGCAATGTAGGTAGGTTTACGGCAATAGACCTGTCAATAAATGCAATTGCGTTTGATGACGGCCCTGATGGCCGCAACAAGTCAGATTAGTGCATTGCCTGCGTTTGGCACTTGAGTGTTTGCATTGAGCACTGTATAGTGATAGCCAGCCAAAGTACAGATACTCAAGTGCCGGGGGAGGCAAAATTGACAGCTGATGATGTTACACAATGGCATCTCCATCAATCACAGACTACGACAATTTGAGGAGGAAAAAAATTGAGGAGAACAACAAGATACTTTGGGAATTAGGCTTACTTGAGCACAAATCAAACTCCTTGCAACCACCACACGTTGGGTATGCCACTCTTGCCTCCTTCACAGTGTTTTATCCTTTGCTTTTTGTAGGAACTATGAATGTTGCAGGATTGGGAGGTTTCTTTGGTTAAACAGGCTTGTCTTTCTGAAATGCACATGCACTACTATAGTACCAGTTATTGCAGTAGAGGTCAAGGTTGTCACTCTAGAGAAATGATGGTGCTGTCGCGCAGGTCTAAGGCAGTAGAGAAGTGCGTCCTCTGACGAGCTAGAGTATAATGCATTAGTGAGTGGTTCATCCGATAGGAAGGATCCGCCTGAAACGCGTGATCATAGCCACCACTTAGTCAAGCTTCCGCAAGGAAATGGTGTGGGCTTCACTCCACTAAGAGTGCGCAAAGCTATAGAGCGGTTTCAACAAGAAAAGGGGTCGTTCTTGTCTAACCAAGAGTAGGGTGAACTGAACGTGGCTTACAATACAAGTCTGGATCTCCCTATCCTGAGACACGCTACTCCACCTCTCTCAACAAGTCCATTGGAGAAGAAGATAGTCTATGTGAAAGCAGTAGTACCGCCCTCCACGTAGAACCCCATGTCTTAGTAGGTGTCCTATATAATGAACGCAGAGAACTTTGCTCTAGACCGTGGAATCTAGAAATATTCACAACACACCCGCAGCAAGGACTCATTTGCATTAAGCAGAGTTTAGATTTCATGCCAAGAATGAGATGCTATACAAGAATTACATGACTCTATTTCTTCTTTCTTTGGTTGAATTTTGTTATCTCTAGAGCGTATGACAATGTCCCTGTAGTAGCCCATCTTGTGCTGCCAATTGCCTTCTCTGGATCGATATTTGGTGGATGGAAATTTATCTAATCAAAAAACTTGCTCGTCCAACCTTTGCAAATTGAAATTGTAGAAGGGCTAGAACCCTTACGCATTTCATGGGTCTAAGAATACAGGAAAGGAACTTGGCAGCTACCATTGTAATTTTCCACAACATGGCAGCACATTTATTGCAGGACATTAAGGCTTAAACCCTAGAAGTTTAACTTATAACTACCCAAAGGCACATGACTTGTGGTAGTGACATTTGCTATGATTAAAAGTGTTTGTTTGAGCAAACCTTGAGAAAGTGTGGTAATGCCATGCAGTACTCATGAATGCAATGAATGTTGTCAGAAACAAATACCCTCAAGGTAGAAACACCTGCAATCCTTGAACAGTAGCATCTACACATCTTGCTATTTGTGGGCAAGCTTGGGGTAGCCGGATTAAAGAAGAGAAATAAATGGATACTACATTGGCAAGCCTAGCCACGGCCATTGCTAATTTACCTGATTCCTTGCAAGGTGACATGTTCCGTATGATTTCTACATTCCCTGCCATTACTTTGCCTATTTTGGAAGCAACCGCTAATGAGCTTGGAAGGGTTTATGATAGCAATCGAGCACGTACAACAGAAGTGCCCAAGAAGAGTCGTGAAGAACCGCCGCGGAGGAGTTCTAGACCCAGAGGCGATTCCCAAAAAATGGCGAGCAGTGGCGACAATAGTGAGGACCCTTCCTTTCACGGTGATGAGGAGACTGATGAGGCCTCTATCGAGGAGGGCGCCAAAGACGCAAGGGTGACCCAAAAGGTTAGAATCTATTGAACCTCCACTTTTACTTCCTCATGTGTTGTGCTTTATTGATTAGGGTTTCTCTTTGTCCAAGCAATGTTGTTGCAAGAGACCCAACATCAGGGGAATGAACCACTAAACTGGAGAGTACAAGGCCACCCTAAACAAAAGGGGGGCAAATCAGCAGCAAAGAAGACAGCCCTAGCAAGTCTTCAAGTGCCGGAGGTTTCTCCCCCAAGCTTGGAGGACTTGCCAGTAGAGGAGGATTGGCCAGAGGAAGAAAACAAGGGGAGTAGTGCGGAGAACAATGATGAAAAAGTTGGTGAAGAATATCAAAACAAAGTCCTCTTAGAGCTAGAGTTGTAGAAGATTATGATCAGAAAGCAGATGGCAGCAAAGGGCATCTTCCCAAAGCACCTCGAAGACAAATCTCTTGACCTTGGACACGAGAAGGGAAAGGCAGATCGAATGGAGCCATCTTGCGCGGAGAAGCACAGACAAAGGGAGGTAGGAAAGGATGCGGTTGATCCAAAGACCCTCAAAGTTGCTTGTTCTTCAAGGCACCGCAAGAGCCCAAAGTGAGTTGAAATTGACCCGGATGGAGATCCCACAGGTTAGGATCGTCCAGCATGGCTAGCGAAGCTCTGAGGGTTATTGCGGGATTTGGACTGGAGTTTCAATAACTTCAAAACCCACCCTCGGCCCCTTTTGCTGGCCATCAAGGATAAAATGGCAACCTCATTTTAATGCAGGGGGGTAGGGGATGTGCCGGAGGAGAACTTCTTCAAAATCATGAGGAAGCAAATGCGTACAAAGCGGTCAAACGTTAAGAAGAAACTTGATCAAAGGAGCCCCCTTCCCTCAAACGTGAAGAAGGGTCACGCCAAAAATTTCAAGAAGCTAGTTGGACTATCTAACAAAATTGCAAAGGCGGAGCGCATGAAAAATGCACAGCGAAGTCTTCAAACAGCTTCTGCATCAAGGAAGTCAAAAGGGTCAAATAGCTCGCGACTAGTGAGTGTCTAAACTAACTTTGGATCAATTGTATGTGCATTGCCATGGCTGGGGTGGAAATTCCTCCTCATCGTTGACCTACCTATACATATGTGGGGTGTATGGAGCCCCTGTCTTGGCAATTCTGGGTTGTATGCAACTATGCATGACCAAGTTCTTACTATGAACGTGACAAAGTCATGTATTTGCGCAAAGTCATACTACTGTCCACGATCATATGACAATGTGTAGTCATGTTACTGTGTTTTTATTGACATGTTGTAGCTTGTCTTGGTGCAGGCCATTGAGTTGTCTAGTCCTCCAAAAAAGAAGGGAAGCAAGCGACTAAATTTGTCCTAGAAAAACACGGAGCCATTGAGGCTGAAAAGGTCCGGAGAGGCCGATGACAACGATGTTGCAGAAAATCCGGAGGTTGTAGAAATCCGGCAGGAGATAAAGGAGCTTAAGGAAGATATGCAACAAGAGGTGAAGGAGCTTAAGAAAGAAGTCAGCACCAACATGGCTGACTTCTCAGCCACAATGGAGAGGTTCATCCAAGAATTCCGCAGTGGGCCTGGGAAGGGAACAGACCCTTCAATTGCAGCAAAAGCGCTAGTTACACCAAAGGCAGCAGGACCTTCTAAGCTTGCACCACCTGTTGCAATTGTTACGAACCCAACGAGGAGAAGAAAGGCAAGTACTGCTGTCGTCGACAAAGCGATGACCCCTCACTACACCCCTAAGCCCCATGGAGAAAGAGAAGGGTAAAGGGAGGAGCTTGCATGAAGGAGAAGGTCTAGAGGAGTCCTTGCTCGGCAAGGAGGAGGCTGTGGAGGAAGTAGTGGCCAATCTCCCACCCAAAAGTGGCGCGCCGGTAAAGCAGAAGAACTAGAGGGCACTAAAATCCAATGTAGATTTGCCACGTTGGCCAATGCGTGCAGCAGCAGCACAAGAGAGGGCCATGGAGAAAGCCAAGAATGAGGACGCGGCTGCAAAGGTCTAATGTATCGCCACAAACATCGCATTTAATTAAACGTAATAGTTGTTGCTTCTGCTCAATAAGGGGCTCTATACTAAATTTTTGGACCAAATATGTACGCAGGCTAGCCTTGACAAGAGTTCCAGTGACCACGACAATGGTGACAGTGGAGCAATGTCCGACGCCCTGCCGACAAAGAGGGTGCGCAAGAGGGTTGCAATAAAGACAAGCCCTCCTTTGAAGAAGAAGAAAGCCTTGTCCACTCCAAGTTTTCTACCTGTGAGGTTGTCGGAGGAGAAAAAGAGGAAGGTTTTTGTATTGAACGTGGTGGGATTGCTTTGCAATGTCAAACCACTTCACAATAGACGAGAATGGAGGGCAGATTTGACGACGCTCTACGCAAATGACCACAAGGTCAAAGTAAAACAACAAAATGGCTGCGGACCATTCTTGTCCGCCCTACAAAAGGACTTTGACGTGGGCATTTGGTCTCCACTAGAAGATTCACTTTTATAGCAGGTAGCTATCTTCTTGGGGATTGGGTCCAAAGTGAAGTGGTGCTTTAGATGGGGGAACAAATTAGGGGGCAATAATAGGGACTTGCACAACCTCGTTGGCATGGTACCCAATCCCTCCAATGCTAAGGCCCGACTCCTACATGTAGACTAGGACATGGAGGTGACAAAGTTTCTCCCCCCTCCAAAACGTACTAACCATCAGTAAGTGGGATCTTTTAGTCGAAAAGGATGAGTTTCTAACTAGACTTGTAAAAGGATTTGCTGCTTTTGCCATAAACCCCTCTACTGTTGAGTACACTAAACCATACCTAGAGAGGGCAATCCTTGAGGCAGCATGTATTGAGCCTTTAGTACATCGCTACAACCTAGACGCTTTGTTTTGAGTTTCCATCTATTTTTAAAAAATTGGGTAGAAGTATGAGTGTGGGACTTGCTTCACAAAAGTGTCAAGTGTTGTTTGTGCGATGCTAAGGAAGATGTACTCTTCCAAGGGAATTGCTTACAAATGCATGTGGCCCTCTTGCAAGATGCGGGAAATGTAGAGGTAGTGACGATGGTTGCAACTAAGGTGGGAGATACGCCATCGGAACCTGCGTTAGCCTTTGGCCTAAAGGTTAAGGTTTTTGACCTTGATGACGACAACAAGGCCATGGATACTGTTGTTGCCCATGGAGAAATTGTTAGCCTTGCAGGTAGCATGTTGTATGGGAGGATGATTAAAGAGGGCAATGTGTCCATCACAGTGATGTCAGTGGTTCCTGGGAAAGAAGGTGTCCTTTTGTTTGAGGGGAACAATAATGACGACCCTCCAATGGTGCGCTTGGGCAATGCCCTAAACTTCATCACAAAGTGGTTGACCAATGCCGTTGCTTATTCGCCGGAATGAAATGTCATAATTGCAAGCGCTCTTGCAGGCACATTATGTAGGATAGAAACAACTTGTTCTATTTGTACATGAATGCATTTTGAGACGCCTATGTTGTGATGTGCCCTACCAAAGTGCTCAGTACATGTATGTGCATTTCAGATTGAGACGTTGATTTCTATCACATTGTTCAAAATAACCATAATTCATGGTTGTTGAAGCTGCAATGCATTATCCTAAACCCTGAACCCAAAGACCGAGAATGTAAAAAATAACCAAAATTTAGTATGTAGCTGAGCGGTGAGGGAGAAGTTTGTGAACTCCAAATCGTAACAATGCATGGGCAAACGTTTTTAAGAACCTAAAATGAAGTATACCTTGAAGCCAAAGAAGAAGTGACTCTAAGAAGTCATGTACCATTCAACATTAGCAGGAGAATGTGACTACAATTAGTCTTAGTAAAAGGGGGTGATTTGGCAAAAGTGACTCTATGTAGTCACGCCTTCTGTGACTAAAAAGAGTTGTGTTCCCTTTCACCATTGAAGAAGAATTGTCCACCTCAACCATTTTGAACATCCACTTCATCATTAATAACATCCAAGGCACCACTCCTAAGAACCAATGTCAAACACATATGACAGTATGCATGATCTTTGTCAAGAGTCCACGTCGGCACATGTCAGTGCTTGTGTCAGGAATAACCAGAGTCTCTGTTAGAGATTACTAACAAATCATGTCAGAGTTTGACAGATTGCCCAGGCACCTGAAAATAATAGCGTAGGAAGTGTATACCTATGGAAACGCTGCAAATACGCACATGGAACTTTGGCCGTATATGACAAGGGCATACAACTGTCAAAAAACATGACTAAAAATGGATGGCAGTTTGAAGTGATATATGCCGCTATGTGACTCTAAGATGGCGGAGCCATATTATGAGTGATATGGCTTCTGAATAAACTCCGGATAGTCATATTGCTAAGTCGCAAAATGCTGCTATTGTTGTAGTGTCTAATCTATCCAAATTTAGATTTACCTCTGTGTTTTTTAATGTTGGCTGTATGTACTTGTGGCTTAATACTTGTGAATTGGATTAATCTAATCTAATCTCATTTAGATTTAATTGCCTCTTTGCTTCCTTTAAAAACATAGCTATCCAAATCCTAAACCCTAAACTATTATTAAATGATTTGGTATAATCTATCCAAATTTGGATTTGCCTCTTTGTTTTTTAATGCTAGCTCTATGTACTTGTGGCTAATACTTGTTAATTGGATTATAATAATCTACTCTAATTTAGATTTAATTGCCTCTTTGCTTCCATTAAGAACATAGCTCTACAAACCCTAAACCCTAAATTGTTATTACAAGATTTGGTATAATCTATCCAAATTTGGATTTGCCTCTGTGTTTTTTAATGTAGGCTCTACGTACTTCTAACTTAATAGTTGTGAATTAGATCAATATAATCTAATCTAATATACATTTAACTGCCTCTTTGCTTCCTTTGAGAACATAGCTTTACAAACCCTAAGCCCTAAACCATTATTATATGATCTGGTCTAATCTATCCAAATTTTGATTTTCTTTATTGATTTCTTTTAAAAGGCTTGCTCTACATACTCATGCCATATAACAATAATTACTTGGATTAGTATGATCTACCCAAATTTAGATTTGCCTCTTTGCTTTTTAAAGTTGGCTCTATGTACTTGTGGCTCAATAGTTGTGAATTAGATTAATACAATCTAATCTAATTTAGATTTAATTGCCTCTTTGCTTCCATTGAAAACATAGCTCTACAAATCCTAAACCCTAAATAGTTATTACATGATTTGGTCTAATCTATCCAAATTTGGATTTGCCTCTTTGTTTTCTAATGCTAGCTCTATGTACTTGTGGCTTATACTTGTTAATTGGATAAATAGAATCTAATTTCATTTAGATTTAATTACCTCTTTGCTTCTTTAAAAACATAGCTACCCAAATCCTAAACCCTAAACTATTATTAAGTGAATTGGTCTAAGGTACGTACACCCATAAGCATCAGTGTCCGTATAACTGTCACCATTGAAATCTTTGAAAATCTATGGAAGTGAATAGATGTAATTACAAGGATGTACAACATGAGAACATGAACCTTAGTGTTGGTATTAGGTACAATGGCAATTTGCTCTTTAAGAATTCACAACTTGTTCTCACAGTATCCAAACAATACATTTGAAAGTGCAAACTCATTATTTTTCCGTTCCTAATAGAATCCAATAATTTGCTAGCTGTTTGTTGATATTCATCATGTTCAAAACCCTTAGTTTAACGCTTATGGGTGTACAAACCTTAATCTATCCAAATTTGGATTTGCCTCTTTGATTTTAAAGCTGGCTCTATGTACCTGTGGCTTAATAGTTGTGAATTGGATTAATATAATCTAATCTAATCTAGATTTAACTGCTTCTTTTCTTCCATTGAAAACATAGCTTTACAAATCCTAAACCCTAAACCATTATTATATGATTTAGTCTAATCTATCCAAGTTTAGATTTGCCTCTTTGCTTTCATTTAAAAGCTAGGTCTATATACTTGCAGCATATAGGTGTTCATTGTATAGGTTAATCTAATCTAATTTTGGTTTGCCTTCACAAAACAATAAAATCATTATATTAATTAGCACATTAATTTTCTAGATTGTTGAGGCAAAGTGTCATTTCTTCATATAAATGGCCCAATTGTTTGAGCTGAACATGACTAAGTAGGTAGTAGTGAGTAGCCAATCCATACTTGTCAATTCTAATAGGGAGTACTCTATATGTCCAGCCCCAATTGCACTTAAAGCACCATTCTTAACAAACTTCATGCGAATTCAAAGTAGCAGCTAAGTGTGCTTCATCCACAAGTTGTCTTATTGCTATCACCAAGATTCATTTTTTTGCTCTTCACTTGCTTTAGCCGCTGTTTGCGCGATCTTGCACCTTGTTTTTGCTTTAGTATCAGTACCTTCTGAGGAATTTTTTTTGTTTCTTTCACCCAACGGTTGCTTTTGCCTTCAATTGCTTTTGCAAGTTTGCGAGGTGTTCCACCTTGTGTTCTCTTGAGTGCCGGTACCTTCTGAGGTTCTAATTTTTTATAATTTGCAGCTTGTATTTGTCACCAAAAATGCATCCATCACTAGAGGCAAAGCTAAAGCGAGAGGCAAAGCTAAAGCGGGAGGCAAAACAAAAGCGGAAGCAACAAAAGCAGCAGAAGCAAAAGGGCATGAGCGGCAACTCCCCTCCCCCTAAAAAGCATTGCAAGGAGCTCGATGTATCTGATTCACATTCCAGCAAAGAATCCAAAGATGCAGAGCTCAACGACATTGAATCTACTGAAGCTGCTACTGTAATACTTGCGAGTGTGTATGACCTGGGCAACGTCAAGTTTGATGTCCCATTTGATTTGTCCAGTATTCCAGCAGGTTTGCAGGATAGGATGCTCACGACAGCACCTGTGCTTTGGAGGCGCAATGCTAAATACAACGACGCCTTTTTCCGCGACAAGGTGGGCCTCTGCGACCAAGGGCCATCGGTGGATGACATCTTGAAGGTGTACCCCGTTGTACAAGAGGACGACATCAAGGAGATATGGAGATCGGGAGGGCACCCAAATTGTTTTGAGATAACAAGGTGCACGGACAAGGAGCAAGCTCAAATCTTTTTGCAACACAACTTCCAAGTGTGTGGAAATTGCCTTGACAACGCATAGTTTCCAATGCGATTCCTAAAGGCTGCTTTTGCAAGGCTCGTGCATGGCAAGGATGTCAATTGGGTTGTAGAAGCACAAGAGCATTGTGCCAAGCGCCTTGCTTCTCCTACAAAGAACCCCCGGAAACTAGGACCGGTTGCATTGCGGCGGCACATGGAGTGCTTGTGCGAGATAATTGCAGATTTGGCAACTGCAAGCCCGATGCGTTGTAGTATGCCCCAACATATGAATGCAGTAGTGACTAAGGTGGAAGCTGCAAAGGCAGCTGAGGCATCCGCAGCAAATGCTCTTCAAGTGATAAAGAAGAAGTGTCACTAGTAGAAAACTAAGCTAAAACCCACTAAGTTATGTCATGTATTTTATGTTGAGTTTCATGTTTCTAACGCAAAATTTTGTTGCACTGTGCAAAATTTTGTTGAACTGTGCAAAATTTTGTTGAACTGTGCAAAATTTTGAGTTGTCCAACAAAAGTTTGCATTGGAAACATGGAACTCAACATAGACTACATGACATAATTTAGTGGGTGCCAATGCAATTTTCTTCTAGTGTGTGCAGACGCAATGGAGGTGTTGACTGCAGGCTCAAGTGAAGAGTTTGCAAAGCTTAAATGGGAGAGCAACGCAGCAACTTTGGAGCAAAAACGCCTATTTTGCAAAGGGAAGCTAGAAGAGTACAAGGCGCATGCGGAAGTGGTGCGAAATATTTTGCAGAAGGTAGCAGACATGCATGAAGCACAGATGCTGGCGCATTCAACTATAATCAAGCTAGAGGCGGGACCCCTCAGTTAAGCCATTGCTGATCACGACCGCACCAAGGCGGAGGTTGTTGTTGCGGAAGTGGCCCTTGTGAAGGCAAAGCAAGAGAATATGGAGTTGCGCCCCCGCCTAGTTTTCAAATTTCCGAATGGCCAATCTATTCCGCCAATTGTATTTCCTGTAAGTGATGTTTGCCCCATGTGTTGCAAAGGATTGGTAGCATCCGCAGCGATCTTGGGTTCATGCGGTTGTCTCTCACAACATATGTGTGGAAGAGATAATTGACTCCGATAAATTGGTTTGCCCCATGTGTACTTCTAATCTTCATACCACGTGGGTGGCACAATGGGATGGCAAACTTGACAAGAATTAAGAAAAATAAGTTGAATTCATCATTGACAAGCTCAAGAGTATTGCTGCAGACGGGGCTAATATTGTAGGCAAGGCAGTTGCACGTAAACCTAGACTTCTTCCTCTTGACTTCCAGGTTGAAGATGCTGTAGGTGATCCTGCCGTGTTGGCTGATGTTTTGTCCCCTGCTGTAGCATTCAATCATGTAGAAAAACAAATTGAGGTCATCGAATATGACTGCGAATTAGATTAGTTTTTACTTACAGCAGCAACCTTGTCTATCTTAGTTTTTTAGTGTATTAGCTAGAATGCTCTTGCAGACATACTATTGAACTTCATTCTAGTTAAATACATTTTTTGACCGGCTATTTATCCTAGTTCATTGTAAATGTACACCTGTTGCACTTCCATTGTGAATACACCTTGTAAATGAAAGATTAAGCATTTTGAAATTTCTATCTTTTCTAGGAAATAGTGTGCATGCTGAACGAAATGGCGTTTGAATTATATAAATTGCTATAAAATTGAAATTTCTATGAGCAATTGAAGTTCATGTGGGGACTACTTAAGCACATTTGCACATCTTATTCATAAATTCTGAAAAATTTGAATTCAACATGTATTCCATTCATAATTCAATGTTAGTAAGTTAGAGCTAGACCGCGATGTGACTTGGTAAATGTTCTAGAAACTTAAAAAAGAGGGTTGCAAATCTGTTCAAATTGATCAGTATCTTTGTGCAGCAAATGAAAATTATTCTATAATGTTAGTGTTCTTTAAAAAGATTAGTAACTTAAAAAACCAGATTTTACTATTTAATTTCACATTCTCAAACATATCATAAAGACTCTAAAATTTGAATACCCCCCTTTATCCCTCATTTTCAAAGATGCTCTAGCCTTTAGCATTTTAGTATGAAACCAAGGTGTTACATAAACTTCAAATTCTATAAAGGAAGACATTTGGGGGGAAAGAGGAAAAGGGTGGGAAAAGGAGGGAAAGAGAGGGTAAAAATAGAAGGTAAAGAGAGGCAAAAGCTGTATAAAAAAATTAGCAAAAAAATAGAGCACAAATCAGAGAAATTGCACAAAATGTGGATAAGGCATACTTGTTACAACATTTTGGCGAATACCTAAGTTCCAAATTTTCATTCAATTCATTAAATTTCTTCACTCGATTGATTTAATTTTTGCTAAAACTTTGATGTTTACAATCTTTCTTTTTTTGGTTTTAGTTGTACTACAAAACTAATAAGTTTATTTTGTACTATATTATCATATTAGCTTAAATAATTGTTGAATATTATGTGTTCTTGAAGATCTAAGCAACAACCGTAGGAAATCTATATTAAATTTTTGAACTATTGCAAGTCACTAGCTACCACACACTATTCACTATCATTACTTTTTTGTATTTTTATTTTGTAACCTAAATTTTGAAATACAAAGGTAAATCAGAGGGTAGGATTTGATATTAAATAAGATAGGGTGTGATATTAAAGAGGTTAGGATGTAATATTAAAGAGGGTAGGATGTGATATTAAAGAGGGTAGGATGTGATATTAAAGAAAGTAGGATGTGATATTAAAGAAGGTAGGGTGTGACATTAAAGAGGTTAGGATTTGTTATTATAGAG
The DNA here is from genome assembly GCA_963920765.1 of Ulota crispa. NCBI lineage: Eukaryota > Viridiplantae > Streptophyta > Bryopsida > Orthotrichales > Orthotrichaceae > Ulota > Ulota crispa. The sequence continues at coordinate 17,887,587 of OY987243.1, read as the reverse complement.
GTCAAATATGATATTACAAAAGTCACTTGGATTGCATCCATAATATCACAAAGAATGGAGATGTGATATTAAGGAGGTTAGGATGCAATATTACAAAGGTAATTGAGATTTTTGTAGTATGATTAGTAGTAATACTAACCTCTATAGTATCACACCCTAACCTCTTTAATATCATATTTCTATTTTATGTGATATTATGGATACAATCATAGCAACCTTTGTAATATCACATTGACCTCTGTAATATCACATCTTAACCTCTTTAATGTCACATCCTAATTGGCCTCTTTAATACCACATCCTAACCTCTTTAATGTCACATCCTAATTGGCCTCTTTAATACCACATCCTAACCTCTTTAATGTCACATCCTAACCGGCCTCTTTAATATCACATCTTCATTTTTTGTAATATCATGGATATAATCAAAGGGACCTTTGTAATATCACATTTGACATTTGTAATATCATAGTTGACCTTTGAAATATTACAATTGACCTTTGTAATATCATATCTTAATCTATTTAATATCACATCTCTATTTTCTGTGATATTCTAGTTACAATCATAGTGACCTTTGTAATATCACAGTTGACCCTCTATAATATCACATTGTAGCCTCTTTAATACCACATCTCCACTTTGTGTAATATTTTAGACACAATCATAGTGACTTTTGTAATATCACATTTGACTTTTGTAATATCACATCTCCATTCTCTATGATTTTATGGATACAATCATAGTAACATTTGTAATACCACATTTGACCTCTTTAATATCACATCTCTAGTTTGTGTGGTATTATAGGTTCAATCATAGTGACCTCTGTAATATCACATTTGACCTTTTTAATATCAAATATGTCCCTCAATAATATCACATATCAATCTTTGTGACATCCCATACATACGTTATGAAGACTCACTAAAAAATTTATCAAGTAGTTTGTGAAGCTTTGCAAGAATGGTAACTTTGTTGATTGTGGCATGAGCAACACCTCGTAAATTTCAGTATTTTTTTTGGTACAATTATCCAAAAACCTTTAAAATTCAAATGTTTGACACCCACTACCACCTTATTCAATAGTTCATGTGCAATGGTATAAAAAATGTTCAACTTATAATAATGGGTTTTATACTATTTAGCTGGTTTCTAATTCAATCTAAATTAGATATTGGAAAACAAATATCAATGTTATCCTAAAATTATCAATGGTAATTACCGTACACACATATGCTCTCTCTTTGTATTTCTTGGCTATACAATTATAATTTTAAGCAACATGATGTTATATCAAACTAGTTTTTGTTAATCTTTGAAAATAGGATGTATTGAAATGTAATGACCCTAAAACTCAAAAAAAAATTGGGTGCTTAAATTTGCATTTAGAAATTAGTCTGTCTTAAAATAATGTCATACTATGAACCAATTCTTTGTACTAAGTCATGGTATAATTAGAATATCCTACCAATAGTATATTTCAAAAAATATGGATAAATCATATTTTGGTTTCAGAATTGTAAACCACCAGTATAGAGGTAGCTTGGCAAAGTGAAAGAACTACATAATCCTTAGTATTTTCATCACATGCATTTGTTTCAATTAATGCATGTTTGTTACAATTTGTTATTGGATGTTTCATTGTCTCATGTATCTTTCATAAGAAAATTTCTTGGATACCCCTGAAATTTGGGATATTTACATAGATATCCTTGCTTTTTTAGGAACTCTACACAAATATCCATGGATAAAAAATTTAGGCATTTTTTTTGTTGTGTATGAAACTTTCCTTCCTCCTTTGTGCACATGTAGTGTCTTTTTTATTTCATTACAGTCCCTTCTTTGACATTGGTCATAGAGAAAGTACAAGCACAACCATACAAATGTTTGAAAATTTTGGTCAAAAGGGTATTTGCGTAATTTCTGAAAAAGAAAAGGTACCTTTCTAAATATTGCAAACTTCAAAGGTATCCATAAAATCTTCCCTATTTTCATTTAGTCCAAAATATTTTACAACTACTTGGCATATAAATATGTATGAAAATGAGTGCAAAAGAGTGCCGTGTAGGCACAAAGTTGAGCAAGCGTAGAAAGCCCATAGGTACAACAACACGCAAGCAATGCAACCCGCTACACCACGCTACTTACAACTTCCGCCCGGATTTACAAAAATCCATGCGGCATTAGGTTTTCAAAAATCTATGCAACATCAAAATTTTGTCTTTAGCAAGATTTCTGGAATTTTTCCCCTATTTGAGGGTTTTATCATTTTCATGTAAAAACAACTTTTTCATAAGAGTTAGGAATAATTCTATTCCAAGCCTACAACTACAAAGTGAATATTCAAAAACACAGTTTAACGGACTCTACTACTTGACCACTATATAGCCAAAAGCATAAGGCCACTTCCATCTTTAGATAGCTTATAGTAGGAGTCTCCTAAACATTGAACTATTATGCCATAGGAAAGAAAACTAGAGAGCTTCAAAAACCGGATCATTACAACGGTAGTAAAGTTCACATTGTTGCAATGCGCTGTGCGGCCGCATTAGTATGACACCATCTTCACTCTCCCATGAGCTGGTAGCACTGCCCCTATCTTGGTACTTCCTTCTAACTGACTATTAATCTACCACAACATCAAGTGCCAAAATGTTAAGATGGTTGAGCTTTATTCTAATTGACTAATCCTTCAAGCAAAGCATATGCAAGCACATCTATATTAGCCACGCACCTTTTTGTCGCGTTGCCTTGACTGCTCAACAACCAAGTCATAAGAGTCTGGGATGCTCTCTTGTGATAGCACAATGGCAATTTCCTCTCGGATGTGTGACACTGGCCATGTTTTACCAACCTCAAACAATGGAAGCACTTTGTCTCCAAACACTACACTGCAACTTACCATATCCGAAATGATTACTTGATCCATGACCACCCAATTTTGACCTCCCTCGCATTTGTACCTAACGTAATAGAAAGTCATATACAACATCTAGCAAGCAATATGAAATCAAAATCTAATGTTTGGGCGACTAACTTGGGTCTTAATGATATCACGACCAACTTGCCACTTCTTGTCCCAGCTAAGATCCATCAAACTAGCAAGCAGTGTATCGAATGGTTCATTGAAGATATACATGGTGCGTGTGCGCTGAATGTCATCAACCACTCCAAACAAGTCAACCATCACGTGAATTGGCATAAACCACTATATATGCGCAACTTTGCTGCCAATGCTACCTTTCATTGCGGCAGCAACGTCCATTGCCAACTTTAGCCAAAAGACTTCCAAAGTGTGCATGTCCGGAACAAGCCAAGTAGGATCAGTAAGCTTGGGCAGCGGCAATGCTTCAATATTCCCATATAAATCCGTGCCAGACTTTGGAATATAAATAGCCTTCAAAAAGAAAATCCCATTCTCAAGCAACTGCTTGTGACTGCGCCCATTGCGACCCGTCTCTCTAATCTTGTGGTGCAACACCAAAATCACATCTAGCACTGATGACAGCGACACCCAATTGTCCCAATATGAAGCATAAAGAAGATTGCAAGCTTGTGGTTCACTAGCACCAATAGCTAGGTTCAAATGCAACTCGCGCCATTGGTATGTATGACGCACTTCGATTGCGTCTAGCCTAATCACATGCCTCCCATGCTTCATAATGGAAGTCCACCTGAATCGCAACACTTGAGCTTTCTATGCATCCGCATGTGATTTGTCACTGTGAGTGCAAGCATCTCTAGCCCACGGACCATGACTAGTTGGTTTTAAGGCAACCCATGAGCCAATTTCAATCCGCACGGGAATCCACTTGCCATCAACATCTTGTGAGTTAAAAAGAACTACACTCTGAACCTCCACTGGCAGTTGATTGATCTCAGCTAACTGGTCCATGGTTGACACAAAAACGCTACAGGCTCTTCCAGGAACTCAACAAATTGCATGCAGCCGCAAGGAAATTTGGATAAATTCATAGTGTTGCATTGAAACAACATGATGAACCTTAATAATGTTGAAACTACACATTTAGCAAGATTCCCACAAATATTGGTCTCTATCTTTGCTAACATAAGCGTCCCTTCTAGTATTAAAATATGAGAATGGTAAATCAAAATATTAGTACAGTAAATAAAAATATTAGAACAATAACTTAAAATATGTGTTTTACAAAAGTGTAGCTGTTCTTTAACATCCTAGCTTTGGATTATTTTATTCTATTGACGCATTTGGCAGCATGGAAAATTGGTACGCAGCGGTCCACTGAGCAAAGTGGGAGCTCATTCTCATTGGCCACAACCTCAAGATTTCACACTCAGCTGACCTACTAGTAGCTAGGGTAGTTACAAGGCTCATTGGCCCATGCTATCCTTCTTCGTTGACCACAGCTACCCTCCTAGGGCCTTTTGGAGACCCAAAACTGCTTCTAATAGTGATTGTTTTCCTCACTAATCAAATAATAAGACTCTTTTTTTATTGAGTCTAATACCCAAAAACAACTATATGAGCAAAAATAATTGACCTTAGCAAAAAAATGCTTGCCAATTGACTTTAGTCTAATCTAAAAAACCCACTTAGTAACACTTTATTTCTTGTGAGATATAGCAAAATCTAAATGAGCTTGAATATTCTTTTGTGAAAGAAAGGACTTTCTTCTCCACACAAGCCTTCAAACTTGGAAGATTCAATGCTCATTACATTGTTTAGACACTCATCTCATTGGCAAATTGTTCCTTAATCCTTGAGCGCTCAGAGTTGTTTTAGGGTTTAAAAAAAAATGGAGGTTGTTTAATGGCCACCACAGCTTGGAAAATTTCATCCAGAAAAAGTAACCATAGGTTTTGAAAAAGGACTACCTTTTTTGCTGATGGGGACCAGCCATGAGTTTCTTCACAATACGGATCAAGAGAAAAAGTGAGATAAACTTGGGATCCCCAATGACAGGATTTTGTCACTCGGGCGCTTACAGATTAAGCTTTGCATGTTTTTGTAACAATGTTAAATCCTCCAATTGTCATTGCTCTCAAACATGCCTTCCTCAAATTGTTTGAAATTATTGTTGGCCTTTCTTCTATAAATAATTTAGCATTTGGAAAAGATTTCTTTTTAATTCTTTTAACACTAGATTATCTTATAGCAAGCCATTTGGATACTTTTTGTGTACTCCATCCCTTTTGTAGCAATAATATCACAATACATTGTTTTTCAACAACTAAAAATGCAATGTATCACTAAAAGAAAAGAAAAAACACATTTTCCTACTTACAATATTCATTGTTAAGTTCAAACTCTTTGTTACAATATTAGTATATGGAGGAGATGGAGGTGTAGACATGCAAGACCAAAAATCTTATATATATAAAAGAACACATTCACAATTTGATTAGCTGAGAAAGTGTTGTGGTGCAACTATTAATGACATGTTAACACCTAGGGAAGTAGCTCAATCTAATTGATTAAAAGAGAGTGTTGAGGTGTAACTTCCAATGATATGTCATACTTTATTTTTCACCACCATATGAGAAAGGGGTACAAGAATAAAGTGAGTTATATTGAACAAGACATTGAGTCTTTTTAGCAAAAGATCAATAGAAGAGAGGGTTACATCATAAAGTGGTTTACAATGAATCCTTATAGCAGAAGACCAATAGAGGAGAGAGGAATACATGCATAAAATGGTTTACATAGAGATTTTACTTTGAATCAAGTTATAACCTCCATTGGTTTAACGGATACCTAAACTCGTGGGTCAATAAAATATTCTTGTTCATAATAAAATATCTCAATCATTTTTGCAAATTTTTCATTACAACTTCCATGGATTATTAATTTTTAAAAGACTTCTGGTATCACGAACATAAAAATAGAAAGATAATCGATAAGAACTAGGAATGAACTTGGATTCAAAGATGAAAAAATAAATATCAAAGGAGGTGCGCGATGGCTCCAAAAGATATGTTGTTGAATCTAAATAACATTTTAGCCTTGACCTCTATATATACTCTGAACTAAAATGAAAGAAATCTGAAGTAAAAGATATTTTAAAGTCAAAAGTAAAAGAAAATGAAACATTCCAAAGTAATGTTCCTAACATTTTCTTTTTTTCAAGCGACAAGTCCTAAGAGGAGCCCTAGGCTTATTTGGATAAAGTTGATGAAGTTTTTGTATCATTTCCGGTACGTTTACGAGATTCTCGACTGATTCCCACGTTCACTCGTAGATATCATAACTACTCTAGTATACCATATACTCTACTTTGCCCCACCTTTGTCGCAAATTTAATACTTATTCCACCTCATATTCATCGTGGTTCTCAATTTCAACATTTAGTGGTGGTGATTGTATTCTTTTTGAAAAATGTGATTGCCAATAAGGTTCTAAAAGAGATACATGAAAAACTGGATGTACTTTCATAAAAGCTGGTAATTCCAAACAATATGTCACTGGGTTGATCTGCTTTAGAATGACAATTGGTCCCAATCTCTGGTAGTCTAACTTGTTAGATGGCCGCTTGATCTTAATATTCCGTTGAATAAGCCATATTTTATCTTCAATTTGAAAATCAGGTACTTGATTGCGATATTTGTCCACAGTTGTATTGTAAGACTCTTGGGCAAGATGTAGTTGAAGCTTCAAAATATCTTGATTTGCAATAATTGTCTTGCAAAGTCGTCAACTGCTGGATTACTATTTACTGGTGAACTTAACAAATCAAGTTTTGGATGATAGCCATAATTGGAATAAAATGGTGTTTATTAAGTTGAAACATGAAGAATATTTTTGTATGCAAACTCCGCTAATGGCAAATATATTGTCTAGTTGTCTTGTTGATAATTGATACTGCATTGTAAATATTGCTCAAAAGACTTAATTGACTTGTTCTGTTTAACCATCAGTTTAAGGATGAAAAGTTAAAGAGAGATTGATTTTCACTTTCAATATTTTGAAAAGATGTCTCCAAAATTTTGGTACAAATTGAAGTCCTCAATCTGATACAATATTGTATAGTAAACCATGATATCGATATACATTATTAAAAAATAGTCTTGCCGTATTTTCACTTAATGAAGTATTTTTGCAAGAGATAAAGTGTGTCATTTTTGTAAACCGATCTACCACAACAAAAATGTTGTCAAATGAATCTGATGGCAACAAATCCGTGATAAAATCCATAGAAATTGAAGACTACGGCCAACATAGAATAGACAACAATTGCAAAAGTCTGTAAGGGTGATGCCGAAGATTTTTGGATCTTGAACAAATGTCACAAGAGGTAACAAAATCTTTCACATCCTTCCACAATTAGAGCCACCAAAAATATCTAAAAACAAGTTCCAAAATCTTGTTGTATCCAAAATGACCTGCGGCTAGGAAGTCATAACAAAATTAAAGAATGCAAAGTCATATTGAACCTTCTAAAATGAATAAACATTCTTCAAAATATAACAAATCTCCATTCATTTTAAAATTTTCTTTTTCACCACTGCGACGCTTAATGTTGAGGGCTATACAATCTTTAATAATTACAACTCACATTTGGTTGAGGAAGTCTCCATCTATAGGTAATGGTATAATTGTAGCGCAAATGCAAAATAATTCTAGCTTCAACAAAGTTCTACGATGTTGATCAAATGTTGTTTTTCCAATCTTAGGCGCAAAATATGATCTTCTTGATAAAACATTAGATTATCTTTGTTGCTTTCCTAGTTAATATGTGATTATAAAGTCGAACCGGAAGAGAGACATATTCCATCGAGCTTGAAATCAATTTAAAATACAAGATAACATGAAATATTCCAAATTTTTGTGGTCTGTATAAACAGTCACCAAATGCGTAGCTTTTTCAAGGAAATGGCGCTACTCTTGAAAATAATCCACAATAGCAAAAAGTTCCTTATTGTAAATTTCATAATTGATCTCTGCATCAAAAAATTTCTGAGAATAGAAAGCAATAGGATGCAGCTTCTAGTTTTCCTCTAGTTGTAAAACTACAGCTCCCAAAGCAAAATCTAAGGCATCGGTTTTTAAATAGAATGTATTTGAAAAATTTGAGTAAATTAAAATTAGAGCCTTAGTGATTGCGGTCTTTAAATCCTTAAAAGCTTTTTCCGTTAGTGGTCCCCAGTCGAGCTTGTCCGTGCTTGTTAATTGAGTAAACAAAGCAACAACTTGAGAATAACCCTTGATAAATATCCAATAGAAGTTAGCAAAACCAAGAAAATATTACACATCTATAATGGTCTTTGGAATTTTCCAAGACAAGATAGTTTCCATCTTCTTGGAATCCATCTTCAAGCCCTTCGTAGTTACAATGAATCCCAAAAATTCCATCTCAATTTGATGAAATAAACATTTATCTAATTTTGTATAAAGTCTTCGTTCGCGTAGTTTTTCAAAGACTAATCAAACGTATTTTGCATGATCTTTTTTGTTTTTGAAAAATACCAAAATGTCATCTAAGTAGATAATAACAAAGTTGTCAAGATTTTCTTGAAAGATGTCATCCATCATATGAAATATTGATGGAATATTTGTAAAAGCAAATGGCATGACATTATACTCAAAATGGCCATATTTTGTACAAAATGCTGTCTTCTATTTGTTTCCTTTTTTTATTTGTACAAGATTGTAAACTTTGCGTAAATCAATTTTAATAAAAATCTTTGCGCTTTCAAGTTAATCTAAAAGTCCAGAGATAAAAAATAATGGATAGCGGTTCTTCTTTGTCATTTTATTGAGACCTCAATAATTTACGCACATTTGTAAAGAGCCATCTTTCTTTTTATAAATAAAATATGCGCTCTAGCAAGCGATTTGAAATGATGAATGAAGTTCTTGGCCAAATTTTTGTCAATGTAATTCCGGAATTCCTCCAATTCCGTTTGTGATAGGTTATAAATTGGGTCAAAAAGAGATTGTGCTCCTTTCACCAAGTCTATAGTACAATCATATAATCAATGCTCCGGTAATATATCAGCATTTTTCTTTAAAAAAATATCTTCAAAATCTTTATACTGCTCCGAGATACTAGTTGTTGTGATCTTCTCTTCACTAGTTAGAGCCGCATAGATAACAAATGGTATATCTTATTTGGTCATTTTTATAAACATTTTTGCTCCAATGAACATAGATTTTTTTACTTACAATTTGCTAGTTTATTTATTAACATGTTTTTCAACAAATTTTTCAATATATTGTATAACAAGTTTACTGAATAGATGGCTTTTGAGGAAAAACATCTTTTGTAACCTTCCAGTCTATTAACGGATTGTACTCTTCTAATCACAAAAGACAAAAAACAACAAGATTTGATGGGGTTTTGATGATATTGAGGATAATTTTGTTATTATAACCTTCAAATGTCACATCTAAAAATATTATTTTGTGTGTGATACTGCCAGAAGATAAAAGTCATCCATCTATCACTTTTACATTGATGGACTAAGATTTCTAAATTAAAAAGAATTTGTGACTTTTAACAAATTTTTCATTTAAAAAACAAGCAGATGCTCTTGAATCTAATAGAATAGTGGTTTCAAATTTTTAAGAACCAACAGATAAAGAATGATAAAACAAGAGGCAAATTGAGCGGAAATGGAGGAACTTAATTGCTATTGTAAAATTGTATTATCCAGCCGCACGGTTTCTATTGTGGTTAGGTATCTTTGTTTTTCTAGACGATGGCAGCTGCAGTCTTAATAATACGTTGATTCAGCTTCTTTAAGCAATTAGGAATTCTATGGCTTCGCTCATTACAATATAAGCATAGTCCCTCCTCTATGCAACATTTCTTTTTTTTTCGGAATGAGATGTTTGACACGTATTGCGTTGATATGTATATCTGTAGTCTCCAAATGCAAAATTAAATTACTTGTCGATACAAATGAGATAAAACAAATTATTTGTTCATTTGATGGAATCTGGTCTTGACGATGTTAGAAAAGTCGATTATTGCATTTAATCGCTTGACTAATTGCTTCATTCAACGTTTGCGGATCAGGAAATGATAAAAATACATCTTTTACAGAATCCTTTAATCTCTAATAGAATCAACTCATGAGAGCTGTTTCATCCCAATTGATGTCACGTTTAAGTTGTCAAAAGTCCGAGGCGTAAGCCGATGCAAAACGTATCCCTTGTCGTAAGGACTAAATTTTTGTAATTGTCCAACGAATCTTATCATGTTCACCAAACGTTTTTGCAAAAGCTTCAAGAAAAATGTTAAAGTTGCTCAATATAAGTGAGCATTTTTCAAACAAAGGAGCACACCATGATAAAGCTTGTCCTGTAAATAAAGTTCCAACAAATCCAACTCGTGATTCCTGTGTTGGATAGCATCCTGATTATAAGGTAATTATCAATCGAATCTGATTGACAAATCTTTGAAATTTGGAGTGTGTACTATCGAATTTTTTAGGAAGACTAATAAAAAGTTTTTTTTGTTGTACTGGTAATAGTAGATTTTGTCGAACCACAAGTAGAGTTCTTCTCTCCAAATTGACGGAAGGTTGGTATTGTTGAAGACCACCAATAATTCTTACAATTGTTGTGGTCCAATTTGACAACATGGTGATAGCGTTAATGATAGCTTCTAATTAAGACTCAACAGCTTCAGATATGATATAATCTTGAGGTTCAGCCATATTAAAAATTAGAAAATAATAGGATAATTAAAGTAAAATAAAATATTATTTTAAAGAGGGTAAACCGCAACTTCTAAACCTTCAAAGAAAGGAGATGTCCGCAACTTTTACAAGAAGAACAAAATACAAATATTGTAATGAATGAGATATTATATTAGAGGGGATAAACCGCAACCTCTAACAACAACCCTAATACTCAAGTGAAGTCAGACTCGACAAACTGTCACAGACATAAAAATAGAAATATAATCAATAAGACTTAAGAATGAACTTAGATTCAAAGATGAGGAAACAAATATCAAAGGAGATGAGCGATAGCTCTAAAAAATGTGTTGTTGAGTCTGAATAACACTTCAACCTTGACTTCTATATATACTCTGATCTAAAGTGAAAGAAATCTAAAGTAAAGATATTCTAAAGTTAAAAGTAAAAGAAAACGAAATGTTTCGAAGTAACATCCTTCATAGCTGGGTGGCCATGGCCTGCCCACATTGTAACTTCAACAATATTTATACCATAGCTTCAACAGTGTTTTGGTTGCTGGGCACCAATAGTATTGTTTCTAAAAGTTTCAAAAATCAATAGTGCATGCCAGCCTCATGAAAATTGCAATAAGAGCAACTTGAGACCCAACATTGTGATTTTAAATTTTTTCACAATTTGGGTTACCTAAAAATATGAATATATTTGGTAAGATTGTTATTTGCCTTCTATGATGAATCATGTGTTTACAGTCACTTTAGAAAAAAAAACAAACAAAAAATAACTTTTTTCTGTTGTACAGACCTCATGGGCATTTAGTGGTTAAGCACTTAATCATTTAAAGACCACACACATTTTCCCAAATCCACTAGAAACCAGTGCAATAGAATTAGATGTGCATTTGAATCAAATATGGACCCAATTTGAATAATCCAACCGTACAAATGTGAAGGACACCTTGTTTGTTGTAATGTATCAAAATTTCAGCTAGATCTACTATTGGAGGTGAAATATTATAATGATTGAGTGAGCCGTATATGGAAAATCTCTAGTTTTTCATGCTTGTGTGGTTTTGAATGTTGACACTTCATGCAAGCTTTGGTTGAGAAGAGCCTTACATTTCTAGAAAGCAGGGTTTTCCACCTTTCCAACAAGACTAGTTTCACACAAAATAGATAAAAATAATAATCACAAGGTGTAGCTAAGTCAACAAAAAGGGTCAAAAATCCCATTTTCTTTGCTATCCTAAAACGGTTCTGCAAGAAATTTGATAATTGGTATGGAAAATTCAATTGGTGAAAGCAATCAAGAATTGTAGGATGATTTATTTTTAAAATAAAATGATAGTATCATTTCAATGGATTTTCAAATACCACAATTGTACTACTACCATATAGAGAAACAATACAAGCGTATTCTTCAAGCAATTTGACTTTTTTTAAGATTACACAATTGAAATGTGACATTCTTCTTGAATGCTTGATGTATTAGGGGTAGGCACGGCACTTTTGAGAATGGAGAGAGAATGGAGATTGAAAAATTGTGGAGAGAAAAGAGGAGCCAATAGGAGCTCGTTCTTTGTGAAGATGCCGTGACACCCCATTTGTGTGTTTTGAAGAATGAGAATGGAAAATGAAGAATAGTTTACTTAAAGAAAGGTAGCACGGTTAGCGATTGGAGGAGCAGAAATAGCTAACATGAAAAGGAATTCACGAACAAGAAACGCATAGATCATGGTAAGAAGTTCACACGCTAACTCATTCTTCACTCCATTCTTCACCTTCGGAGGAGAATAATGGAGCTCTAAGAAGTTTAGCACGCTAAACCAAACGTACCCTGCGACAGTCACCAGCAACTCAACACGTGTGCATTCTCATTCTTAGGACTCGGCCGAGGAAGTGCCGTTACTACCCCTATTGTGTTGTTGCTTTGATCCATCTTTGACCAAATATGGATACGTATTTTGAAGCCATGATGTATAAACCCTATTATTTATCAGCTCATATCCAATTCCATTGTCATTTCTTAGGTTGGATGCAAAATTCTTGTGATCACAAGCAATCTTCAAGATCATTTTCCAAATTGTTGAGCGATTTTACTGTTCCAAATTGTTGAGCGATTTTACTGTTAAGGCCCAAAACTACTCTTACGAACCAAAATATGGTTCGGTGGTCTCTGAAGGGTTAAGTACCTTTCACCCACTCTTGATGACACTTGCAAATCCTCATTAATGCAATAAATGTTTGCGAGAAGCAAACACTAACTCGGGTTTGTGAGTCACTGTATGTCCACAATTAGGTACTTTACCATGGCCTCTACCTTATCTTTTTCTTTCAACACGCTTTGGAAATGATTGTGCATAGCAGCAATAAGGAGCCATTGATCCACCAAAGCCAAACATTCAAATAAAACAAGAAACGATAAAGAAAAAAACTTTCTGCCACCCTTTAGCACTTTCTGTGCTTATGATTAGGGCCTCGACATGCAGCAGCACACAGCGGCACGGCAAGCTTGGCACGGCTGGCAATGCTCCGCTGACCAAGGCAATCTCCTTTCATTCTCTGATCCCTTGCTGCTCTTGATCCATGTTGTAAAATCTTTCTGCTCACACCATTGCTATTTCATGTTGAAGTACAGCAACGACAATGAACTACTTACCAATATATATTCAATCAAACATGTGCACTTAATTCTAATCCTTGTGCTCCATACACTCGACTCCATAGGTCATGGACAATGACAAAAATATCCACTTACTGGAAGCAAACAATCAGATTTCATACAAGCCAGACGTTGACACACAAGCCCATTAAACCTACAATAGTACACTAGCAACCACCGAGTTTCCCACTCGACTTTATTTCCAGTCACTTGAAAACTGGTCATCTTGAAAATCGATAAAAGATTCCGAACACCCGGTGCTTGTCTTTCTGAAAAAAAACTTGCACAGCTGCGGGCGTTCTCTAAAAGAATGGGCAACGTGTACCATACATTATTAACAAAGACGATATATCCTAGAGTTTCCGAACTATGTGCACCCTAATTCCAGTGAAATCTGATGCAAAGGTCATACGCTCAACCTAAAGAGCTCTCCCTAGACTGGTCTAGCTCGAAGTACAATCTTGAGGTCAGGTGAAGACGATTATACTACTCCAGGCGATGCAAAAATGAGCATGTTAAATTGGATTAGATGCAACATTTGGTGAGCTAAGGAGACAACCAACCAAGTTTCTGATAACGAGAGGGTGCCAGATCAAGAGACTAAAGGAAGAACCACCTAAAAAAGGACGCCTCAACTATTAGGTTAGAGTGAGACTGGAATTCGCCTCAGAGAAAGCAAACCAGGCTGACAGGGAAGGGAGGACCGTGGATTGGACCTGATTCACGTGAGGATTGCAAAGCAAGAGCACATCAAGCCAGCATGATGACTAGAAAGGCGAATAAGATCGTCCCAACGATGGCCAAAATCACGCACTTCCAATACTCGGAGGACTTCTGGCTCTTGGCAGCACGGGTGAGGTGGATGTTTGCTTGAACAGTCGAGGACGCGGAGCTCTCAATATTTGCTTCGATGTCGTCAATTACGTATCCCTGATTAGCAACAATCTGCGCCAAGTCCTTGAAAATCTCGCTCACTTCTCCTATTTGCTGTTGAATCTCTTGAATGCCCTGCTCCCGCTCCTCAATCACAACAGTATTGAACATAACCTCGGATTCATTTGCTTCAGCAACCAATCGCATCCGTAACAACGCGGTCTCCTCCTCGCGACCAGAAGAATCCAATTCGGGCAAGGAAGAAACGGGAGGAAGAACAGGAGCATACTTCCGCTGCCGAGACTGCGCAGATTTTTGAGCGCTTTGAAACTCCAGCAGCACGGCTTGAAAGTCTTTCGCGAGCTTCGCGTCCCGGACCTTCTTACTGGTGCTCGCGGAAACCTGATGATCCGTATCGTTCGCCTCCTTCAGCTTCGCCACGGTTTCTTCCACGAGCTGACTTATCTTCTGTTCTGTCGCATGCAATTTCTCCCGAAGTCCATAATTGTCCCGCGACGTCCCAAGCGCATTCACCAAACGCTTGTAAGTCGAAACACTCGTATTAATCCGAAAAATTCCCCCTGCCACCACATCGCTCCGCTCTTGCTTCGGCAGTCCCGCTGCGCTCGCCCCTGTCTCAATATCCTCGAAACTCATGACGCCACAACGGGCTCAAAATCGTTCCCCCTCCTCTTCCTCTACAAATAACCAGCCCCGCCACACCTAAAATCGAGATTAAACCTGAAATTCACACAACGACGATTCGAGAAAACGGAATTGGACCGATTGCAAAAACCCTAACGCGGAGAACACAAGGGCGCCCAAGGGTCCAAACCCCACGGCAGTATCCGCTAATTTGCACCATAGACTGAAGCAGGACCCTGAGAGAAATTCGCAAGCAGAGAGGATTTCAGAATTGGCGACGGAGATGGCTCAAATGATGGTTGTCGGTGAACAAAAAGGGGTGTGGACTTCGCGACGGGCTTCGCGAAGAACTGACGCGTTTAACGCCGTGCCCAGACTGACGCTGGATTCCTTTTGTGCAAGTTGGCGACATAGCATGCGCTTCAAGGCAGCTCCTCCCCGGATGGATGAATGGATGAAGAAGTTCATCCAGATCCGACGGCTGGATGAGTCGTGAGCTTGTGCCGCTTGGCACCGGCCGTTTGGTCAGAGAATTTTCCAGAGTGTACACTCTGACAGACCCGTTTGAAGCCAAACAGGCTAAAATTACCTACTACCATGCAGTTGCCCTGTATTTTTTGACAAATGGAAACTGCAAAGTTTTAAGGGCATTGATATGTGTACCACACCCTTTGAACTACTGTACCACACTCTGTGGTAAATTTTAGATTTCTACCATCAAAAAGTTGAATTTGAGAATTTGGAATTCAGATTTGGACTTAGAGACCATGATTTAGTCTAGAAACATAAAAAAAATTGCAATTCAACAACACCTAATGAAAACGCTTGTCTATCTTTACAAACAAAAGTGAAAGTAACACTTTTCTCCCTAACTAAACTTTTCCATTGAGTGTTGTTGAATTACAACATGGTTCTAGACTAAATCATTGCCTCTATATCCAAATTTGAACTCAAAATTCTCAAATTTAGCTTTTTGATGGTAGAAATCTATAACTTACCCCGGGGTGTGGTATAGTAGTTCAAAGGGTGTGGTACACATATCAATTCCCAAGTTTTAAATATGTAGACATAATTGCATGTAAAGGAGATTTTGTAATTTGAGTATTTTTTTTGAAGTAAACATAGGATTTTATTAAAGCATCCAAAAGACTGAAACATCATATTTGTTAAATTTGGAAAAAGAGTACATTTTGGGACTTTGAAAGGTTTTAGGTGATTACCAAAAACTGAGCTTGCAACATTTTTTTGGGTACTTATGCCCTCACCTAAGAGGAGGAATTTGTGAGGGAAAAAATCCTAATGGCTCAAACTAAATCTGATACCTTCAAATCTGGTTTAAGGTAACTTTTTGGGTTTAAGGTGGAGTACAAAATGGTACCTCCATTTTTCCCAATTTAACAAATACGGTGTTTTGACCTTTTCAGTACCCTTTAGGAAAGACTCAATCCATTGGAATTATTTTTCACCTTTATTGTGCCATGAGTGAGAATTAACCCTTAAGCGTTGGGCTGGTGACAGTGACTAGCCGGTGTATAGTGGTGTTCTACAGTGTTGTGCAATTGTGTGGAAAGTGCCCGGTCACTATAATATTGTTTCCAAAAGTTGTTAAAGTCAATAGTGTGCAGTGCCCTTGTGAAAATTGCAAGAAGGGTAGCATGGGACCTAACACCGTGTCTCTGAATCTTCTCACAATTTGGGATTCCTAAAAATATGAGTATATTTAGCGTGGTTATTCCTTGCCTTACATGATACACTATGTATCTATGATCACTTCTAAAAAAATTAGATCAAAAATGGCTTTATTTTTCTAGCTTGTAGAATGATTTTTTATGACTAGCAGACAAAAAACGTCTGTCTTGTCGTTAAGGCGTTAAAGATGTTTAGAGCAAAAGTGATTTGCAATTTTTGAGATTGGGCATCAAATTTTGCACTTGGCATTAGCAAACAATTAGGTAATAAACATCCATTTTGTTAAAGCATATATAGTGTTGAATGACATTGCTTCTCATTTCAAAAGGTTTAATGAAGTTGACTTGCATGTGATTGAGTTACAAAATGAATTATTCATTGTTTAAAAGTCACAAAAATGGACCAAGATTAGATTATTTTGAAGACAGCAATTAATAGCAACATTATAAAGTATATTGAAGAGTATTTTGACTTATTTTTGTGGTGAATGATGGAGATGGCACAAACAATGATCTTATGTTTACAAACTAAGGACTTTCAAACTCATATGTTGTTTGTATCTTTGGAGAACACATTGTATACTCTGCCAATAATAAGTAAAACATTTAGTAAAAGTTTGCTTGTGTTGGTAGTGTTGGTACCTTTGTAAGATTTGAGATTGCTTCAATTAGGATGTCCTTTGTTTTAGAAACTAGTAATCATAATATTTTTCTTTTTAACAAAGGCATTGGATACCGTATTATTTTCAAATTTGACCCTCTTGGATGTTATTAAGAAGTTTTCCCCCTAAATTTTATGGTACTAAAGCTTTTAACATAAGGATGATAAAAACACCACCACTATTGATTTGAAAAAAGTCCTTGCTTTCTAAACATCTTTTATTGAAAAAATTTACAATGCTTTGAATGCTTAATTTAAAACAAAGGTGTTCACTGCATTTTTTTATGAAATAACAAATCCTTTTGAGTTGCCTTCTATACAAGTTGATATAATCACTTGGGCTACGGCACAATTGGAGAAACTTTGTGCTTGTCTTGGTAAGGACTACAAACTTGATAATCACAACTATTGAGATTTGTTCAATGCTAATGCTATAAAAAAAAAATTCATTCAAGATGCAAACACAAAGACAAAGTAGCATATATACTTTTTCAATGATCTATGATCAATGATGAATTGAAGTTAAGTATTACAAACAAAATATGCCAACCTTTGTGTTCTTATAGATACAACTAGGGTGCAATGCATGAGTGTGGTACAATGTGAATGCGCATTTTTTTAATTCAAAATTGCATCAAAATAAGGTTTGATATATGCTGCATACTAAATGCTTAAAGGATTTTGTGCATGCTATTATAAAAGGTGTCTATGAGAATTTTGAATCCTTCTTGGTAAAGGCTGTAAGATTGTATAGAAATTATACTAAATCTAGGTGATCACCTTCTCTATGGCAAAAGTATTTATTTGAATGTCTTAGTCATAATGATGTTGATGATATTAATTTGACCTACTTGCTTAACCCCTAAATCCTTGAGTGTCCCCTTGGGGGACAAATGAGATTTTGGGCAGGTACCTATGACTAAACTACTTTGTGTGATTTTTTGAAACTTTTATGGAAGATGGGGAATTTGAAGATCTATGTGCACATCTAATTTTTTTTCATTTTGACATTTTTTGAAGAAGTAAAAAATGAATTTCTGAATTTTTTTGGAGATGGGGCAGTCTGGGCAACCCAAAAACTTTTTAAAAATTTATATTTTTTTGAAATAAAAATCTGAAATTGGTTCTTTGAGTTTACATACACATGGGAAGCTCTAAATCACTTGTTTCCAATAAATGAAATGAAAGTTATAAGGACTTTTAGTTAACTGGTAGATATGGAGCCTTATCTACCAGTTAACTAAAAGTCCTTATAACTTTCATTTCATTTATTGGAAACAAGTGATTTAGAGCTTCCCATGTGTATGTAAACTCAAAGAACCAATTTCAGATTTTTATTTCAAAAAAATATAAATTTTAAAAATTTTTTTGTGCTGCCCAGACTGCCCCATCTCCAAAAAAATTCAAAATTTCATTTTTTACTTCTTCAAAAAATGTCAAAATGACAAAAAAAATTAGATGTGCACACAGATCTTTGAATTCCCCATCTTCCATAAAAGTTTTGAAAAATCACTCAAAGTAGTTTAGTCATAGGTACCTGCCCGAAATCTCATTTGTCCCCCAAGGGGACACTCATGCATTTAGGGGTTAAGTTATTTCATCTTTCTATCACATGTGTAACATGATAAAGTAGGTTACCTTTCTATCATGTAGTAGTCCATAATATATTGTCAAACATCAAGGCAATCAACTCATTGGTGGGTTAACCTACCTTAAACTCCTCTTATGAACATGCTAAAATTTGATACAAACTTTTATAGCATTTTGAATATCATAGCACTATAAACCTTAACTTGCTTTATTATAAAGTGATTCAAATTTCAACCGGTTGTAATTGAAATGGAGCAAAAGTTATATTTGTCTAGTTGGTTTAATTTTGAACTAGTAAGTTGCAATCTGCAAAGTTAGATCATCATCAACTCATACATGGGGTTTGGGACTAATAAGGAATTGGTCGCTCCTACACTGCTCACTATCCACATTATTTTGCAGTCCCTTTCACCAAACAGATCCTCCCAACCCTGATGCAACTCCTATCATTGATTTAGGCACAATAGGAGACACTAGCAAGCACTTGTGAACTGTTGCTAAGAAGTTGCAAGGTGTTAGCAAGCAACGTGTCATTCCAGCAGCAAACGCATTGGAAGTCCCAAGGCATTGGGAGGAAACAAACAAATTAGTTGTCCAAGGAGGTTGTTTTGACGGAGCCATCTCATGATTATACTTTGCTATGGTTGCATTCCCCATAACAAGGGTTTTTTCCTAAATGTACCTCATTCTTCCACACGACTAGCCCTTAGCTACCAAGTGAAATGAAGTTACAATCCCATTCCTTGTCTTGGGTTGATGATGCTCTTAGAGCCCAAGAGCATCACTACCTGTCTTACAAAATGCAAGCTGATTTACAAACTTGGAGTCGATCTAGTTTGCCAGCTAGGGAAGAAGGGTCGCCCCACTCATAGCCTCTTAAATAGATGTAAAATAGCAGTTTCTGAGCTAGGTCAGCCAATTTCCTCCTTGAAAATTGTTAGGAAACTCTTTTAGATGATAAAGTCAACACTGGATGATTATCATCTGACTCATGAGCTTCACGACTGCGGAGGATTGGCCGAGGAGGACGGGGGAAGAGGAGAAGGCGGGCCTTCTCTTGCAATAATTTTGTTGCGCATCGCTTTGCAGACGCTATTGAGGCCATCGCCACCTCCTGCAGCTTCGACGTCGGAGCAGCAAAGGGTCACGGAGGCATCGTATGTGAGTCCGAGCCTTTCCAACCCTTTATCGACAATCTTTGCCTCTCATTTGCATATCATTTCGCTTACCTAGCCTCAGATCTGCTGCACTCCACGAATCTTACAACTTAGGGTTTTGAATGCGGTTCAAGAGTGCATTGGGAGTATGTCTCGTAACACGTTGGTAGGGTAGATCCGGGTGTCGGTGTCATCGACAGTGGTACGATCTGGCTTGAATGGTATGATTTCTATTTCGGAGTTGAGTGTTCAGAGTGCGTATCAAACTTCCTTGCGCGATTATGTGGTTTTTATTTGGTTTTTATCACATCGATACTCGAGGTGATGGTGTTACTGAGGTCTTTGGATTCAATGGAGCTCTTTTGGACAAGTTTTGTAATATTACGAACCGATTACGAGCTGCTGCATTACAGAACTTGTTCCTGTGAATTTGCTCGAAAGAGTTTGGTCGTCCTGGGGTGGATTTGGTAGTGAGGTCAGGTTTATAGGGTTAAGATGTTTCTCAGAGGCTTCTTTTCATGGAGAGTGAGTCAAGCTATCTTCACAGACCTCAATATTGCGTAGATTCGCATGCGGAGGACCAAATTGCTTATGAGGAGCATTGAGGCTCTTGAGTTTGCTAGCGTTGGCTCCAAGCTTGAAGTGCGAGGCAGTCAAGTTCTTTTGATTGCCGCTGGTTAAGGATGGACTTAATTAGTGCGTGACTGACAGATGTTCTCAAACCCTAACCAATTATGTGGAATTGAGTGTAATTGAGATCTTTGGTAGCAGCTGACTCTGTTTGCATTTATGCAAGAAAGGTCACTTAGAGCATACGCATATGTGTTCGTCTGTTTAAATACATGTGTTTATTTTAGTGCGTGTATTTATGCTTCGCTATGAGTATGAGAATACGATCCTCAATGCCTTTTGCCGCTCGTCTTTTTGGATGACTAATCCTTGTTCTGATGTTTCGCTCGGTGTCCTTCCAGGTGTTTTGATGGACTGATTCGAAGCATCTGAGTGCCCGCCTCCTGCTCCTAGTGGAGTGGTGGCATTGTGTGTGAAGCAGCTGGAGGTCGCTGTATGTGAAGATATCGGGAATGGCGTCGTCTCAGTCGGATATCGATGAAATCGAGAGCCTGTTCCACATCAGCGTCCAGCCGGCCACTCTAGAGGTGCCCCAGTCGGTTCCTCCAGCGCGGAAGCCATCGAGCCCTCCGACGATCCCCGTGTCTGCTCCCCTGCTGCCTGCTTCGTCTGTGTCGAGCAGCAGCCAAGCATTCTCCACCCCAGCACTGCCCGGGCCTTCTCCTTCAACAGGTGTGTTGGACGCGTCTCGTTCTATGTGAATGCGGACACCTCGGATTGACTGCAGATTTGGTCACGTGATGCAGTGTACACACAGGATGAGGTCACGTTTGTATGGATGTGGTGGATCTGTGTGGCATCTTGTGATGATTGGTGTGGTAGGTGTGGCGATGGCGATGACGGTGGTGCAGAGTGTTCGTGGGTTGATGGTGTGGGGAGCTTTTGTGGCCGTTGATGTTGAGGTGGAGTAGAAGGGTTGGAATAGGAGGGATGTTTGTTGGATGGATGCGGAGGCCCAGTCGGTGGCGGTGCTGACGATGAGCGTTTGTGGGTGTGCAGGTTTCGGCGGAGGGCCGCTGTACAACACTTTGACGGAGCCGGTATGGGAAACGCTGAAGAGAGATCTGATGCGGGTGGCGAACAATCTGAAGGACGTGGTGCTGCCGAACCCGTACCGCGAGGATCCGGGGAAGGCGTTGCGGGACTGGGATCTGTGGGGGCCGTTCTTCTTCATCATCTTTCTGGCGCTGACGCTGTCGTACTCGGCGACGGAGGACAAGTCGAAGGTGTTCGCGGTGGTGTTCGCGACGCTGTCGGCAGGGGCGATAGTGCTGACGCTGAACGTGCAGCTGCTGGGGGGCAGCATCATCTTCTTCCAGAGCTTGAGCGTGCTGGGGTACTGCCTGTTTCCGCTGGACGTGAGTGCGCTGGTGTGCCAGGTGAACGGGACGAAGGTGTTCCGGAGTGTGGTGGTGCTGGTGGCTCTGGCGTGGAGTTCGTGGGCGGCGTATCCGTTCGTGAGCACGGCAGTGCCGTCGAGTCGGAAAGCTCTGGCGGTGTACCCGGTGCTTCTGCTGTACATCACAGTGGGGTTCCTGGTGTTGGCGAATGATTAGAATTGCCCGGACTCTGGCCGCTCGTTGTTATTTTCTGCTTTTCCTTGATATTGTAAGCTTAGGTTCTTCTGTTGCCTTTTTTTTATTGGTGAGCATATATGCCTTTCAATCGAATTAGCGATGTTCATAATCTTGTATTGCATGTGCACTCTGTGAATTGTACGATTATACCTTCATAGAAGAGTGTTACGTATGCCATTCTTTATCGCTGTCTTGAAAGGGTTTAATGTGTCGCCTTCGATGTCGATTAGTGACAGTCCGGGTCCGAATGTGATGGCTTTGAGTTGAGATAAATAAGCGGCGGAGTATGATATTCCTTTACAATGAAGTTGTTGAAACACTCAAGTAGCAGTTGGAATGTTGAGTGCGGAGAGTTACGTAATGATCAGCGATTTCGTTGTTGTGTTGATGACTCAGTTATTTCTGTTGGTAGATGTGCAATTTTCTGAAACTCATACGTCCTTGAACATCAGGGGTTGACTTTTTGACTAATGTTTTCCATTTTTCTTCTCTGGAGTTTTGTACAGTTGATGTTACTGATTTTTATTTTATTTGTGCGGTTGGGGAGTGCTACCGATTGCTCTGGACTGGACCAGTGGGGATGATCATTTGGAAAATTGCAACGTCGCTCTGATTTTTTGCAAACCTTTCAGTCAGAAGTGTGCTCCACTTGCCAGTCATTGAAAAGTTTGGTTAATATCTACTTGTAATGGCAGCGTCAGATCACCTGGTCAACCCCAAAAACGCCCTGCAAGGCTACGTAAGGGCATTCTGCTAGCCAATCCCAGTTTTGGTTTTGGAGACAATTTAGATCTTTCTCTCTGAATTCTTAATCCGTCTATGGAAGTGGGATTGTCAGAATTTTGAAAATGTAAAGATGTTTATGATGCGCAGCATAATTTTTTTATATTGGCAGTGACTTTACGTATAACTGTAAATTACGACCTTTACAGTTCTATTGTTGCATTCACCATTATTAGAATCTTAATTAGTTTTTGTGTTTTGATTTTAAATCCGGAGTTATACTTATTGTCAAAGCAGTAAAGATTGTTATTTGTATATTCAAGTCAAAATTTAGAAGTCAAATTTGAAGTAAAAGAACTACTTTTCAAGGTGAAGTATATATCAGTACCTTCGTGATGTAAGTGTAGTAAAATCTTGTTGATTACCTGAGAGTTATTGAATTAGGAAAATTATGGTTGTATGGTTGTGTGCAACACTCTTCTCACAAAACCCTTGTCTCCTGTATGGGCTACAGTCTGCTGCAACTTCTCCACAAAATAACTTTACAAATGAGCTTTACAAATGAGCGTGTAATTCCTATAAGGTAGGATTCTCAATCATTGAACCTAATGCCGTCACTATGTACACAAAGTGTTCATTTAAGATCTCAAATCTAGGCAAGACATAGATAGCTTATTTTCTATGTGGAGTTGTTTGTTTGAAATAGAGTATTTTACACTTTTATTAAATCTATTTTAGAATAGATTGTTGATTTATCATAATATGGTTAATTGCATAAAGTAGTCAAGAACAATGGTTTTAGGCTTGTAGTTACTAATTATAATGCTTAAAAAATTGAGATGGAAACAATCCATTCAATGCAATGGAATGCCATTGCCTAGTACTCACTCTGTTTCACAAAAAACCCCAAGTTTGAGAATTTGTGGGAGATTAAGAAATATTAACAACAAATTGTAATTGAAAGTTATTGGAAATTTGGTTTAAACTATTCCAAACACAATTTTAATTTTTTTTAGAATTAAAGTTTTCTAAAAATGAAAGGAAATAAGTGCCAAAGTTTTGAAATTTCAAGTGTTTTGTTATTGTTGTTGAAAATTAGTAAAATGATTGATATGAAGTGAACATCATATTAGGTAAATTGGGAAAAAGAGTACTTTTTGGGACTTTTGAAGGTTTTAGGTGATCACCTAAATCAAGCTCAGTTTTTTTTGGGTACACGTGTCGTCACTTAAGAGGAGGAATTTGTGAGGGAAAAAATCTTAGTGGCTCAGACTAAATCTGATACTTTCAAATCTGGTTTAAGGTGACTTCTATGGATCTAGGTGAAGTACAAATTGGGACCCCCATTTTCCCAATTTACCTAGTATGGTGTTAGTGTGTCAATGCTATTGTAAGTAAAGACTAAGTTAACTTAGTTGTCCAAGTTGTCCCACTATCAAAAAATCAAATCTTATTGTTGGTGATATTATTGATGATTCTAGCTCAATGATAAACACAATTTGCAAACAAAAAGCACTAAATCAAGTTTGTAATGCCAACGTAAGCAGTCAATGAGCATAAAAGCCTAAAAAATATCACTAAACATGGCAAGTAGTTAATTTTCATTTTAGAGATAAGCGTAGGTTTGTTTTAAAACAAAAATCAAGTCCATAGACAAACACGGGGTTTTTTTTAAACAAAAAATAAGTCAAAATATGGGTTTTTTTTTAAACAAAAGGAGTATTTTGAAAAGATAAACAACATAGTTATCATGATTATAGACTTCACCAACTATATCAAGGTGCAAATTGCCATTCTAAAATCCTATTAAAGTGATATGCCATTGAAAACACAATACTAATTTGACAAAAGCATAAAACCTAGAAATACTAATGTTGTATTTAGCTTGATACAGACTACTTAACTTTTATAAGTAACAATACAAGAATTATTTTGTTTTGCAGCATATTGAAAGATACTTGCATAACATCAAAAGATATGTTCAAATTCAAAGCAAAAGCTATATAAAACTTTTAAAAACACGTATGCAAAATATTGGATAACATCAAGTATCTAATGTTCAAAAACATTAAAAGTCTATAATTGCATGAATAGTTTATAAATAAATGTGTCATTCTAATATGTTTACACTATTTTTATTTAATATTGGGACCTCATCAGATGAATCTGACCAACATGAACATGAATTAGTTTGGTACACTTATGCAAGGCTTTGCTATACTGACTTTAATCTTGCTACTCTAATGAGCATCTCCTATCCTTGGCGGCAATGCAATTAGAAATGCAACAACAGATGGTAGCTTCAAGTGGACAATTCCCATGATATTACTGCTATAAGGTGTGGTTCTAACAAGTCATTGTAAATTGCTTAATCAACATACAAAATCATATGATAACCAATGACAAATAGTCTATACTCTACAAGTATTTCAATACAGAAATGTATGTCAAATTGCAGTCCAATTTCTTATGATAAGAAGATTCATATGTTCAATTATGTGGCATTGTATAAAATAGCATATTACGTTATATTATAACGGATGACAATTCTTTGAACATGTCCAAAAAATACTAGCTTGCTGCCCCTTCCTTGGAATGGAGGTGTTGATATCTGTAAGTCCAAAAACCAAATTACAGTGCCCAAAAAAACACCATATTCTTCAAAAACTTCTTACTTCTTTTAGAAGCTCTTGAGAGTTGAGATGCTCTTCCTTGATTTCAATCCACATTTGGAAATCCAATGTTCTAAAGCCACTCTACATGCTGAAGAAGAGTGAAGTAAGCACACACTTATGCATAGGATGTAGAATACCACTACGATCTTACACTGTGGGCTATAAGTGATAGCTCTGATTATCATTGAAGAGGTTAGGCGTCTTCTTAAGTACACATTGATAAACCTAATAATCCTTATTGGATGAGTTCTAGATGTAACCCTAATTTTTGGATGCTAACATGGGGAGTTGCTACCCCGCATGCCAAGGTACCCATTTATCATCCTACACCCCTGGCTATGCATCATTCGCTTGACCCGCTCAGCTACTGAATATTTTAATAATGCCACTTTGAATACGGGCTATTCACAAACATGTGAATACTAACCATGAAGTTGCATCCATAGTTGCTCAACAGATTACTCTGATACGAAGAATCCAAACTCACACAAAGTATTCCCTAATTAAACTTGTGACACAAACACACTACAACAACCCACTACCTCCATCCACACAGTCGCAAGAGCTTCCGGCATGGGGCGAGGGATGTTGCTTGAATTGCTCATTCAAGACCAACTTGTCCCCCACAATCCTCCCAAATACTCATGGTTGCTGGAGTTAACTTTTGTGAGTCACACACTTGCCCTTCCCATTCCCAAGGAGAGCACCAACATGGCTTCTGCTGCCTCTTCCTTGTCCTTGGAAATGGCCCCGCTCACTCCAATCCCCCCACTTCCCCTCCTGAGGTGAGCATGAGCAGGGCTTGATGGAGGTCTTCCTCTTCCTTGGATGGCATCAGCCGCAGGGCTTCCGAGGCCCCTCCCTGGTCCTTGGAAATGGCCCGGTTAATTCGAGTCTCTTGCCTGCACATCACAACACCAGAACACAACAATTACCAGCCAGTTCAGTTTCAATCCCCAGCAAGCTGGCTATGTCACATGCAACAGGCAATGGTCAGTGACTACCACGCCAACACAGCTTTGAAAAATATGCATGTGCTTTAAAGTTCAAACACAAAGTAAATTACAAGCCAAGTACCAGTTCCTTCAAATCTCAATTCTCAATCTCAATTCCTGCAGTTATTAGGTGCTCATCTTTTGGTAGTCCAAGGAGCCACATTGAAGAGAGAATGAGATGCGCTACTACAAGAAACAAAAGCAGAAGGGCAAGCGGAAGAAGAGAGAATGAGGCGATGCACATGAGCTGCCACCATTTTACACACCAGATTAGCTCCCCACTGCCGGGGCCAAGGCCAGGGCCGATGTGAGATTGAGTCGATTTGAACGTCCCATCGATCTCGTCAGTGTGGACTTTCGATCGATCTCGTCAGTGCGTCGAGAGGTGACAAGTCCATTTGGAAAGCAGGGCCTCGCTTGATTAGTTTCTGGTAGCTTCTGAGATTAACGTGATATTCATTAAATTGGGAAAAATTGCACGTATTGGGACTTCTGAAAGCTTAAGGTGATCACCTTAAATTGAGCTCCAACATTTTTTTGGTACACGTGCCTTCACTTAAAAGGAGGAATTTGCGAGGGAAAAAATCTTAACGGCTCAGATCAAAGCTGATACCTTCAAATCTGATTTAAGGTAACTTTTTCTTGTTTTAGGTGAAGTACAACTTGTGAATTGCGTTTTCCCAATTTAATGAATGTCGCGTTGATTGCTTTCTGATAGGATGCGTGGAGCAGTTCAAGCTGGAATATAATTTTGAAGGAGTTGCAGTAGCTCCTGGAGAGGTGGCATCGCCGTTGTCGACGTCGTTATTCGTTGCGCTTTGCAGGGAAGGGCTCTCAAACTTGGACCTTTCTTTCTCAAACTCAAACCCAGACTATTGTTGGTACTGATGTAGGATTCACAACGAACTCCTTAAAAGAAAGAAAAGTGCCAATGCGTCCAAATCCTGCGATACGTCGAAATGGACAATCTGGTGCAGTGATGCCCTGGCCCTGGCACAATGGTGGACACCAACTTGGAAGTTGGAAGTGCGAATGGCGTCAGTACTAGGATGCCCTGGTATGTGGCATCCCCTGGATATGACAGACAAGCTCGGTGCAACATATGAGGCTGATACCTGGCCTATATACTGAACCCATGCAGGTGGAGGTTGAAGTCGGCCCTGCAGAATTTAGTCTAACTTGATTTGCAGATAGCACTGGGGCTGTTGTCCAGTTGCCCAAAATGTGTGTGCGCATGCAGCCTCTCCATAGAGGAGGAAAAAGCGTGTGACGAAAGGAGTAACGGGGCACTTCCACGGGGTCACTCGGAATGTTTCGGACTTTCATCATATTTTCATTTCACAAGCATTATGCTCCTCAATGCATGCTGAGCCTCATCTGCTTTAAAACTTTTCAAGACTTGTACTCTGAGGTCCACAGTCTCGAAGGGAGTGTTCCAGTAGTGGTGTCCAGTATCCTCAGTAACAAGTCGAGGTAATCGTGTTGGGTAGTTGTCTCAAACACTCTTAAAGCTGGTAGTACTATGTAGTACTATGAGCTTTTGGAATAATTTTTTTTAATAAAATAAAATATGGAAAATTTGTAAAGCACTTAAAATAGCATACTCATGAAAATTCAAACTTAGAAATTTTTTATTCTAAAGGGTATGTATAAAACAAAATCACCAACAAAAAATGCATTTTTTTTTAGCTTTTTAGAAAATAGTAAAATTATTCAAAAAAACAAAATAAAAATTGGCCATTTGAGAACCCATTAAACACATTCACATGGTACAATTGCTTTGCTGAAGAATTTCTTCATATTTTGCCAATGAAGGGAGATAGGATGCCCACTTTGAGACTATGTAGATGCCATGGAATTTATAATTTTGCAAAACCCTTTTATACATGCATGTAAGCATGCTTCATAAACAACATCCTTGATTTATAGCCCTTGAAAAGCTTTTTTGGACCCAAAATAGTACTAAAAACCCCCAAAATGGCTAAGGTAGACACCTATTTGCGGGTGTTCAAAAATAATAAAATAATTTTTAAAAAAACTATAAAAATTACGGAAGGTTTATAACTATGACATGTACCTTCCTTTGAAATTTCAACTCAAAAGAACATGCTGCACAAAAGTTACAAGCCAAAAAGCACCTGCAAGAGGTGAAGGGGACATAAAATAGTACAAGTGTTTCTTGCAATCACCCTATTACAGACTAATTTTCTCTGGACGACTACTTCAAACCTCATATTAGGTAAATTGGGCAAAAGTGGACATTTTGGGACTTTTAGGTTTAGGGTGATCACCCCAAATTGAACTCCAACATTTTTTGTTTGTACATGTGTCCTTACCTGAGAGGAGGAAATTGTGAGGAAAAAAAATTTAATGGCTTAGAGTGGATCTGATACTTTTGAATCTGGTTTGAAGTAACTTTTTGGGTTTGAGGTGGAGTACAAAATGGTACCTTTGTTTTTCCCAATTTACCTAATATGACGTTTTCAGTCTTGCCTGACTGAATGACTATAATGGAAGAGAGCAGGCATGTAGAGGTGACACCTAGTTATGATCAAGTGGCTCTTTCTCATGAAAAGTGAGCAGGTGAAAGCCCGGGTGAAAGTGGCCATATACCCGATGGGAATTTCAAAAGGAAAGAATCGAAATCCGGTTAGTGTCAGATGATTTTGAAGAATCTGATATAAGAAATGGACTTGCTAGTGAGAAATTGTTAGGAGATGTTCTGGTTTCATAAGCTCGAAGTATCTGATATCAGTGGTCTTTCTTTCTTTCATGTTTCAACCAAAATACGTATCGGCAGATTTCTTTCAGGCTGAGCTAGCGGTGGTCGATCTAACATGAATAAAACACCATATTCGTAAAGGATCCATTTTGGGACTTTTGAATGTTTCGTTTTCTAGAGCATTTTTGATGATTTTGGGTGAATTTTATGATAATTTATACAAATCTTACATCAATAATGTAGGATCTTTGACAAAATTATCATAAAACTCACTATAGACTGTCAAAATACTCTCACAATTGCAAAATTTAGAAGTCCTAGAATGTATCATTTTCCCATTGTAACGAACATGGTGCTGATTGTGAATCCTACATCTCTAACCTCTTTTTGGTTAATCATGTGCATGCTTTTGGCTTCCAGTTAGAAGGATTGCAGGTTTTCATAAGATGAATCATGATTGGGTATGTCATGTTCAACCTAGCAAGGATGCATTGAAAACTAGTACTTCTAGCTCGGAATTTTAAAATTCTACAACATTAGACGTCTGTAAGAGTCAATGAGATGCAATTTAGAGTTTGGAGACCAAGATATCAAATTTGAGAGCATGTAATTTGAGAATAAACTAGTGCAAATGTGTTCCACAAGCTTTGAAGACATTAATGCTTTCATAAAAAGAGCGGATTTGGAGCCTCAGAGTCTAGCATTGGAATAAGATAACCACCTTAAACTAACACCCAAATCCAAAATTGCAACAATAACAAAAAATATCGCCTCCAAATGCCTATGTCAAAACAACACACTTTAAGTTTCTAATATCAAATTAAGCTAATTAGCTTAAATCAGTAATTTAAAAGTAAAGTGCAAAAATAACCAAAAATTACTATACACTAACTACTTCAACAAAATAACACAAATTGAACCTTTGGCATCAAATTTAGGTGATCACCTTAGAACCAACCCCAAATTCAAATATTGCAAAGATACCAAAAATCGTTCAACTCAAGGACTTTCATCAAAATGATAAATGTTTAGCATAAGGCACCAATTTAGGGTGATCACTTTATACCAACACAAAGTTCAAGTACTCAAAGACAACCATAAATACTTATGTACGTGCTTCAAGCCTTCAACCAACATGACATATCTTAAACTTAGAGCAATTGATTAAAATAATCACCTTAAACCAACACCAAGTTCAAATACCGCAAAGACAACTAGGAACACTCAATGTGTATTCCTCAACTACAATGATAAATCTTGAACTTGAAACTTTGGGTTAAGGTGATCACCTTAAACCAACCCCAAACATAAATACTACAAATCCAACAAATCAAGTTTATCTCTAAGACCTCTACCAAGGTGATAAATCTTAAACTTGATCTATAAAAGTTCAAGCTAGGTTGGCAAGCCATGTAAACTACAAGGAACCCAAGGCTTTCAAGAACTCAAAATCCTTTTAATATTTGATATTGTTTTTATTTCTTGCTAGTTTTCTTATTTCTTTTAGTGCTATCTTTTCATAAAAGTGCTTTGGTGGTAGAGTGCTTGATGACTCTATTTGACTTTTGTTGTGGTGATTTTGTTATATACATCAGTCTCCACAACTGAATCCTTTCAATTTATTAGTTTATTGTTATAATATGGAAAAATAAATCCTCATAAAAAAATTTTAAAAACCACACTTTTTTGGTACACTCGTTGTATAAAAAAGCCTTAATAATTTTGTGAAAAAGATTGAATGAACAGTAATCAATAAATAAAAACATGTTGACTAATTTGTGGTATGGACCTAAGTAATGCTTGTATTGCTATGATACCCTACTTTGTTTTGTTAAAAAGAACTAGTTGATGAATTTTTAAGTTGAATTTCTCATGGGAAATCCATGTCTCATAAATGAGTACAATGTCTTCTTTTTGAAGGATAATACATCTATACAAATCTATTTAACACCATATTCGTTTAATTGGGAAAAAGGATTCATTTTGGGACTTTTGATTTTTTTGTTTTTGAGAGCATTTTGGTGATTTAGGATGAATTTTATGATAATTTATTCAATGTCATACACCACTAATGTAGGATCTTGAAAGAATTATCATAAAACTCACTATGGATTGCCAAAATACTCTCACAAATGCAAAATTTAGAAGTCTGAAAATGTATCTTTTTCCCATTTTAACATATATGGTTTTTGTTGCTTTATTCTCTTTTAAGCAACTTCATTATAGAGTACCTTCTCAACATGGCACATCTACCTAAATTGGTAGGCACAATCACCAAATATGCATTTGGCTACACAATGAAATGGATTTTTGTATTATATTTTTGAATGATATGCAACAATAAACAGTCCCTCTGTCCCAATATAAAGCTCCAAATTAGACATAGTTCTTGTCCCATTAAAAAGCTCCCTTTTGCTAATTTCAATTGTTGAGAAAGCGTTTGTCATGTCCAATTAATGATCTCATGTGGGCAAGTTAAGCAATTAAAGAGCATTCCTCTCCTAACAAGCTTGGCCTTGCCCATATGAGGTACCATTGTTGCTACTAATCTTTAAATCATCAATAATGAGGAGCTAGCAACATGTACAAATATGGTACTTTTTGCATGGAATTTGGGTGCCCAAACAACGTCAAAGTTGGAGATTTTACACACATCTGGTTGATGGTATATTGATTCTAGAATGCATGTGTCATGAGTACAAAGACTAAAATAATGAGGAGCCGGCAGTCTTCACAAACAATGCACAAATATGGTATTTTTTGCATGGAATTTGAGTATCTAATCAACAACATAAAAATGTGAGATTTTGCAGATATTTGGGAGGTGATATATTGATTCTAGAATGCATTTGTCACTAGCAAAATGACTTTAAAATATAGTTAATCCCTCATGGAGAAGTTTTTTTGGAGCTTTATAATGGGACAGAGGGAGTACAACTCTGGAGAAATTTAGCAATTGTCGTATACCCAATGACCAAAACATTGACAACCAATAGGCCATAACTGAAATGAAAATCCATTGACAACTCACAATATTAAGTGAATATGAAATGCCATCTATACTACAAATCAAGAAACAAGAACCAAGTAAGCCACAACCACATTACAAAAGTAGCACCAATAGATCAAGAATCATCATAACGCAGTCAAAGAGAAATCGTTGGTTAAAACAATGTTTCTTTTAAACGATATCAGTAATAAATGAGACGCATTTGGTAAGCAAGTGACACCAACTTTTTGCAATTGTTAAAATACAATAGGCAATGGCTAAGGGAAGATGCAGTAGGCGTTAAAATGGAATGGGGCAAAGAGAACGGAAGATGTAGTAACTTAGGCACTAAGGTAGACACACCTTATATCTACCATGTCAGAATTTTGATCCCTTTGTACCCAGCACCCGGCATGTTCATTTTAGAAATGAAATGAACATCCCCGGTACATAGGATCAGAATTCTTAAAGGGTTGGATATGGGTGTATCCACCTTAACTTAGAGCATCTCCATCGATTTAGCCAAGTTCAAGTTCGTTGAAGCAATTTGAATAGGGCCCTTGGAAGCGCTTCAGAGCCGGATCTCCACAAGTGCAAACTCGCCAAGGGATCAATGACCTTGCTTTTTGCAAAGCAGTGCTTTTTCAGGTACGCAATTATGACAGCTCAACCGCGGAGACTTCAATTAGTTAGCCGCGGAGACTTCAGTTAGTTAGTAAATCGCAGCTCTCCCACCGTAGAGCATAATAACAATCCCCGAACATCGCTTCTATAATCCGTCATTTCAGCTCGCCAAGAGAGAAGAGTGTCTGGAGGTCACCATCCCAGGAGGGAGGGTTGTTTGGCTAGGCTGCTTTTCAGCTCGCGCGAGTCACAGGTGGAGAACCAAACAGCCTGCGGCCACGCTGTTTGAGTGAGCGGCTCAAGTCCACCGGTGGAGATGCTCTTAGGCAGAGTGAAACGAATCGGGCAGACAAAAGATGGGCATCAACTGGCTCGTCTTGCACTCATCTCAAGCTTCCAAGATCGACCAATTATCCACCAGTAGCCTGAAATACTGGTATCCAAAGTGCGTTTATTATACGAAATTTATACCATTGTGACCATAGTGTTGCGCATTAACGAGACATGAAAAAAATGTTAGATATAGTACAGTACAGTAAATGTCAAGGTGGTTTACAATTTTTGCACATTTATGCCACTCCCTTATATCACATCGGTATGCGACGTCTTGAGATATTACCGCGTACCATACACAAAGTACCTAGCAAGTTCGGTATTTGATACATCTGCTTCTGCAGTTTTGGTGAGAACAGCGCAGTGAAATTAAAGGAGGTGAGATTGCAGAGATTTGAGTACACTCTGTTCTCGAAATGCAAAGTATATCTGCAAGAATCTTCAACGATGCGAGCATTACAGAAGGAACAACACCCTGCGTTGATGAGGGGCCCTGCGCCGAAAATATAAAGAAGAAAAATTAGTTGAAAGGAAACTGTCAATTGCAGGATGACGACAATGGACCATTAACATTACCAGTAAGCTTATACATGATCACGGCTGCAATCAAGATACCACAAAACCCCGACACACATGGCTGTTTGACATCGGCCGATGACTTTGAGGAATGTGCAACCAGAGTCAATGAGCGAACGTGAAACGTGACTTTCTTTCCAATGGTCGTACACATGGCCTGCGCCATAAAATGGAAACACTAGCCTCACAGATAAGCCTAGGCTACTACATCTAGGCGGCAGCCTTGAGAGCTTGGGTACGCTTCTTGGCCTCCTCAACAATGGACAGCTTGATACCCTTGCCGCGAGGCAAGGTGATCCAGGGTTTGGCGCCCTTTCCCACAGTGTACACGTTCCCCATACGGGTGGCAAATTGCTGTCCAGTAGCATCGGTGACGTGGATGATGTCGAAGCTCCCTTTGTGCTTCTCACGATGCTGAATCACTCCAATACGCCCTCTGTTACGCCCTCCGGTCACCATGACGATGTTGCCAATGTCAAACTTGATAAATTCCACCACCTTTCCGGTCTCAAGGTTGATCTTGATGGTGTCGTTCGCCTTGATTAGGGGATCAGGGTACCTGCCATACAGAGACTCGCGTCAACCAAGAAAACGAATGAAGAACTTCAAAAAGAAATCCAGGTCATATAAGGTTCAAAAAGAGTAGCCAATCAAGGACCAACACAAAACATGTGCAGAAGGAGGGAGTCAAACGAGACTAATGTAACTAATCCAATACCTAATGGTACGGCCATCAAAAGTGGTAACGTGAGGGACGCCCTTGTCTCCAACTTGGGCTGCCCTGACCTTGCACAACTTGTACTGCAAGAATCCAAAACAAATTTCATTAGCACAACGCAAGAAATTAACACCGAGTACACTAACAAAATATCCTATGGTCCGAATGATATAAGTCTAAGAATGCTAACAACACGTAATTTCATAAAACCAAAACCAGCTAGCTGGGAGAAAACTACAACTACAGACTGGAACATCCTAAACAGAATTTGTACAAACAGAAAGTATTGACTGAAGGGATGAACCTGGCTCCACGTGGATGCATTTAGAAACCTTAAAAACTGCATACCTTAGCCTCTTCGGCGCTAATGTGGTGTAAGGTGAAGCGACCTTTGCTGTCGTACAACAAGCGGAAGTTCTCATTTGTCTTGGCGATGGATATCACATCTAATCGAAACGAAAACCAGGAGATGTGCATTAATACACAGAGAGATAATACGGATAAAGGCCTAACCATGACGTTTCTTCCACGATTGATCCAACGCTATGCTGAACTACAAGCCCAACACTAATGAGACAATTTATGACAGTTGCAAATCCTATAGCAATGATTACAAGAGAAAAAACAACCAAGGAAGCAACAGGAAAAAACGAAACGAAGGAGATGCTTACCCATAAATCCGGCAGGGTAGCACTTGTCAGTGCGGACCTTTCCGTCGATGGAAATAAGGCGTTGCATGACAATTGCAACTACTTCACGGTAAGTTAGTGCATACTTCAGCCTGTTCCTCAGCATCACCACCAAGGGCAAGCATTCCCTCTCCTTGTGGGGTCCTGGAGATGGCTTGGGGGCCTGAAATCAAATGGACAAACCGAACACTAAATCTTTGTCCAAAGTGCTTCAAATTTTGGTAAACTAATTAGTTCCAGTAATTTAGCACTAAAAGGTCATGGGAAAACCCTAACTTACCTAGAAACATCTAAAGAAAATGTCCCCATACAAAAAAACTGACAAGCATTAGATTTGCAAGATAACAGAATATGATTCAGAAAAAGGTGCATTGTAGGTGTTTCACTAGTTTGAATACGATACTAGTAGAACGCTAAATCTTAGGTTGAATAGAAGCCAGAAAATTAGGTCTAAGAGCATACTTACAAAGGCACCGCCCAACTTGTCAAGCATCCAATGCCTGGGTGCATTGAGCCTCTTCAAATGCTTCTTCAAACCGCGAGCCTGATAAAGACCAAACACAGCAAGTTTTAGAACCAAAACATCTCGAAAACACTCCGCACTTCCATACCGCCAAACTACCCGTAACATGTAGCTTGCGCGCAAGCAGAAGAATCGTCTTACTTCCAAAAAGCACACACAAATATGTCCCAAACCCTAAAACAGTACCGTGACCAAACTACAACCCTAGAGTTGACGAAATCACCAAGAAAAATTGAAAACGTAATGGAGTTGAGAGTGAGAAGAACATGCGCAAGCTCACCATGGTTGCTAGCGACGGGTGGAACGATCAGCAGCGACGAGGGGGAGAGCACAGCTCCGGCGTGAGGCTGGCAAGCTTGAAAGAGGGCTCGAAGACTGCGGCTCCTTGCCCTAGTAGATCCTTGTACATGGATGAATGAAATCGTCCGCGCTCATTTTCTCGTTACTCGACTGAATGAGATTGTCGCCGTTCTTGGTGCCTATGAGCACCACGG
>OY987243.1:17628918-17846418 GCA_963920765.1 Ulota crispa | reverse complement strand
AATTTCCCTTGGACACTCCTTTGGGCGCTAAAAGCCCTTTTAGTGAAAATTCATCACTTAATACAATATATATGTGTTTTTGGGCTTATTTCCCTTAGAATACTTTTGTTATACAAAGTAGAATTCATTCATTGTTAAATTTAAATTCTCTTTCATTCATAACAATTTTGGTCATTGATTGGAGCCAACCATTTTCTTTGCATTAGGTGATAGCTTTTTAATAATTGCATTGTAGGCTCACTTATGAGATTGTGGTCATGGACTTATGAGATTGTGGTCATGGACTTACAAGGGGAGTCATTGGTTTTTAAAGAAACAACAACAAATACTAAATCATCACAAGTGATTGTTTCCTAGTTTTGTACGCAAAAGCCACCATTTTGCATAACTAGTTTTGGGTGGTTCTAAAAACAACAATTTTTTGTACTCATCCACATTCAATCCCAAATATCTTAACATCCTTATGGTTTTTTTAAATTGTTTTTTTTGACCTCATCATATAGAAGCTTTGAAATTCAAGATCCTATTGTTACAATTCTTTGTCAATGTTTAATAATAATCTTACAACAACAGTTCAAAAACTTCCAAAATGCCTTTGTGAACCAGGAAAAGTACTCTCAGGCATTTAGGGTTAAGCAAGTGAAAAAGCAACTGTTGGGCTTGGCCTCTGCTGCGTTGATTCAAAAAAGGACAAGCCCATTCCTCCCAAGTATCAATACATTAATTCAGTAGGCTTCTCAAGAGGAAGAATCAGCATGTTGACAGATCTTGACTTAACCCCTAAAATTCTTTTGTGTTTAGAGGTCCAAAACTGCTTCAAAATACTAGTCCTCAAACCAGGGTCAAAATCTTCATTGAAACTTACTTCTTAATAGATCCAACCGTAGGATCCTTTGGTTGACTTGCACAAATACATTGTCCCAAAATTTCAGAATGCATGTCCCCATCAATTGCAAGATTGATGTGCCTAAACTTCAAAATGTAGGCTTTTCTAGTCCTTCCAAAAGGTGAAGTTTTGTTTCTCAAACTTTTTAGAGAAAAGCACAAATGTTTTATTTCTTGTGCAATTTTTGCAATAGGTTGGAAAATGGGTTGAAAGCATATATTAAAAAAATTGACCAAAAAAATTTGGATTCGTTTTTACAAAACTGTAAAGTAAAAGGTATTGATGATGAAAGATATAACTAATATGCTAATAAATTTTGGAAGAATTTGAAAATTGTTAATCCCAATGGTGAGAATGCTCTAATAGACAATTAGTAAC
Organism: Ulota crispa; assembly: GCA_963920765.1. Classification (NCBI taxonomy): domain Eukaryota; kingdom Viridiplantae; phylum Streptophyta; class Bryopsida; order Orthotrichales; family Orthotrichaceae; genus Ulota; species Ulota crispa. The sequence goes on along the minus strand of OY987243.1, from coordinate 17,845,154 downwards.
TTTCATTTTCATTTTCATTTGAAAATTTTCAAAATTGAGAGTAAAAGATAACTTTATATGTTTTTTCTACCCTCTTCCTACCTTCATTGCCCACATAATAAAACTCCTTTTAACTCTTACCTCATTATTTGGAATTGAGTGATTCAACTTTTTTTGAGTAGGTATCAATCTATACAATTCTATAAAAAATAAAATAAAAATTTAGAATATATTTTTTGCTACCCAATTTGACATTGAAATTCAAAAAACCTTATAACTTTTGCATTACTTATTGGAATGACATGAAATAAAACTTTACACGTAGAATATGATGAGTAGCATCCATCCTAAAAATTTCATGAAAAAATTCCAAATTATAAAATCAATAGAGCCTGCCCGAGTTCTCATAAGCCCAATGTGGGCTCCTTGGGCCTTTAGGGGTTAAGCTTAGTTTAAGTTATGTCTTGAAGGAAATGCATGCAGATGCCATGTTGAAATTTCAGTTGATTACTTTAGCCACGTTTCCCAAGCTTTCCAACCACGTCATCATTTACTTCCGGATCGTGCTCGAGCGCGCTCTCTTATGCTGCCACCTTGTCCATGGATGCAGCAATTATATCGTTAACGTGAATATCTAAATGAATGTTTTGCACCGGTAGGCAGTGATCCCAAATATTATTTTCACCTTCAGCTCAAGTGGCTAAAAACACTGTTAAAAAGCTAAAATTTTCAAATTTAACAATGAAAGATTCACAAGATTTTTAGTTAAATAAAAATGTAACAATCCTGTAAAATTTAGTCAATTGCAAGAGCACTGCCCGTAGGGTACTAGAAATTGTAATATATAATGTCAAGAAATTGGGGACAATGACACATGCTAACAAGAAACTGCAATGAATTTAGATTGAAAATTACAAATCTGCAAAGTCAGCAAATTGTCAATTGATAACCTGCGTCGAGTGTACTCTACAATAAAGCCCCTTTGCATTGAAAACTTTGTAGATGACTGCTGAAATCACATACATATATTTACAGCATTCTTGCATGGAAATCATAGTCTCCAAAGAATCATGTCAGCAGTCGAGATTGTTGCACTTACCTTGGACACCAGTCCGGTCGATGTCTCTTCATCCGGGTCCTAGAGGTCGTGGCAGCTTGTGATTGGTTGACGCAATTCCAGCGAGCAACCATGAGGCAGCCTCCACGCCCAAGCCTACGACAAATGGGGACCGGTAAAGGTTTGTCATAATCAACTGCAAATTTAAGGCCTGCCCTTTCTAGTATTCCAACCTCTACAGGTTTTGTGAACAAGAAGGATAGTTCCGACTTATCCAACTCTTTTGTCTGCAGCACACAACAAATGCAGTGTGAACTTAGAGAGTTGTTTGTGATAAGAATACAAAACACCATAGTAGGTAAAAGGAAAACTTCATAGATACCCCTGAAGTTTGCAATATTTTCATAGAGACCCTGTTTTTTCAAAAATTTCACAAATGTCCTTGGTCCAAAATTTTGAGGCATTTTTTTTGTTTTGCATGCTACTTCCTTCTCCTTTTGAGCGCACATTACTTCTTTTCTTGTTATGCGTGTGCACAAAGGAAGAAGGGAAGTGACGTGCACAACAAAAAAAACACTTGAAATTTTTTATTCAAGGGCATTTGTGAAATTTTTGAAAAAGCAAGGGAATCTATGAAAATATTGCAAACTTTAGGGGTATTCATGAAATTTTCCCTTAGGTAAATTGGGAAAAACGGAGGGACCATTTTGTACTCTACCTTAGTCTTACATTAGCTAGTATAGGCATAGCTATTGCCCAAAAGCTGTAATTATGAAAAAAATTGGAGGCAATCACTAAGACTTCACTATTGTGTAAGAAAATGCACACTTGTTTTTTTATGATATGTTAATATAGACATAATGGCAGAAATAGTGAAATTCCCAGATTGTGATGCTTTTCCTGCAATTCCACGCAGGAAACAGATATTTAACGATTGGCAAAGTCAGTGTACTCATTCTTGACGTTTCAATGTGTTCACAAGAACAAGATTCTAGCTTTAATAGTTTGATGTACATTCTTTGGAAAAAAATGGAACACGATTACATACCTTACAAGGTTTCTGAAAAGACTGCTCATCATCCTTAGGTATTTGCATCTCATCATCCTTTGGTCTTTGCATCTGCAAAACAAGTATCTTCATAAGTGATCTTGTCATAATTCAAAATTCAAGGCTTCAACAATCAAGTGAAAATCGATATGCATTTCATGTGATACATCTTGAAACTACCACAAAGCCTATTAGATTGAGTAGATAGTAGCGTCCATATCAAAAAAGAGCACCAATTATATCCTCAAGAACAGATAGGGTAAAAGCCCAAATTAAAAAATTATGTCTCGATTTGTGCAACCAATTGCAGCAAAATGTAGTACTTACTTGCTTAGTGTGAGGCTGGTGAATCTTTTCCTTTGACTTGCACAGATGCAGCGGACTTGAATTGTTTATAAGTGGAGCCAACTGTAGAGCAAGAGACATTTTATTAATCCCTAAAGTTGAGCATGTATGTGCATCCGTGTGAGGCATAATTTTAAGCTAAATGAATCCCTCAGTTGATCCTTTTGCATATAGTATACAATTAGTAAGGCAAATGCCAACATTGAATTTTAATAGCTATAGGGGGGAGCATGCACCTGGAAACGACAAAGAATGGGCCTCTTTAGGCTTAATCGCTGAGACAACAAAAAAAAATACAACCATGCCACAGTTAATTAACATCACATAGACCATAAAATAAAATACTCTAGTAAGACCACAAGCTATTAGTTTGCATCTAAAACAAGGTTTCTAAGAAACAATGGGACTTTGACACTCAACCATGTATTCAAATTTTTGTGATAGTATACAACTTCATCCAAGCCATAATGGTTGATGAGATACATAAGCCAAATAAAAATCAGAAATTCCACAGCCTTTAGTTATGCTACAAAGTGGTTTGCGTATTAAATGAAATGCATCTAGAATTAAAGAGAGCATTGTCTGATGAGTGTCTTGTGTAGAATGAAACTAAACCGTAAAAACATACATATGATTTGGTGTTCAAATAAAATATAGATATTGGTGTCAATTCCAAAAAAACAGTAAAAGATACTAACCTTCCCTTTCCAATAATTAAACACTGCTTCAAGTACCGCAACTGAACTTGAAAATTGCTTCAATTCCTGCAATTAGGTTGCACCATCCTTAATCCACAACTCTACATGTCCTTACACACTTGAAATTGAATTTGGTTCCACCCGCGTTTGCTAAATCCCAAACGAGCTTGAATACAAAGACTGAAATTAATAACAAAATTTGTGTCCAATTATAAATACATGATAATTGGCCCCCTAGGCCCCAAGTATCAAAAACTCAATATGTAATTTGGGAAAATATGCAATTTTGGGACTTTAGGTTTTATGTCTTTCAAAGAATTATGAGCACTTACTAAATAATCTTTCAAGGATATAAAACCCAAAAGTCTCAAAATTGCATCTTTTTTTCCAATTACTAAACATTGCATTTGAAGGAGATATCATAAATAATGTAAAAAAGAACACTAGGCCAACAAGAAGACCTCAACTGCATCCTTGTGGCTAAGAAAAATTGGAGAAGATGTCCCATATACGGGTCCAATTGACCCTTGTTGATCATGGTCCCTCAACAACCCTTTGTGATGATCAAGTACCTCCAACTTGTATAGCATCATTTCAAACCTACATGAGAGCATGCATTTGATAGTTAGAACGAGCACTTGGTAAAACCAAATAGGGAACTACTAATATTAATCCCAAAAGTGTTCACATGGCCACTAGAGCCACTCCCTCACGTATTGGAGTTCAAAATTTATTTACTTAGGAAAATTCAAGGAAGGAAACAAATGCACATATTCTATATTTTTGAACAACAAAGAATCATTTTGAAAGTTACTCTTATCAGCTATAGGGACTGCCATACAAGGTAAACTATCCCACTATAGATACAAATGTTGGTTTGACATGTTGGAATGAAGTATAAAACATGAGATAATTCTACTAACTTCTCCTATACATTAAATAGGTTCTCTTTGCTACCATGTTTAATACTAAATGTGCATTGTATCATTTGTTAAAAATATTGAAATTGTATTCAAGCTCATGTGACTCCCTAGAGGACATTAGTTGATTTATCATTGTCACAAAAGTATCTATGATAATGCTTATGATTACACCATACTCAACAACACTGATATCCGTTATAAACCCTACTTAAAATTTAACTTGGCTACCTTGTTTGTACTTTGTAACCAAGTGGTTATCCTTAAATAAAGGTTGCATAAGCTCAAAACAACCATGTCAATCCAAAAACATTGATGCCCACTTAAAACATACAATTTTCTGTAACAAAAAAATTTATATATTCCTAAACAGTCAAGATGACAGTATACACCATGGAAGAAATGTCCACAAAGGGATAGTTTATCTTATAACTAGACCAACAAACAGATATTGATAGGTGGGGTGGGGTGAGGCATTTGACCAAAGGGTTGTTTAGACAATCATTGGTGTAATCAACCCTAGCAAATTCAAATTCAAAGTAGTTCACTTATCAATTTACCAGTAAGGATAAACAACCCTAAATATTATTTTGGCCTCTAGCTCAACATTAGTTTGACTATGTGGCCATATATGGAAAGTGCCATAGAACTTCTAAAGGACCAATTCACAGACAATACAATAAAAAAAATTGAGTTTTTTTAAAATCCATTGTTAGCTTCAAAGCGGTCTTTGTGTTTTATATTTGGCACTTGGAGCAACACCTTGACACTCTACACATGACATGTGACCATAAAATAAGCATCAATGATTAATAGTCAACCCAACTATTTATCTCACATCCTCCAAGGACGAGCTTGAAAATCTCAATCACCCATCCTATAGTTCTTCAAAAAATTCAATATTGTGACAATCACAACTCAATAATAAAATAGCTCAGACAAGATAGAAATACCTCTCAGCAGACAAAGTAGTGTGTCCTGCATGATTGAATTTGTTGAACCAATTTTCATCATCACTATCCAAGTCGTATTCACAATATTGCACATTTTTGCTCCCAACTGTGCATATTAGAAATTTAGAAAATAAAACAATGCTTTAATGCAAATATTAGAATATAAACCAAGGCCTCCAATTTTTTCAGAGGCACCTTCATCTTAAAACAATTGGATCAAAAAAGCAATCCATGAACCAGATCTCTACTGGCTTGACCTAAATTAGTGACCTACAAATATTTATAACCATAGCAGAAGTTAAAATCAAAATCTCTTGCACATCCTCAAGAATTTGATGTAATCCAAGAACAACCTCGGGAATTTGATATCTGACAACCTAAAATAATCTATCTTTCATATTAGACCAAGTCTAGGATGCGCAGCACTTAGCTGCAAAAGCTAGGCCTAACATACTACACAAAGTCTAGCTCTTCATAAAGTATTGACAACTTGACGTGAATACAAAAAAACAAAAGCTAGTTCTAGATGGTTATCATGCAAAAAGACTAAAACTCATATAATCTCCTTCAAAAACAATTACTTGGGAAAGGGGGTTTAATGTCTTAAACCCTTAAACCCTAAAACTCCAACATATGTTAGTAGTAGTAGTTTGCTCAGCAATTACCCAGTTGTGCTTGTATGTATGCTTGAGGCATCACAAAAGTTGGAGCGTGATTCCTTTCATAGCTATCTACAGTCGCAAATTGCGGAGTAGGAATATCAAAACCCCAAGTAGGTTTCTTCTCCAACAACAAATTCTGAAGACACACATGCACACACACACAAGCTCACAGCTAAGAAGTTCAGATCACAAAATCACTCATTAGGGTTTGTAGAGCTTTTACAAAAATGAACCAAGAAAATAGGACTATAACTTCTATGTTAAACATCAAAAATTGCAAACCCTAACTTAGATTCACTTGTACCAGATTAAGCTGCTCATTGTCAAATTTGTAGATAGGAACAAAACTAGAAGAGCTATAGCAATGACAACCACGGTCAAGGTCTTCTTGGTGCAAGAAGAGCGCAAGCCTCTTGTAAATATCCAAAGTGCGAGGCCGAAAGGAGAATTCTCTTGTTGTCATGACTGCAAAATCCAAGCACACAGCAACACACTCAACAACGATTAAGTTAAGTACAATAACTTAATATGTGAGGAAGAAGTTGGCTTTAAACTTATATACCGGAATGTCAAATACCATGAAGGCCAGCATTGAAACCTGGGTAGCTTGTTTACTTTACGAAAAACGAGATGTTCCTAAATTTAAAACTATAAGGAAATTCACAATATAAATCTTAGTCTTGTTACTTTTACATAAAGTAAAGCTTGGTTTTTCAGGTGTACTAGTGATAAAATTTGATAAAAATGTTTTTTGACTATGAAGTTTTTTATTGAAGAGCTTTTTGACAAAATAAAATTTTGATAGAGAAGTTTTTCAATGAGAAATTTGTAAGACAAAATGTGTGATTCGTTTTACAAGAAGTGTAATTTGACAAACAAAATTTTTGATAAAAAAAAATTTCCTCAAACTACACATGGAGTGTCTAATTAACTATTGATCTTTTGCTAGGTAATACATAAGGAAAATATCAGAAAAGGCCAAACGATTGGCCAGATTTTGAAAAAAAAGGCTTGACAACTAAAGGATATCAAAAATAGGCCTCATCATATAACGCCTTGCAATTAAGGTGATCAAAAATTTGTGCAAGTTTATTTCTATAAGGCTACATATATAATTGAATTTGATCAACTTTTGTCTAAAGTTCGGTCCTCCACGCCATTGGTCAAAGACTAATTTTGTGTAAAAATAGGGTAGATCACAAGCTTAACTAAAGTAAAATTTGGATTTTTTTCTAAAAATAGAATAAAGTCCAAGTTTAACCAAAGTAAATTACAAGTTATAACTACAAGTGACATGAGGAGATGGCATGGAGGTGTGCGGGCATGGAGGTATGGGATTGTATGGCGTCATGGGGGATGGGGTTACGGGGTCGTGGAGGACATAATTGCATTGCCGTAGTCCTCCGCTTGATTGGTTAAACACAATTTTTGTGTAAAAATATGGTAGAGTATGTACAAGTTTAACTAAAGTTAAATAAAAATAGAGTACAAGGGTGGCATGGGAGCCATGCTACAAGGGCCATGGAAGGCATGACCATGTTGGTACAACGGGGAGGAGGACTTATATGGGACTTGATAAATGCACACTATTGGATGGGGAAGGGTAAAATTTGGATATTTATTGTCAAAAAGCTGTTTTTGGAAAAATCAAATTCAGATTTGGATTTTCAAGGCCTTGATTTTGTCTAGAGCCACAATGGAAGTTACAATTGAACAATGCCCAATGGAAAAGCTTAGTTTTTTTTACAAATAAGGGTAAAAGTAATAATTTTCCCCCTAGCCAAGCTTTTCCACTAGGCGTTGTTCAATTGTAACATCCATTGTGGTTATAAACTAAATCAAGGTCTCTAAATCCAAATTTGAATTCAAAGTCTACAAAATCAGCTTTTTGAAGATAAACATCTAAATTTACCTCCCCCTATGGCGGTGTACATATATCAAACCCTATGTGTGCATATATCAATTCCCATAAATTATAACCAACAACTATTGGCCAAACAAGAAATATTAAGGCACATTACATACACTCATTAGCTCAAAAGTAACTCCACCACCAAATGGGACAAACCCTAAGCTTCATCTTGGTGGACTCAAACTTTTGATAACTTTTTTTTAACAAAGCCTTAGGCTAACCACTTGAGTTGGCTAAGTGTCATACGCTGTACAAACAATAAGGTTGCCTATATTTGGGTGAAAGTTACTAACCAAAACCAATTCTATGAATGAACGTGTAAACGTGGTCTATTTAATCCTTTATTTCTTTTGCCTGCATGGCATTCCAATAAAGAAAGGGAATGACTAGGGAGGACACCCCCTAGTTGCTAGATGGACACCCCCTATAGCCCAACCTATTAAATTTGAGATTTTTATTACGTTGAAATATGAAATGAAATCAAAATAATATTTTAGCACACATTTGTGTTTGCAAGAGCTGCAAACATACAACAAATATGTCAAATTTGTGACATGGTCAAGAGCTAAACTTATAAATGAAGGGAGGGACTAGTTCAACTCTTGACCATGTCACAAATGAGACATGTTTGTTATATATTCGCAACGTTTGTAGGCGTAAATGTGTGCTAAATTATTACTTTGATTTTATTTTATTTTTCAGCATAATAATATCTCATATTTAATAGGTTGGGCTATTAGGGGGTGTCCACCTAGCAATTAGGGGTGTCTCCCTAATCATCCCATAAAAAAAGGAACGACTAGGTGGACACCTCCCAATTGCTACGCGGACACCCCCCATAGCCAAATTTATTAATTTGAGATTATTATTACCCTGAAATATGAAATCAATTGGAGCCATACTTTAGCTTACATTTGCGTTTACAAGTGTTGCAAACACACAACAAATTTGCCTCATTTGTGACACGGTTAGGAGTTAAACTAGTTGCTCCTTTCATTTATTGGTTTGACTCTTGACTGTATCACAAATGAGGCAGATTTATTGTATGTTAGAAGCGTTTGAAAACACAAATATATACTAAACTATTGCTTGGATTTTATTTAACATTTCAATGTAATAATAATCTCAAATTTAATAGATTTGGCTGGGGTGTCCGCGTAGCAATTGGGGGGTGTCCACATAGTCGGTCCTTAAAAAAACTAATAAAATACCCTGGTCCCTGGGCATACCCTCCTAAATTAAAGGTACGCCAAGTAGGGCCTTGTACCATTTGAGCTTACCTACCAGAAGTCGTCGGCACCCCCTGAAATAGCCGCATTTCATTCGATCTCCCCGTCAACATCGAGCTCGAGTTTGGAACACTGAGTACCGTCGGATCATGCCTTCCTCACTTGCGCACGGACCACATCGTGTTTCAACGCGCCAACGTGGAACATCAATTCAAATCACGCCACGTCTAGACCGGCGTCCCATTTGAAATCCCAACTGGACCGCCAGCCCTTCGACAGATCGTGGACCACGTGACATGACCACGATATGATCTAACGGTGATCATCGAGGTTGTTTCAAAATCGACGGTCTCGTAAGAAGACTGAGGTGCTGGCTGCAATTCAGGATATAGTTACGGATCTGGTTATGGGGACGCGCCTTGGGGGAGTGGCGACGGAGTCCCTGCAAGCCGTGTAGACCGACGCAAGACGGTGCTTCGGCGATGTTTAATATGTTGCGCAGACTTGCGGTGGTGTTTGCAAATCTTTCGAGCGGTTTTATACGCTTTTGAAGCTCTGATTGCACATGATTTGTCTTTTCTTTCGCTAGAAAGCACTCATATCAGGAGTCGTAAGTTAAGACGAGGTTTTTGAGCTTGTTTTTGGAGCTAGGTACGAGGTTTTTTGAAGGTAAGGTTGTTGCTCTGTTTTAGTTCGGGTACAATTGTGCTTTTAGGTTTTCCGGAGCGGTGCGCGGTGTGTGTGCTTTCCTTTTTTTTATAGCCTTTTTGGATTTTTGAGCTTTTTTGGTGACAAGAGCTTGAGAAGCAATGGTTTTTGTGTGCAGAAGGTCATTGGAGAGAGTGCATTGGAGGACGTGGTTGTTGACGATTCGGTGGAGCGATAACCATGGGGTGTAGCAATTACCTGACCGGGTTTCTGAATCTGGCGACGTTCATTTTGTCCATACCGATTATTGCCTTTGGAGTATGGCTCGAGAAAGCGCACGACACCGTGTGTGTGCGATTCTTGCAGTATCCGATTATTGTGCTCGGAGTGTTCATCCTGCTCATGTCCATTGCCGGGATGATCGGCGCGTTTTGCGACAAGAAGTTTTTGCTCTTGCTCTACCTCATCGTGATGTTCCTCCTGATCGTCCTTCTCTTCTGCTTCACCATCTTCGCGTTTGTGGTGACCAATGCGGGTGCGGGAAAGGCGGTTTCTGGTAAAGGCTTTAAGGAGTATAAGCTTGGAGATTATTCCCACTGGTTGCAAAAAAAGGTGGACGATCCTTCATACTGGGCGAAGATCCAGAGTTGCATAGCCGATTCCAAAGTGTGCAACGATCTGGGCAAGAAGTTCGCCAATGAGACCGTTTTCGATGCTGCACATCTTACTCCTCTCGAGGTATGTTTGATTTCAACCTTTTTTCCCGGAGTGGTTTGGTTGTTAGGAGACAGAGGATGATGGCTCAGTCTACTGCACATACGTCGATGTGGGGCCGGGGTGGAAAACCTCAGATTTTTTCACAAAAGAAGGGTAATGGTAATAATTTGTTCCCTATTTTGTATTGTTCTATTGTATCCTCCTCAACGCCCTAGACTAATGAAGTGTCTCTGAAATCAAAAATGAATTCAAAACTCCCTCCTAATTCAATCACTGGATGGCAATACTTAAACTCTCACATTTTTTTGGCAAGTGAAAATCAGAAGGTTTTCCACTCGGCCCCACATCGATGTATGTGCAGTAGACTGAGCCGAGGATGATGATCTGTGTTTGTGGAAATTATGCTGGCAGTTCAATTGCGAGGGACTGCTTAGAAGTTAGAACCAGTGCTATTTTTTTGGCTTTCTGATGCCAGATTGCACCAAAAAAAATAGTCTGGCTAAATAATGTCAAAAAAATGCCAAAAAACTTGGATGAAATTGCCAAATTGTGGATGAAAACCAAATTATAGACATGTAATATGTACTAATGTGATATTTCTATCCAATGTGTGGATGAATGTTGAAATTTGGAGCACCACTATAACATTTTAAATCGCCACTTTTGCACTTCCAAAAAATGAAAAAAAAAGCCCTGGTTAGAACTCCCGCTTTCACCCCTGGATATTGATGTTTGTCTACATTTGTTAGTGAAGCGAAATGTAGCATGTGCAGTTTTGCACCATCCATCCCTAATTTTGTTCGCTCTGTTTTTCTGCCCGACAGTCGGGATGCTGCAAGCCACCGACGTCCTGTGGTTTTACTTACGTGAATCCAATTACGTGGAACGGGACTCCAACAAATGGTACTGACCCGGACTGTTCCAAGTGGAGTAATACTCCGACAATTTTGTGCACGGATTGCAACTCTTGCCGCGGTGGAGTGTTGCAAAATGTGAAGTCGAATTGGCGAAGAGTTGCTGTTGCCAATATTATTGTGCTGGTGTTCCTCATCGTCGTGTATTCCTTTGGCTGTTGCGCGTATAAAAACAGAGAGAGGGATGGTTATTCCAAGGGTTACCCATAAGCTGCAGAGCCAACCGTCAATTCGCATCCGGCACGTGATGATGTGAATCTTTTGTGAATACAGAAGAGTTATGGAGGGTATGTACAAAATATGCTGCAATGCACTCGAACCTCACTTGAGAAATTGAGCAAAAGACCGCCTTGTTGTAGTTTTTCTCTGGCTACGTATCTTGCTTTCGAAAATGGTTACTGAGAATTCATTTCGACATGAATCTCGGTGGGTAGACGCAACTTCATTTTGCTGTTTCAACCACCGTTCACTCTGGTTAGAGTATTCATGTGGAAACTTTGGTATGGTGAAGTAGATGAGAACGTTCATCACTTGTGTCACTGCTACACTATGATATAAATCTAGTTTCAGGAATGTAAGGTATGCCTGATTCAAGAATTAGTCATTTTTCTTGATTGTAAGGTCTGCTACAAGACTTTCATTGTTGATGTTGATGAGTAACTTACTGTGTGAAGTTTTTGAAAGACCATGTGTTTTGTTTGTTCCATTTTGCAGCCTTGATTTTCAACTAGAGCTCATTTGCTTCATTTTTTGAAAATCTTTTTGCGATGTTAGAAAGCCGAGTCCAGGAAACTTGGATGGTAAATAGTTTTGGAATTCCGTGCAAGTTGAAGCTTAGAGTGCGAGTCTAATAATTGTGTGCGTGTCATTCTAGATGACTTTCACGATGATCTAATCAACTTGTGAACATTTGATGCGATGTTATTATAGAGACTGACCTGTGCAGAATTCCACTCACTCGATACGCCTTAGTGCTCCTGTTTTAAAACTAATTTGTATCTACCCTAAGTTTCCTCTGTCTTTACAACACCGCGGTTAATGTTCACACTGAAAGGCGTCGTTCAACCCGACTGCAGTTTGTTGTCACAATACGTGAACGTTGGGCTTACATACCAGACCAGCATTCAAAGCAAACTTCACATTAGCATCGTCTTGAAACATGAGGCTACCCTGACATTGTATCAATGATTGAGCAAGATCCCATTTCCTCTAAAGGATGTTCAAAAGACCTCAGCCAGTGAATTTAAATGGAAACACTGTCAATGTGCTAAAAGACATGCCATTGGAACTAATTTTCTTTCGTAGCAACGAAAAATTATGTAGAAAAATGCTAAAATTACCAGCGTATGTGAACACTGACCGAAGATTGTCTAATGCATTTCATTTTAAGGTTTGACCTTTTGCAAATAATTTTTGGATGAAAGGAGTTTTTGTCACGCGATTACGAGCATGTAGTCAGCCTCTGCTACTGGACACCTGTCTTATATTTTAATTTTGTTCAAATCGCCCGAAGCATCAATTTTGTGAGAGAAGTGCAAATCAGAGTGCCAAAGGGAGGCGATTAGCTGCAAATAGCACCAAAAACTGAGATTGGGTATTGAATTAGGTTCTAGGTCGCTGAAAGTGTCAAAGTTGTAAATATTTCTCAGTACTGTCTTGCCCTTAAAAGCTAAGGAAACGTCAATTTCGTTAAGAAGAGATAATCAGGCCCTATTTTCACATGAAAAGGAAAAGTCAGAAGAGGAAAGAGTCTACCATGGGCCACGGGCTCAGCCAACTATTTTATAAATCTGGGGCCAGCGTAAAAAAGTTTTTTTTTTTCACATTTCAAACATTGTGAGAGTTTGGAAATTTACCGCAAGGAAATTAAATATGGAAGTTTGGAATCCTTGTCTGGATTTGGAGACCTTGAATTGGTTTAGGACCATAGAGGAGGATAAATTGAACAATGTCAAAATATGGGATAAATTATTACTTTATCCATGTTTATAAAATTGCGAAGCATTTCCCACCTGACCGAAAAACATGGACGTACAGTACATAGAATTCCATGATAGAGCCTCATGGCCCATTCCATTTAGGCTGGGGGCAAAGAGGGGTTAGTTCACCGTGACCCTCTACCGATGGTTTGAATCAAAGAATATTTAGGTGGTTTTATTATACATGCACAAATATTATTTCCACTCCAGCACTCGTTGCAGCCTCCCAAATCCTTTGCATCACTTTCATAGGGCCCATAGGCCACTTTACTAAAAGTGTCATTTTGTACCAAAAAGCAACAAATGAATACAAGTGAAAGATACTAGGACTTGGCCAAAATTCATCAAACAACATCCCAAATATCAGTGCCTATTCCTTTAAACACTAGGACCATAAAAAATTTAGGTTCAGTAGACTAGTGCAAAACTCAACATTTTTGATGCAGACATGCAGTGGGAAAACTCAATTGCAAAGCAAGTGATCCACACCAAATTAGAGATTCAAAAGAAAAACAAGCTCCTATAGCAATCGGAGTTCAATGGTCAACATTCTAACTAGTACCCTTCACTGAGTAGTAAGTATCACATTCCAAAAACAGGGCTTGCTAAGCTTGCATGACTCATTGCATAGTTGAAAGATGATAACTTAAAACTATATGTTATCTAATCCAAGTCTAGAGTTAGTTGACATCAGTGCTAAAAGGAAACTTGAGATCAGTGTCAACGGAAATTGGTTGCTGCTAGGCGCTAGCACATTCTTTACTACATAGAAACACATTCCAGGACATGAAGTGGATAGTGGAAATCAAGATTGGGCCTCAGCAAGTTGTTGATCCACGTCACTATCACTCTACCACAAGCCTTCACTACACTGTGGCATAGCAGCTTAGGAACATCTCCAAGGCTGTCTCATGGATCAATAGAAGACTTAGAGCTCTTTGATGGACATTGCTAAACTTTGACTTAGCTCTTGCTCTAGGCAGAGATTGGACCTCCTTGACACCATTTATTTTGATACCACAGAGGCACTACGGATCTGTTCCCCAATGACCACTTCCTTTGTGATCCACTAGCAGCTCGATTGGAAGGTAACTTGTTGCAATGACCATCCTCCCACAAGTACAACACCCGTCTATCCAGTAAATCAGGTTCTTTGATTTAGTTCCCTCAACACGTGGATTCAAATGAGCAATTAGCATGCATGTAGGTTGACCACACAGAATTCCTAGAAGGCGAGAGACAATTGTGGTTATGAGTGGCTATGAGTAGCTGGACTTGCATGTACACAACAAACAAGACCATTTAGGTCGGCTATTTAAGCATGTGGTGCATAGAATTCATCACCCGGCTCACATGCAATTCACAACTCCAAGAGACAGGCAAGACGGCACGAACTCTGTACACATGACATGAATGGCAGCACCATGATCCAAAGCTAGCAAGAATGTGGTGTTAAATATTAACGCACAATGCAATTGGTGCTCCATAGCAATATTAGTCATGAAGCAACAAAATAATATACCAATGACTTGTTAATAAAGACTTCCAACCATATTGGGTACTTTGATCTAGGTTGCCTTGATCAAATTGAGTTGTAGTTGATGGGAAAAATTCTTTCCACTTGTAGAGATTAGAGAAACTTTAACTTTCATGATCATGATTATCCAAACGCCACTTGAGGTGCCACTCAGGATGAAATCTTTTACCCGGGGTGACCCTGAAGTTTTATTCTTGTTAGTTCATAAATACAATTTGAACCTCATGTGCCACGTGCTGCTCCTACATACTACTGACACATATTACTAATGCAACGTATTGGCCTAGCTCTTGTTGGTTGCAGATGTAATCCCTGTCAAGTGATAATGCTCGGAAACCCTCAATCATCATATGGGAGTGGCAACATTTGAATTCATAGCAGAATGATTGCAAGAAGAAAGAAATGCGAATATTATGCACCAGGTCAAAGATCAATGATAGATTAGACACACCAAGCGAGACTAGAAAACTTCTTTGTTAACAAACTTTTCTGTCAACAAATTTTTTTTGTCGATATTTTCACTACATCACAAAAAAAAACCAAACTTTTCATTAAGCAAAGTTGCAAAAGTAAAATCAACTTTTGGATTTTCTTACAGTTTTGAACTGAGACACATCTCATTCTTCATAATGTAAAAGTAGCTACCTATAAAGTAAAAGAGCTACCTAGGTATTAATGCAAGCCTCCAAGATATTTTGACCTATATAGACCAACTTCCTCCTCATTTATTGCTGCAGTTCATGGTGTCTTGTTGTCTTCTAGCCTAGCCAAGTTGAGTTCTAGCTTGTGCCTTGCTTTATCACTTGGGGCAGGGGGCTGCATTCGCTATTGGCGCGAGGACTTTGCATGCAATTCTCTCTCAGGTGAGCATGCACTTTTTTTCTCAAGATATAGTTGCATTTGTTTCTTTGAGATTCTCCAAATTGCATGACTTGTTGTTTTAACAAAGTGACCATCCTCCTTTTCTCACTGTCTCACTCATCAAGGGTTTTCAGTTGTTGCTTGCAGTAGGCTTGGATCTTCCATCTTCCTGTTCTCACTCACTCATCAAGGGTTTTGTTGTGAGAGTTCTTCATTCTACAATTCTTGTGATAATCCCGTCGTCTAAAAAAAGCCCAAAAGAAGAGCAACTGTAGCTCTTTTCTTGGGATAAACGCAGTGGCATTTCTCACAATGTTCTCTTTGGTAGTTTTAGTTAAGCCTTACTTTGTTTTCCAGGCATCTAGTTGGTTGTTGTAGTCAAGACATTATTTTCTTTCTTCTCGTGGTAGTGTTCTCTCTTTTAAAAGGAGACTTAGTTAGTTTACCCACCTTCTCTTTATGGGATATCTAAATGTCTTGCTTGTGCTTCAATCTCTCCCACTTGCATCGGCCTTGAGAGTCTCTTGTGGCTTTCTTGCTTATGTGTGGTTGTAATATACATGCCCCATGGAGAGGGAGTAAGCATATAGTTATATGAAAATTGAACCCTAACTAGATCGCAACAACATGCACCTATTGCTATAGTTGCATAACTTGCATTTGTAAAGCCTTTGCCCATAGTTTGGCTCTTCCAAGCACCTTAAATTACCAGTTAGGCCCAATTTGTAAGCTGACATCTTGCTACATTTTCATTCATTGTGGCTTGCAGGTATGCAAATTGTGGATGCAATTATGCCTGACACAACTGATGTGAGGACTCATTCAGATGCAGATTTAGCCAACATTGGCAAGTTGGTTGTTTGGCAACAAATGCCCCACCTCTCTGCCCGCAGCCTCACTCAGCTCAATTGCAACAGATGGCCTATGTGGACTCCCTACCACATCAAACGCATTTCGGAGGCTTGTAGGCTAAACAACTCTCGAGAATGGTATTTCCCTATCATTGTCCACCGGATGTGGAGGCTGCACTTGGGATACTTGTGGCCACCCAATTTAGAAGAGAAATGCCTTGGAAGAATGTCTCCATTTCCACCTGAGCTATCCTGGTTGTGGTCCACAATTTAGCACTCAACAGCACACGATGCCACTACAATGGTGCTAGTCCTCCCTCCCATGACATTTATGCCCTACAAGTGGCTATACAACTACCTCCCTTGGAGAGATATCATTGACAGTGCAGGAGGCCTATTGCTCATCAAGAGCTTTGAAGGCCTAGTCCAACAAATCCGCAGCCATCGCCTAAATCCGCTCCTGCTTGAATCAAGCTCTCCAATGGATTCACCAAAGAAGGAGCAATTATTTCTTGGGCATCGCATAATGAGACTGTTGGTGTGCAACCCCTTGACCAAGCAATGCAAGGAACTTGCGGCAGCCAATTGTGAGATGATTGGGTGCAAATTGTGGCCTCTCTTGTATCACAAACCGGTGCAAGCAATGATGGAGGTTGATGAAGACGCCAACAATTACCGAGTGATTCTCACTGTGGAAAAATTAGTGGCTGCCTACTCATCCACCACCAACAGTTGGAATTGTTTGCTTTTTCTGAAGCCTTGTCCATGGAATTGTAAGCATCCCTATAGCACTAAAGACTATCACATTGTTAATTGGGGGTATTACTGCACAAGGGCACATGTTGGCGGGCATCTCTACTTTGCTAATATAGAGCTGGATAGGAATCATGTCTATGGGGAGACAATGTATCCAGAGCCAACACCATTTCCGGTTGCAATTCTAAGGCTCTTTGAAGTTGACACAGACGCTAGCAGATGGAATGTTGTCCAGCAACACTCACTTTGGAAGTTCCACATCCAACACTTGAGTCTTGATGACGTCAACTATTTCAGCTTTTGCAACGGCGCTCTCGCGTTCATAGAGCTTGTGGGATGCATGGGACCCTTGTACGTTGTCATTCCTGCAAAGCTCCATGATGTTTTTCTCATTGAAGAGCAGCCAAGATTCTGCTAGTCGATGCAAGTTCGTGATTGTACTGCATACCTGCACTCGGAGCTCAACTATATGCCCCTTTGTTTTTATGTTGTGCAATTGCAAGAAGATGGTGTGCAACATGCTGTAGATCACGGAGTGCTGTGGATATAGGTTTCGCGGACAAGGAGCGATTTTGGAACTCGTAGAGAGCCTTTCAAAAATCTTGCTAGAGAGAATGGCTGGTGCACTAACAACTGGTTCAGCTGCAACCCACAAGGAAGCATGATTTGGGTGTCATGCATGGACTATTTGTCGTCATATGACGTGGAGACTAGGCAATCAAAGACTCAGATCATCCCTGTTAACCATGCTATCGAGGAGCCACTACAATTTTCATATAGGCCCAATTTGCACATGAAGCCTTGAAACCAATGCGGACCATTTGTAGTTGAGTTTTTAGATGTTGGTGGTAAGTATGATTTTGGTTGCAAGTGTTGAATCCATGTAGTTACTGTATGTGCAGCACTTTTTGTCTACTAATTGCACTTAATGCCAGCTTGTGTGGGGTCAAACAATGAGTTA
This sequence comes from Ulota crispa, assembly GCA_963920765.1. Classification (NCBI taxonomy): domain Eukaryota; kingdom Viridiplantae; phylum Streptophyta; class Bryopsida; order Orthotrichales; family Orthotrichaceae; genus Ulota; species Ulota crispa. The sequence continues at coordinate 17,827,127 of OY987243.1, read as the reverse complement.
CAAGAAATCAAATTTGTTCATTCGAAAAAGAATTTATGTTTGTGGATTAGAAATAGGGGTTCCTAGAGGATCTCCATCATGAATATCCTAGATTGTGCTCAACTTCTATGTCAACTACTTTTGAAACTAGATAGAAATTACTACAAATTGATGTTTACAACTTTATAATCTAGGGAAAATTTCATGGATACCCCAGTTTGCAATAATTTCATGGATACCCCAATTTGCAATAACTTCATGGATACCCTTGCTTTTTCAGAAATTTCACAAATACTCTTGGACCAAAATTTTTAAGCTTTTTTTTTTTGTTGTGCATGCCACTTTTCTTCTTCCTTGTGCACACACGTAACAAGAAAGGAGTGTGAGCACAAAATGAGAAGGGAAGTGACATGCACAACACAAAAAAAAGCGCTTGAAAATTTTGGTCCAAGGGTATCTGTGAAATTTCTGAAAAAGTAGGGGTATGAGGGTATCTTTGAAATTATTGCAAACTTCAAGCGTACCCATGAAATTTTCCCTATAATATGATAGAATCCACATGCATTATCTGATATGAATTTCATGCTGTGAATATTATTTTTCTTTTTACTGTTTTATGGGGCCACTATAAAACTAAGTTTCTACTTTCTAGTTTCTACTGAATTTTATGCTCATCCACTACTTCCATATAGTTTTACTTCTATGCATTTCTTTTGCCTAATGTAGTTGCAAGTTTGGCATGTCTATTTTTGGTATACATATCTATATCACTTGTTTGAAAGTTAGGGAATTTTTATCGTGTAACAAGCACTAATTATTGCAAGAAAGCGTGACTAGCAAGGAAATGTTGCACCGTGAGGCCCTGTCAATACTCCAAGTTGCACCGGTGCATTGCGTTTGATGCTTGTACATGTTTGCATGTTGCCTTGTTTGCTTGTTAATGTGCAAGTGGAAACTTGTGGAAGATGGTTCATAGTCAAAATGGACTTGTTTGGAAGTTTGCAGTATATGTGTCATTCACAGAATATCTGGAAATTTGAAGTCTTAGAACTTGATTGATTACATCCAAAGGCTTAACAATAAATTTGCAAATTGAGAGATTGGGCATCTATTACCATACTATCATATTGGCAATAAGGTTACTTGAGTTTAAATGACCCTGATCATCAATTGGTTAAGTTGACATATTTACAAGTGAAAGAAATCTAAGCGGGGAAATACTAAATAATGGTAGAGTCATATTCAACATTTTAGGGTTGCAAAGCCAGGAGATTCAATCCAATGATATTGATGGGCACAAGTATTGTTCACTTGTATTGGTCATGTACCAATCCCAAAAGAACACAAAGTATCAGAATTGGCTAAGTTTGGCTTATCAAATGGGACCTTAGACTTACTTATAGACTTGCTAAGGGTAAGCCTTTTGTTTAGCAACACACATGTGCATCTTAGTTAACTTTGCAATCCTATTTTAGGTTACAAATTGTACTTGTAGGTTGGATAACCATAATAAAAATGTTGATATTGGTGGAAATCTCTAGGCAGTAGATTCTAAACCTAAACCTTTACAATTTCTACTACTTATGGAACTTTTGAGTCTCAATTTTGCTGCCATATTGAAGTGGGCTAAATCAAAAATGCAATTGAGTACCAAAAGAATTGAGAGTTGTAATCATGGTTGTCACATTGGGCCGCTTGTCTGCTTGCGCGCCTATACGCTTGAAGTGCTAGATTGAGGTCATAGTCCGCTCAATGAAGTCAACTCATAATTGACTTTTAAAATTTGTACAAATTGATAAAAAAAACTTACTTTGTGAATGCTAGTGACATTGTTACCAACATGATGTCAAGACATGGATTCAAAGCCGTATCAAGTCTTAAATATGAAAAGTGATAATTTAATTCTTCTATTTTTAGGTCAAAAATACTAAAAATGACCTTAAAAACATAAGAGTGTGGACACGTCCATCCATACTGTCTTTTTTGTTCATCCACCTGTGCTGTTTGACAGCCGAAACTTGCCTGAAGTAACAACCATGGTTGTAATCAAGCATACAAAAAAAAATGCTTTCAATTGCAAAATATGCTCAAAGCTAAGAGCAAGGCTAGCTCATTCTCCACCTACATGCTACATTAAACTTGTAAAGCTTTGCAAGGAATCTAGTTGTGGCAAGATTGTCATTTTGCAAGTTAAAGAATGACAAGACTCTCAAATAAATACTAGAGATTATTGTTTGACTTGCAGCACATACCAAGTCATTATGTGTCACCATGTATTGGAACTTTGGTGTAGTCAAAGTAACCATCCAAACAACTAACATGGTAGTACACATTTTGCCAAGAAAATCACAAGATAAATTTAGTTAATTTTTTAAATTTGCCAATGGTTAAAATTAAAATTTGATTAGCAATAATGAGGTGTGCAAGTGTTGTTTCTTACAAATACACCATGGTGGCAAAACATACCTCTAACAATGCAAGCTATGAAGTAGAGCTCAAAGAATGTGTTGTTTCTACTTAGTATCCATCAAGCTTAATAAAAAATTAGGTTTTCTTTTTAAATTTTGATACTAATCTTTACAAATTACAAGTGAGTTGTGTTGAAAGGTTTTACAAATATCCTTTGATGTTTGACAAATCAAAGTACTGATTGATTGCTTCTTATAAGTTTTGCATAATTCATTTGTAGTTGAATATGGCCCTTATGAAGCTCCAAGTTTTGCAATGATGTTCTAATTAACAATTTAGAACTTGCATCCTTTATATAATTATTGACATTTAGAGATTGGCATTTATACTTTGTTGATATCCAAATAAATCTTGTCTTGAGTCTCTTGACTTTGAGTTTTGAGTTTCTCAAAATAATATTTACTTCATCTTGCATCTACTATACTTGTAATAGGTGCTACATATTTAAATTGTTTGATGTCACTAGAATTTTTTATTTAAATAAAAAATTTAATTTGATTTGGATTCAACTAAATTTTTCTATTAAACTATTTTATTTCTAAATAATTTGTTGTAATAAAAACAAATCTCAACCTAAGTATTTTAGTCAAGTTATTAGAATTATAAAAAGAGCTTTAATTTCAATGCTACCTCTAGAACACCACCAATTCCAATCAATGGTTACAACATTAAAAGAGACTTCCATGCCTTTTGAGTCCTTTCTCTTCTACAAATAGTCCTATGCTGGATTATTGATGTCCACACTCCACAACATCCATTGCACTAAATTTTGGCAATTTCAATTGTATTCACAGCCAATAAATTTAAGTTTAAAGACATGTTTATAAAAAAGTGTAGAAAACTCCCTTGACTTTTCTTCTTGATGTTGGTGTTTCCTCATTGGAATTAAACAAATTGTCAAACCTCTTTTTTTCTCTTTAAAAAAAATAAGAACTCATACAATTCAAGTTGAAACTTTTTATGGCAATGGTTTGTCTCATCAACTTCATGCTCTCATTTCATTTTTTGAATTGTAACATCCATTGAATTGTGCACAAATAATTGACTTGGTATTTGCCATTGCTTCATAGATTCCTCACTATTTTTCTTTTGAGCAATTAGAGGTAAATATTTGAATCATTCTAAAAATATTTTGCAATGTCTACTAAAGTTTTGTCTTCCAAAAATCAAGTAGCCATACAATATCTTGTCTAAAAGATTTGGTTGGCAAAAATTGATTCAAAATTGTGCATGCCAAAGTTTTAGGGAATTATATTTTGGAATAAAAGTTTTGAATGGAGAAAAAAATTCTAGAGAATTTTTAGAAGTTTGAGGAGAATTTCATTGCAAAATCTTGTTTTTAGGGAAGAAAAAAAAAAAAGATTGTAGAAAAGTGTCAATCTTGCAAATAGAACATAATAACGCTTTTTTCATAACAAAAATATGTTCATTAATTAACAAATAGAGTTTCCCGTTGCTTGGTTCAATTTGCAAGCTATTATAACTACCAAAAGTAGTCTTTTATGCTATACAAATTTTTCTTTCCCATTGTACATAATTATGTCTTCCATGCCTCCAATTGGAGATGTCCATCCCATGACCCCCATCCCCACACCCCTTGCATCTCCATCCCCATCCCCAAACCCCATGCATCCCGTCTCCATCCCCAAATTGCATGCATCTCGTCCCCATCTCCAAACTACATGCATCCCCATCCCCAAACTCCATGCATCCCCATCCCCAAACTCCATGCATCCCCATCCCCCATCCCCCCATGCATCTCATTTCCCATGCGTCTCCATCTCCCCATGCATCCCCGTCCCCATCTCCCCATGCATCTCATTTCCCATGCGTCTCCATCTCCCCATGCATCCCCGTCCCCATCTCCCCATGCATTCCCATCCCCATCCGCATCCCCATGCATTCCCATTCCCCAGCCCTCCATGCATCTCCATGCCCTCATTCCTACAATCCCATACTGTCGGGGCATCCATACAATCCCGTTTTGTGAGTGCCAAGCCAAAAATTAGTTACAAAAATCAATTATAATTTTCATTCTTTCACTTTTCATCTAACTAACCACCACGGACACAATTCAAAACTACATTCTATTATTCACATAGATTATATTAACTTCATCAAATTGATAAATGACTAATTGCATGCATTCAATGCATTTTGGCAATAAAACCACTTGTAGAACATCTTTTGAAAATAGGCTTTATTATACAATTATTATTTTTAAACCATCTACATCAATGCAAAAAGTATATAAACAAATGGCATGTCCCCAAAAAAAAATTAATGCACTTAAAAAATATAACAATCTTTCCCATTTAATGGATTTTTGAATTTTTCATAGATTATTGCACTTAAACTGAACCAGATTGCAGCAACCTTGAATCATGTGTTTCTTGATTTAGTGAACAAACAAAAAAATTGCATGTGCAATAAGATGTCAAAGTGTGCATTGTATATACAATACCCAAAAGCATGTGCATAAGCAGATGTTGATTGCTTTCATTGAATTACAAATGCCTCATAAGAAGACTTTGATTGTTTCTAGCAAGAGCATACAAACAATCTTGGTAAATTTTATGGAAGTTCTCAACCAAAAAGCTATGCACTTGACAACCAAAACAATAGTGTAGCAACATGGAAAGAAAAAAATAGAGGTATACAAATTTTTGATTATAAAATAAAAACCCAAGAAATAATAGGATACTCTATATGACTATATGTGGATGATGTTGTTGCAAGAAAGGATTTTGTAGTTTGTAGTTATGAGCTACAAGAGTGTTTATAAGAATTCATGAAAAAAAGGTTCTCAATTGGCTACAACATTTTTCAGAATTTTTAGGTTTTCTAATAAGAATTTTTAAATATTTTCTATTTTTAAAGGTATACTAAACGTTCTTCAATTTTTGGATTTAATAAATAGCACATGTTTAATTATCAGCTCTCATTTTTTATCTAGGATGAATTTGTAAGATCGTCATCCAATATTATGAGCTATTTCTAGATGAATGAGAGAATTAGGGAAACTTGAGTTTAAATATCTCTAAATAAGGATTTATGGATTAAACATGAGTTGTTTTATTGAAAAAATAATTAATATACAAATATCAATAATTACAAGGATCATTGAAATGACACTTAAGCATATAGAATAATGCAACAATAGATTAACTCATTATTTGTTAGTTTGGGAAAAAGTGTACAAAGTGGAATTTTTGGTTTTTTTTTCTAGAAAACATCATGTTTATTGAATTGAGAATTTGTTGATGGTTTTCCAATGAAATGAGATATATATCATTCAAAAATACGCTCATTTTGGATAGAAAGTTCATTAACTTTTGAAATTTTGGAGAGGTTCATTAACCAAGTTTTAGGTGACCTCCTTAATTTGAATTAAAGTGGCAATTTTGGATTAAGATGAGGCACAAAATGGTATCTATCGTTTCCCCAAATCAATGAACAACACGTTAAGTTTAGGGAATTGATATGTGCACATCGGGGGGTTGATATTTGCATACCCCCCTGGAGATAAATTGTGAATTTCTACCATCAAAAATCTGAATTTGAGAATTTTGAATTCAAATTTGGATTTAGAGATCATGGTTTACTCTAGAACCATTAAAAAAAAGTTGTAATTAAATAACACTTAGTGAAAAAGCTTAGTTGGTGGAAAAAAAATTACTTTTACTTTTGTTTGTAAAAAAGATAAACTTTTTCATTTGTTGTTGTTCAATTGCAAAATTTTTTATGGTTCTAGAGTAAACCATGGTCTCTAAGTCCAAATCTGAATTCAAAATTCTCAAATTCAGATTTTTGATGGTAGAAATCTACAATTTACCTCCTAGGGAGGTGTGCAAATATCAACCCCCTGGTGTGCACATATCAATTCCCTAAATTTATATAGCAACCATCCATACAAATCATGCATGGTCTTACTAGAAACAATTTGTAAAAATTCAATCTTATTCAGATCATGCAACCAAAAATTTAAATTTTTCCTTCTTAGCATGGCATCCTTTTTTTCTTCATCAAAGTTAGCAAAAACTCAATTTTTTAAATTTTGCCTTAACTTGTGGGTGTCTATTTCCTTGAGCTATCTATCAAATTTTGAAGCAATAATAGCTCAATAGCCTCAATATGTGTGAATTTGCTAAATGTCATCTTAAGTATTTTTACAATAGCTTACGATAATTATGCAAAAGTCGATGAACTAGTGAACCTAGCATGTGAACTTCAAGGCTCAACTTCATTGTCATTAAGGTAGTCAATTTTAGGTTTAGGAGCATTCAAATGATAGTCATTGATACCCACTATGCAAGTCTTCATATCTTCTAGTTGTTGTTCTAGCTTATCAAGCATATTTTGCACTTTTCCTTGAGCCTCTTTCTATCATGCACAAAAATACTATTCATCTTCATTTGCTCATAGAATAATGTTTCTCTTTCTAACTAATAACAAAAAAACATTTCTTACACACATATGCTATGCATGTACATACACACATATTATATACATGCATACATATTTTGATGTATGAAAGGAAGCATAAGTGGCCATTGTTGTAGATGAAATGTTAACAATCAACATGCTCCAATCAAAATGTTGGGAAGATACCTCAGCTCGATCAGCAAATCGTGTAGCAATGAAAAGGGCCCTTTTCCTTGCTGAAATAGGAGCTTGTGAGTTCCTTCAAGCTAAATGTTCTTGTATTTTGTTAAGTTTTGTTGGCATTCTATAACTTGGTGGGTCAATTTCCTCATCAACCCCTCGAAATGGAATCATTTGTAAGGCTAGTTTTAATGAAAGTACATGAGCTTTTGGTTCCTTTGGGTTAGGATCAATTGGAATCTTTGTATCTTCTTCAGCTCCTAAATACAACATTGTAATAATTTAAGCATTTGTACTACAAATTTAATTGTGTTGTTAATTAAAAATTATGAAAAATAGATATTTTGTGAACACTAAATATACAGATTTTTAGAGAAATTGGATTTTGTCACAATTGATCAATATTTCAAACTCACAAAAAAAAAATTTAACTTTATTGCCAACCTTTTCTACAAGCTTTGATGCAAACACTGGAACTTTGGGTGAATCCTCATGTTGGATTTGTTTATCATGGCAAGATATAAGCTTGGAATTCTCTATCCCATTAGCAATCTATCAAAGAAATGAAAGGAGTAATGTAAAGTAATCAAGAATTTATCTATCAATTTTACAATTTGCAATGCAAGTGGAATCATATGCATGCGCATTAAGCTTAGTAGTATTCATGCTTTGATTTGTAGCAAAAATCTCTAAAAGTCTAATTTTTAGATTCTAATTCTAATTGCTATGAATGATAGCTACACCTCTCTTAAATATTATGAAATAGTAGAATAATCTAATTATTTCAAAATCTATTCTTACTACCCATTAAGTTTTTTTTTCCAAATTTCACCTACTAAGTGTATTTTTTGGTTTAATTTAATTTTAAATAGAATTTATCTTTGATAAAAGATTATTTTATTCTTTTGGTGTTCTTTAAGAACATTCTTTCAAATAGAGACACCATATCAAGGCATGCGTTGTTTGACAAAAGATAATGCTATAAAAGCTTACTAGGAGATGTATGTACAAACATTACAAGCTGGCTTGTATTAGAAGGCTCATCAAGAACTATCTTTTCCATAGGATTAGATGTACATTGAGGCTTTTTATATGCTTGTTGACAAACTTTGTCAAAAACCTTCACCATTTTTTCATTAGAAAATAAGACCTGATTTGCACTACAAGTTTAAAAAGATTAGAAAACAATGCTCAAAAAGAATAAAACATAGATTATTGTTACTACCTTGTGTACAAATTGGAAGGTATGTATAATTTTTATTATTAACATGGAATATTAAATAGTTTTTAACCATCATTGTCAATATATAGACATTTGACAAATTTTTAGCACTAATAAATGTTAAAAAAACTATGTAAATATTTTAAATTCCAAATTGATAAATCAATAACAAAAATACCAATAAGATGGACTTTAGTAACTTACAAGTTGGAAGGCTTTCAATTTAGGAACCACAAAACCCAAAACTTCTTTAGATTGGATTGATTGCAACTCTCTAGCTATATTTGCTTTAAAAGGTTTCCAAAACATCCAAGTTTGGCCTTCTTTTTGTGCTTGCATTGCAGCTATAAGTATTGGCCTTGCAATAGGCAAGCAAATTCCATTTAGATCATGGCTTACTTTTGTAGCCAAAAATGTATCCCATAGCATTACCTAATAGAATGCAACCCATGCAAAAGAATGTCAAATAAATCTCAAGTACAAGAATACATTTTCTACAAAGTGTAAGTCAAAAAATATAAATATTTGAAAACAACTTAATCATTGATTTTTCATGTCTATGTTAAATCCACAAATCATCTTGTAATATTGCAACAATCTTGCCTTCAATATAAAAAACAAGAACAATAACGAAAATGTTATTGTGGCCTTTTAAAGAAGCCAAGTCTCTTAATTTTACATTTGGTGAGAGTCCTACACCATTCAAATGTGGAAATCTAGTAAAGATAGTACCTTTTGCAAGCTACCAATTTTTCTTAACAATAATAGAGAAAAGTAGTCTTTTATTGGATTGGAGGTTAGATCCAACACTTTTAGAAGAGGAAATTTATAGCTTTTACTGCCTAGCTGCTCAATTCAACTCCATAATATCATTAAAACCATCCAAATGTTTTTTAGATGTTATATCCAAAATGCCATGTCATGCACTTCATTCTCCATCCTAAAGAGAATATGCTATATTTAACTAAATATAGATTTTTTGTAATTATGAACTATGCACACGATTATGAATTATGCAAAACATTGAGAGGTCTCCCCATGTTAAACAAAACAAGACAAAACATTAGACAATCATTGTGTGTTTGATACAACTTCAAAAAAAATGAAGTCAGTAAATATAAACTTGTAAAGTCTATATTAGCTAAATAGAGGAAATACATAGTAACAACAAAGCTTTTTGAATTTTGATTGATAGTAATTTAAATGAGGTTCTTTAGTCTTATGTGTGTACTTCTATAACCATTCTATATTATGTGTGGAAGTATAGAAAGATCATGTTTTAATGTAATAAATGTGAAAGGTGAAATGAAAAGTGCAAAACAATATAGCCCAAATGACTTTTCATGTTTTGACCAGGGATTTTGTCTAAGTTTATTAGTCTAAAATAGATAGGTTACATAATTATTTGTTGAAGCACTTGAGCACAAGATAGTACAAATTGAAATCAACTGAAACGAGCATGAAAAATGAACTTGACTATATAAAGTTGGAGGTTGCATATAAGTTCAAGAAGAAAACCTCCTCAAGAATATTCATAATACTGTTTCCACTAGCATACAATCTTTCTAGCTTTGGAAGTTGCAAAATAATTGCAAGAAAATCAATAATTAATTTTTATGACATGAACTACATTAGTTGTAGAATTTTGGAGCCTCTAACTTTAAAATGTCTAAGCTCTTGACAAAAATGTTTACAAAAGGTTGTTGAAATAACATGTTCCTATACATCTCTAGTAGAAAACAAAGCCCAAATCAAGCATCCTAGACAAGATAAACACATCCTAATCAACACAATTCTTTTCAAAATGTTCAAACCAAAACATCCAAATTAATTAAAGTAGTGTTGACTTAAGTTCCATTTTTTAATAGTGCATTGTGGTTTTGTGCAACTATACTTTTTGCTAGATTGCCAATTTTAGTATCATGTCTTCTATTCATACGTTCATATCAATACAATTACATCATGAAACCAAACCACAATGTTTTTCTAAGAGTGTAAAAATGCACTAATAAAAAAGATATTTTGACTACAAATTTATATGAAACACTTTTATGAATTTTTACAAACCTTACTAAGAGATAAAAGAGATTGAACAAACAAGCCATTATTAGCAATACACAGCTGCTCTAAAGAAGGAAATGATGTTTCAATGATGCCAGCTTCTAAAATGTTGCTACCATTGTTGTAGCTGACGTCAAGTTTTCGTAACTTTGGAAGCATTGATAAAGGATACAAAGCAAGATGTGAAAGAAGATTATATGAAAGATCCAAAGCCTGCATTGACTCTTTATATATATTATGTGTTTGGATAAATGTGTAGCAAAAAAATAGATGTTTTATTTAGAGTATTTTTTTTTTAAAGCTTAATTGATGATGTATTTAATCAACCTCAGACCATACTAAAAATTCAAAAATAATAACACATGAAAATGATTGGATAAGCCCTTGATGTTTTGCATATTTTGTATACAAAATATTGAGAGACTTATGTAAAACATCAAAATATTTGTGTCCCTCAACATCAAGAGACTCTTTTATAAACAAAGTCTAGAATCACATGAATAATACCATTATAGTTAAACATGACATATTGGCTAGCTTATGACATTAATAATGTAATCCAAGTTTCACATGCAAAACAGTATGCAAACTCATTTCACAAATCCTATTTCTAATGCACTATATTAGTTCAAAAGAGTTCATGCCAATACTCAATTACTTTTGTACTAGAATCATTCACATATTCACAAACCTTTGATAAAAAAAAGTAATACCTCAAGCTCAACAAACAAGCCTTTTGAAATTGCCACTTCTTCAATTCTGTTGCAACTTAAATGCAATTTCTGTAATGCAACAAATATGGCCAATTCTTCCTGCCATATATAAAAAAAAGTGGTTAATTGAGTAAATTTGTAATAGTCAATACTAATGATTAATAGAAACACTAAAATTCAAAACCCAATCAAAAGATGAAATACTCCTAGAATGCTAGCTGTTTCCTTACACTCTACCATAGAAATGTGATTCTCTGAGAGATCAAGATAATGCAAGTTGGTGAAAGATGCCAACTCTTGTGCATTGACTTTATCTATTCCAAGGTTTGTCAACCTTGCATATTGCAAATTTTGGGGTTTGTCAACTCCTCTATCAAGCTGCACAAACTCACAATTACAAAGTCACAATTTATAACTATATCACATTTGCTTGAGTTCAACCTTTATAAAGTCCACAAAGAATGTCTCAAAAAACAATTTGATTAAGAAGTATTTGCACAATATCAAGAGAAATGTCTAGATAAAAAAACAAGCAAAACTTTGAAAACAGTGGTAAACTTTCAATGTTTTGGGACATAGAAATTTCATAATTACATTAATAGTCCATAAATAGTGAAATGTGTTGTAATTGCAATAGCTATCAAAAAGTATACTATAACCACAAACAAAACCAAATTAGAAACTAGAAAAAAGAAAATTTTAAAGTTGTTTTAGTTTTGACGATGCTAAAAAAAATTTAGGAATAATGGTGTAATTGAAAACTCATTTGTAATATGTTAATATAACAATTAAGCACTCATTTATAAAAAACAATAAATACATGTTTGCGTATTGGTATATACCATTCAATCTTAGTTCTTGTATAGGCATTAGGCAAGGGTCTTTTCAAGTTTGCTACTTACAAAGAATAGGACAAATTGAAAATAGGATCTTTGTTCAAAACAACTTATAATATTTGTTCTCACTATCAACTAGTTTATTGAGGAAAGAGAATGTCCCTAAATGTTAAGTGTTGAAGAAATCTTAAATGGGTTTTAGCTATTAGCATAAATAGCCAAAATGCCACCTACTCAATGAAGTTTTTCATCTTGAACACAAATGCATCCTTCCGTGTCTATAAGTAGCATGAAGAAATTTTAGAACAAAATAAAAGAAATCAAAGAGCCTCAACATCAACTTGAAAATTAACATTGTGCCTAAATATAATTTAGCATATAATACTGCTCTTACTATCATATTGAAAGATTTTGCATTCTTATTTTGTGGCTAGTTAAAATTCTAGTGCAAATAATTGACAAAATCTGGTATTTTTCAAAGTTGGATAAAGTGATATTTGGCATTGACATGATGTCTTTATTTTTGGCACCTATGATTGTGTCTCAAGTTATAAGCTTTTTTTTCACTAAATAACATAAAACTCATAATTAAATTTCTTTTTGTTGCAAGTTGAAGGCAAAGATAATATGAAAATTCATCAAAATATCTTATTGGTTGGAATTGTAGACAAAGATGAGAAAAAAATTCATGAAAACTTTTGAAATTTTTGTTAAATTTCCTTTGATTTTTGAGATGATGTTAATTTGAAAGCAAGACCTACAAGCAAACTTTTGTCAAGCGTTCTTGTAGTTGCATTTTGCAAAGCAGCAAGATCTTTGAGGACACTTTGCCTCTTTTGCCTTTTCCTCCATTGTGGCTGGCTTTCTTTATTTATGCTCTTTTTAAGATTTTTTGCTTGTAGAGTTTCTTCATTTAGTTGGAGCAAGATCTTCTTGGAAGAATTAGATTCTCCTCTATACCTTTGAAATTTAAAGCTTTGTTTTGATTTAAGAGATGGCCACTTTTCATTGACAACCTTGGATAGTGGATGATTCACTCCTAAACCTTTTGAAGATGCCTTTTCTGAACTTAGATAATTTAAGTTGCTTGTGTGCAACCTCTTCATACTTGCATCTGGAACATGACTTGCATTTATGTTATCAATTTTATCCAACCAATGTAGCACAATATTTTCATTGATACTAGCTTGTGAAATAACATGACTCGTTTCACAAAATCTATCTTTTGTTAAGATAGTATGATTCCTTTCCTTTGTGCTTGATCTTAATGTTGTCATTTGCAAAATGTGGTTGTCATCTTTTAGAAAATTACATATTTTTGCTTAGGTATTTTAGTATTCACAAGAAATCTTTCTAGCTTGAAGGCTTTTATGTCCAAGCAATCTTTTCAAATTAATTATTGCATTTGGTTTTGATTTTGTGAGAAGATTATATATGATGCAATATTATAACTTGGACAAAGAATCCCAAATTATCATTTATTGGGAACTTCCTTCATGACCTTCAATAAATAAAATACAATGGATCCAATAGCAACTTTAGAAAAAATTCTCCAATAATCAAATTCTTTTAGCTTATTGATCCAATCACTGATTGGATTGCTTGAATTTTTTCCAAATGGTGCTTTAGCCATTACACTTCAAAACATATAAAAATGACTTTTGAAGTATGTTATGATTGCACTGCATTATTATAACAAAATTTAATTCATCTAGTTCAAAATACTTTTCAGAATGTAATAAAAGATGCAACCTTGATATTTATATAAATTCCAATTATAATATAAAACTCTTGGTATCTCCATTCAACTAATGTTCTTTAAGTTTTTAATGTTGAAGAATTTCTAGATTGTATTCAATTGGAAGTTTTATAGTAACAATACACCATATGCCTCAAGTTGTATGGAGTCTCTTCAAGTTGTTTTGTAATTATGCACTTCAATTTTTCTCAAATTTCAAATGGAGTTGTTGACATTTTAACATTCTATTTGACTAACAAGGTAAATACTTGATACTTTACCATCTTTTTTGTAAACAACAATATAGTTTACATCTTTCAAAATACCAAGGATTTCTTGTTTGATTTCCATTAGCATAAGTTAAGAAAGTTGCTCAATTTCTATCATGGATAGGCAATGCTTTTGCAAATGAAGATTATACTAAAGAATAGCCAAATACTGGAATCACTATTGTAGAAAGCATGTCATATCCTTTAAAACTTAATTTTTATAACTCCAATCTTGTTCAAAACCTTACATTTAGATTTCTAAAGAGCACAACCTTGTTGTGTAAAAAACCCATTGGTCTTCACTACTTCAAAAACTATAGCAATGAAATGCATCTAATAGCCACAAAAATTTAATTTTGAAGAACCCAAGCTTCACAAACAAGCAATCTAAATTGTGTTATGTTCAAAATTGGCTAAATTAAAAGCAAAACTTGTTTTCTAAACATAAATACATTGATCATACATTCATAGAAATTTGTTTATTTGCCAAATTCAAAATAAATAAATTGCAACACCATATCCAAAGCTTGAAGAGACACCAAAGAATGACTCTTTATGAAATTAGATGAACTAAACACCCCTTTAACCCTTTAACGACCGTGGTCGTTTTCAAGGGTGGGCGGTTGTGTATCATGACATGTGGGGAAAATGTGTTTAGGGTTGAATGGTGGGAGCTACAAAGAATCCAACCGTATGGATGGATGGGTAGTTCATTGGGGTACTTGTGAGCATGATTTTTTCACATTTCCATCAAATCTGAAGCAGATTTAGGGTCGCTTGTATGAATCTCCGTACAAGTAGGGTGCATAGACTACGATTTAGGTCCGTATTTCTTTACGCAGATTTTTTTTGGGTTTTTACTGGGCCACGTCAGCAATCTTTGTGCTCCATTGTGGGTGGCCGGTTCTTTGACAAGGTATTGGGAACGCGTTTATGGAGTTCTCCAGGAAATCCTGGTCCACGCTGGTGCGAAAGTCGAGGGCTTTAGCTGAACGTGGCCATTACTCTCCCGCCTTAGGGATTTAGGGTTTCGGTGTTGAATTTTGGATTCACAGTTATAGATTACTCATGCAATTCATTGCAATACAGTAGAGGCAAAAATGAATGAATGGACCAATGCGCTCCCATGAATACATCAACAATACAGAAACTCGCACATGACCTCTGTATCTTCGGCACGTCACACTAGCAACTGTAACACAGAAATTGAAAATGGAAAGGAGGTCGCATCTCTTGAGCGGTACACTCTCAGAGATTGTATGCACACGCTCACTTCACCAAAGTAACCCACAACCAGCAGCATGGAGAAACACATCTGTCCATATAATTGGAGAAAAAAGCTACTCTGGCTTACAAGAGCTTTGATCCACGATCTGCACTACAACCCGAGTGGATCTTCCAATTGAGGTGAGGTCAATGACGTTCACATCGGCAACTTACGTCCTTTCCCTTCCATCGAAAGCAGCGTCTGCTTTCATTCACGGTGTGAAATTGGCAGCAACAGTTCAGCATGCACACACCATGCAGAAAGAAAAAACAAAAAAACCCCACCACCTCTACAATAAACGATGGCAGGGTCGGTTCTCCAGGCCCACGTCGACGTCGACTACCACGTTCAAGTTTGCAAGTCGGCCCTGAAAAACAATACACGTATCCATTTTCAGCCATGTAATTGGAAAACAAAATCGACCTAACAAAGTAACTTCGGCCTAGCAAGGACCGAGCATGTACAAGCCTATTAGCACTCCTATTCAATGATGTGTGAAACCTCGCAACAAACACTCAGCGCATTCAGTCACCTGTCATCGACATTACTTGCGGGGAATGCTACAGCAAAGGCTCCCGAGAGTGAAAAGATTGAAAACAGTCCCTTGATGTGCACGGCCTAACCCCATCACATTGCCGGCAAATGAAGAAGGTCCTCCGCTTGCAGACCCAGCAGACGCGGCGCAAATCGGTCTTCTCAGGGAAGTGGCATGCGACCGATTGAATAGGTTGAGGCAGGACCTCCTACCTAGGTTTTCTAGTGCGCCCTCTACCCTCTGCCCAGAATGGCCGTCCCATAAGACTGTAAGCTACACAAAGCTGGAAGTCTTTGTGGGTCATGGGTTTTGCTAGCACCCTCTTTGATGTCTCCTTGTGAATGGTAAATGCATTAGCAATCGTCGTATCAAGGCAAAAGAAGAAAACGCGATGCCACCATTTCTTGGTGGCTATTTGTGTGCTGTAGTAGTAGGACCGGTTTTGATCAGTTACGTCAACTCCACCCATGTTCTGTGAGTACATGAGTTGGATTGGGGATGTCAAGACTTCCGCAATTCTCCTCCCTGAAACTTTGCTTGTCAAAACTCCGCCTGGAACCATGGGATTTGCTGCCGTGGCCAAGAAATACACCCCTTTTGTATCTTGCCAAAGGATTGCAGCCATCTTGTTGTCCTTGTGAACTCGAATGTGAAGTGTTCCACGGGGTTGCTCACCCATAACGCCCAGGCTTGTGGAGAAGCCTTTGTGTTGCCTGTGAGCAGTTCCAACCGCATAGAACCCACAATCAAGCAAGTTGTCAAAAAGATAAGGTCAAGTGAAGAAATTATCACATGTGAGAGTGTACCATTGCCCCTTGAGGCCAGCCGTCAAACAACTCACAATTTGCCGTGCCATGCCAATGTGCTCAACCATTGATCCTCCAATAGGGCTGTTCTCCTTCCCAACATAAATCTCTAGTTTGTATAAGTAACTAG
Organism: Ulota crispa; assembly: GCA_963920765.1. NCBI lineage: Eukaryota > Viridiplantae > Streptophyta > Bryopsida > Orthotrichales > Orthotrichaceae > Ulota > Ulota crispa. Next base: position 17,810,497 of record OY987243.1, on the reverse strand, counting down.
TCATAGAGCATGCCATTGCCAAAATCTTGATGCCGTGTGTAATTGGCTTCACAAGAAGGTACTGCTTGAAGGCACAAAAGTGTCCGTTGTAAGCCACCATGCACTCATCAATTGTGACATACGGAGAGAGGTTCCAATATTGCTGAAATTTTGCCTCCACATGCTCCAAGATCCATCGGCACTTGCCAATTGGGTCATATCTGGGGTTGTGCCTGTCACTGATGTAATTATCCCTCGAAGTCATGTGTAAACATTGCAGTATGTACTCAAATCTCCAGCAGGACATGGTGCTTGCCACATCCTCACAGTATAAAGCTCCTTGCCCTCTTTGCTAGTAATCGCGAATACTGGGTTGCCTCCTAACTCCCATGAGGCAACAAATGCCACTGAAATGTCTGAACTCCTCAAGCGTGATGGGATTTGCTCTAGAGTCACCACCCTTCTGCTTCCCGGTCTCAGGATCAATGAAGTTTGCATAACCATTACTCTCTCGAGCTATTTTTTGCTGCAACGTCTCATCCCAAAACAAGGCAAAGTAGTCAACGAGCACCATGAAGGTGTCGGCAGGAGATGCTCGCTAGCCCTTGGTGCCTTTCTTGTGAAAGGTTGCCACGGTTGGAGAGACCACGCCCAAGAATGCCAATTTGCATCTAAGTACTTGTCCTCTAGGCGACAGTTCTCAAGTTCGGGTCTAGAGGGGTACACTCCCAATTCACCCAATAGGGCAAGAGGGGCATCTTTGAACATGTCCACCAAATTGGCCCCACTAGAAACGGAGCCGTGCTGACTTTCCACGTCCGAGAGGGCCGGGTCCCAATCGTGATACAAATCACTGTCCGCCAGTTACCACCCCGCACAACCAACGTCCTCCACGATGCAAAGGTCTGGGTCTTGTGACATTCAATTATGAATAAATGACCTTCAAAACAAAATAAAACAAACCCAGAGGTTGGACAAAACAATTTCGGTCACAACAGACATACACACAGCAAAGAAGTCATTCCAAATATGCTGCAGAAACGAAAGTATACCACAACATTGAAGTCCTTCAACCAAAGTAATCAAGTGACAAGGTCACGGATGCACACTTGAATAATGGGGCTCTCCACAGGAGTGCATGCTAGACCACGGAATGTGAAATTTGGGGGGCCTGCAGTTCCAGCTCCTACGGTGCCTTGCCAAGTGCACCGGTTGTTAGAAGACGTGAAGGCAAATTATGCAGCCGAGGTAATACATGTGCACATCAAGCAATAAGATAGGCAGCGTTGAAACCCTCACTTGGTGGACGTTGCTAATCAATGGTGTTGGAAGAGCAGACACTGCTGCATCGCAAAAGAGCCCTTCCCCATGGCGTAAGGTGGCAGCGGTTGTACTGTTGAATTCTGTACCCTTGCAAACTTTGCGGGGTAATGTCTAAATGCCAAGGTCAGGTCCAAGGTCCACCTCAAGCAATTTGCTTCCATCCAAGCTGATTGCAGTAGCCAAGACAATACCGACAGCGAATGGGTAGGGAACGTCAAGTTCTTCTCCACCCCAGACCAGATCAAGTAGAAGCATGCAAGTGTGCATTAGTGCTCCAAAAGCCGACCTTGTAATTGGTGGAACTGGACTGCTACAGTCACTAGGCGTTGATAATGGATCATCAACATTGGTACTTGAGGCCCACACACAAATGGGTGGAATGCGTCCCCAACCTTGTCCTCCTTGGCCTTGTCCTTGTCCTCCATGGCCTCGTCCTCCGCGGCCTTGTGCTACATGACCCCGTCCTTCTCCTTGACCACATCCGTCCACCTGATCGTGCAATGACGATATCTCGCTTTCGACTGTCCCTTCTTCCAGTGGAGCACTAGAGGACGGTGTTGGTCCATCAAATTTCAAGCGTGTGTATTTGAGCTTTTGTTTTGGGGAGATAGGTGGCAGTGTCACTGGCCCTCCACTTTGAATGTCGCCAGAGGTAATTTTGGCCTTGCGAGTGTACTTCTGCTTTTGCTTTGTTGCAAGAATGCCATGCCCCAAGACCTCGTGCCATTGCTCCTGGCCTTCATCTCCGACATTGGGCAAACAATTCATTACCACAAGAGGTCTTGCACACGGCAGCAGCAATGGGGCACCATTGGAAGCTCCCCCCCTGTAGCACGTCTGATTGAACTCCATGAATAGCTTCACTTGCAGCTGCAAATCCATGGATGATGATGTCACGGAAAGACACACTCCCAAAGATAGACGTGAAGCTTGGCTGGAAATCCATTGACATTGCCTTCCTCGCGTTGACTGCTCCAACCCAGATGCCTCGCACAATGGCGGTAGATTTAATAATGCAATTGCGCCCCACCTAAACTATCCAACTCTTTGTATCCTTGAGCACTAGCAAGAATCAGATGAGAAAGCAAGCACCTCTGATCAAGCAACCCAAGGAGAACCTGTAGCTTCAATGACAGTAAACGCAAGTGTTGTGCCTAATTCGTCAAGATGGCAGCCGTATGCGTGAACTCAGGAGGATGAGGCGACAGCTCTGACTAGACGTACACATTGCAATGCCGCCGTGGCCTTGCTGTTGTAGCCACCATGTTGTTGAACCCAAGGAAGCTAGCACTAAAAGCACCCGGCGCCTTCAATTCCTTGGAATGAAATCCTGAAGAAAGCAGTGGCGGTTGTGGGAGGCAAGTGTCAATTGTGCGCCATGTGAGCGCGGCTCACTACCCATGTGTATGTGCACAACAAGGATAAATGAAAAAACCGGCGCTTACATTTCAATGCCGCTGAACCCTTCCAACGACTCCTAAATTACAATGAGTACCCAAAATCCTTACCACCACTCCTTTTCTAAACCCTAAACAAAGCTCTAGGGCTCCTCTACAAATCCTGGAGACACCTTGAACAACAAAATCCTAGGCACACCCAGAAATTTTGGTCGTGGCATTCTAAGCTTGAAATTTGCGCTGCCGAATTGTAGGAGAAACTGCAAAACCACGTTTCCTGCAAACGCGAGGAGTGCAGACCCAGTTTTCTCGCCCGTAATCCCTACGACGTTGGCAATGCGCTCATAAAAGTAAACCCCAAAATTACACACTCTCAACGGGAGTTCACAGTACGCCTTGCCCCCCCCCCCCGATGGTTGTTCCAATGCCCTAATAAATGCATACAACCCTCCATCCTTTACAACCCAAGCCTTTCTTTCTCCATTGTTTGCTGTATTTTCATCCACCCCCCCCCCCCCCCCCCACTTTTCTAACTCCCCTGGCCATGTGGCACCCCATAAGCCCATGGTTACTATTTCAGTCCATGCGTGTTGAAAATCTCTACACTCGTTCCTCTTTCCCCAAACCCTAATTTCTTCTCAAACTCACCTTGCTGCCCAAAAAGACCCAAAATTGACCATCAACTGGTCAACCAAGCGTTAAAGGGTTAACCTTCTAATGCTAGCATTGATTTCTTCAAATTGACACCTTTTTAAATAAATTGTCCTAGTGGATTGGATGTATTAATATAAATAGTAATTTTTCCAAATGTTATCAAGTATGAGAGTTGTTTTCTACTGCGAAAAATTATTGTATGTAAAACAAATGTTTAAATTTGAAGATTTTTCAATCTACAATATACCTAGGGGCTCAATCAATTTGAACCATATTTGGTACCAAATCAATAAATTTGAACCCACGATGTACTTGGGGCTAAATAAATTTGTACCCACAATACATACAGACTTCTGGTGTTATTGACATAGCTAAACTACCAAAATCCCAAGCCACCAGCTTATAACATTGTACCATTATTGAAATATTTATAATAATTTCAAAGAAAACTTGGATTTCTGTTTGGAATCTACTAGAAATAGAAGAACACCCTAATTGTTGAAATAGAATTAATGAATCAAATAAGTTTAGGACAGAATCGCATTGAACTTGTTGCTAGACTTGTTGCCGGACCAAAGTTCCAAGAGACTTTTGAGTTTCATCAGCTAAACTATAGTATTTAGCAATTTCAACCAATTTTTCAGGGAATCAATATTTGCACACCCTAGGTTTGTTGTATGCACACTGGGCAGATAAGTTTTAGATATTTATCATCAACAAGTTGAATTTGGAAAATTTGAATTTATATTGGATTTAGAGACTTTGATTTAGTTTAGAACCATAAAGGAGGATATAATTGAACAATATCTAGTGGAAAAGCTTAGTTTTTTTACAAACAAAGGTAAAAGTATTAATTTGTTCCCTAGCTAAGCTTTTCCACTAGATGTTGTTCAATTGTATCCTCCTTTGTGGTTCTAATAAAAATCAAGGTCTCTAAATCTAAATGTGAATTCACATTTTCCAAATTCAACTTGTTGATAGTAAATATCTAAATCTACCCAGGTGTGCATATAACAAACCCTAGGTGTGCATATATCAATTCCTTTTTTTACACAATCTAAAATACTGCAATGAGATTTTTTGGAATATTTGCCTAGTTTGTTTCTAGTAAGGTAGCGGCACCCATAACTGTTACCGTCCCTTTGGGTGGGGCCTACTCTTGCAAATTCTCTACAAACTGCGTCATTAATCCACAAATATTTAAAAAAATGATTATGGGTAACAAAATGATGGTTCTGGGTGATTGACATGATGTTTTTGAGTGCTCCATCTCACTATTTAACCCCTAAAGGACCAATTGTCCCCTCAGAGGACAAATGGATTTTGGGCATGTACCTACAACTAATCTACTTTTTGTGATTTTTTGAAACTTTTATTGAAGGTGGGGGATTCAAAGATCTACGTGGACATCTAATTTTTTCTTCATTCCAACATTTAATGAAGAAGTTATGCATGAATTTTTGAAAAAGAGGGAAGGCGGGCAGCCCAAAAAAAATCAAAATTGCATTTAAAAAAAAATTAAATTCTGAAATTGGTTCTTTAGATTTGTATGTATGTGGAAAGCTTTGATTCATTCAATTGTGATTGATGAGATGAAAGTTATGAGAAGTTTTATTTTGCAAGTAGGTATGAGACTCCCAAACCTTCATTCTTTTTGCCTCTTGTAAAATATTTTGCTTTCCTTTTTTGAGCTCTTTGTGTATTTTTCTTTTACTTTTTTTTCCAAGATATAGTAGACTAAGATTCCTTGGTCTTCACCATTTGGATCAAAGTAATTCAGATTTCTCAATTTTACATAAATCCTCCAATTTTGCCTAGCATATTTGCAAATTTCATGGCCTTATGGCATTGCAAGATTTTACGAAGTATGATCCATACCTCCAATTCATTTGAAAATTCTCCCATACATACCTAACTTGGTCTTCTACATGGGAAAAATAAACCTCAACTTTGCGTTGAGCAATTTTTTTGATATAGGAGCCGTCAAAGGCTTTTGAAATTTTTGGGCAACACGGATTTTTTTTTTTTTCCACTCCAAATGTCAATATCTCACTCTAGAATGAGCTGGAATTTTTCCCACAAGTACCTCCTATAGTTTAGGGCAAGATCTTACGGTTGAACTTCCAAAAAAACTATTTTTCCTACCTTTCTACTCATTCCCCCAAAAGTGGCAGTTTTCAATGATTTTAGAAGAAGAAAGGGCTTGGTCCTTTAAGGGTTAAGAACTCCTCAAGTTAGTATTTTGAACATACGAGCACACTAAAGACTTCACTAAACATCTTTTTAGCATCTCCTACACACAACTATACATTTTCACTGATTTTGAACTTTAAAAAATCTTTGTGAACAAGTGCTTACAACAAAAACCTTCAAAATGATGCCAATATTCTTAGTTTCCTCTTCCTAACTTAACAATAATTTTTTCAAAGTTTATCAACTGATTTTCCTACCCCAAAACCCTTAATTACACGCTCATGGGTGCTGCTACCTTAGTTTCAAGTTTCAAATTTCAACCTGTTTAATCCATTTCAACCGGTTTATAGCCGGTTCTTCCCGATATTTGAGCCGAACTATTGCACTATTGACGAGTGGTCGATACCTACCAATGCCTGAAATTCTCGTCTGTGTAGATACCCTGCGATTGAGCAATATCGACCCGAGTATCAACATTTCCTGTTGATACAGAGCAGTGACGAGACGAGGACAATCGAATCGGTTTACAGATTTAGGGTTTTGGGATTTTGCAGAACGTAAGCAGGACGGATTGGATTGCGAGAGATTGAATGGCTTCAAGTCTGTGATTTGGTTGAATTCCGGGCGTTTATGCAATCTAGTCCCGGTGGTAGAGGACGCTATTCTTCGCTAGTGGTGGAGAGTTCTCTCGCAATGTCGACGTTCGTGGTTACTCCCTCGTTGGCTGATGCGAATGCTGGCGCTGTATGTTATCACCGGTCGTTGCAGCAGCATCAACAGAGAAATGGGAGAGGTGAGACATTAATTTTTCTCAAAGCAGCTCTGCTGGGAGTTTTGGCGAGTTTCTAGTTCCATTTCCTCCAATTGTCATGATTTGGCTCTTTTATGTGGTGCATTGAATTTGTCTGTGATTGATTTGTAAGGGGTGTGTCTAGGAAGCACATCGCCACCGCAATTGACTACTTGCGCAATTCCACACAGGAGTAGTCCATTAGGTTTAAGCCGAGGATTTGTCAGGTGCTATCTTTTTTCCCCATTCTCTTGGCTTTAGTGTTGTATGTGAATCAAGGTTTTCTGGAAGCAGCAGTGTATATTTTTAGGTTTAGCCTTATCTTCAGTCGCTTACGAGTTCAAATTTAATGTTTTTATTTTCATTTTCTATTTATGTCTGCAACGAGTTTATGGTCTTGGTTCTGTTTTTCCTCATCTTGCCCGAATCGTGAGAGCAACCCTCGCCGAGATTTTTAGACTTGGTCCTAAAGGTTGTTTCTGATACTTTGGTTACGCAGGGGCTCAAAGTCGACACGGAGAAGCTTACAACGTGGACCTCGAGCTAATTCTGAGACGGAAGAGAGGCCCAGCAGGGCAGACGGGAATGGGAGGGCTGTGGGAGGCCTTGACGAATTAGACAATCAACTGCGCGTGCTCTCTTCCTCCGAAAGTTTATTGTCTTCTGCAAAAGATGCAAGGAAAGGTAACCAAACATTTATGAGTCCTCATGGATATCCTCACTGTCACTGCAAATCCATAGCGTCATGCTCCTTTTTGTCAGCTTCGACACGTTCCAGTTGAACGAAACAGACATTTTAACTTTAATAACACTTTGGAGTTTTTTCAGTTTTTATGAAGTTAGATTTTCTAGTGATCTTGAAGTTAACTTTCTCACGTGGAAAAATGTTACAGGGAGTGAGGAGAAGTTGCCAAAGGAAGAATTCAAGAAAGTGATTTGGCCTGTTTTCGGAGATGGTTTCGTGTTGTATGTTAGTGCAGGTTTGATACTCTTAACGATCATAAACAATATTTTATTCAGAGTTTTCATAGGACCGCCTGTTCCTAGAGACGCCCGTCCTCAGGACACTGGTGTACCTTCAGTTTCTCAAGGATCTCAAGAACCAAACGTACCCGGGGAGCGGTATAAGTTGCGTAGCTCTAAAGATCCCAAATATTACCAAAATGCACCTCCAGTCGCTGAGAAGCCTCCGGGGATTGAACGCTAAATTTTTTTTCTCTCACTGCTCGTGCTCCACAACATCCAGTGATTTGGTCTCATGTGCTTTGCTTGCTCAATGCATTGTCGCTTTGCATATTTTCAAATTTTCGAATGTTCTGTGAGCATCGAGTGTTTTGTTGTGCAATCATGAAATGTACAGACAAGTGATAATTCATATATATTTGAACGTTCTTACGTTGTTAATTTTTAGCCTTGACTGCCATAACATACTCTAGGTCGAAGTCCCTTGTCGGCTTCAAAAAGAGCTCATACCATCCAAAACAGTAAACTAAAGTTTCCACATAAATTGACACTTACAGTTTGTACAAAAGACGAGAATATCAACGTTGAATGGAAGACTTTGACAACACACGATTGGCACATCTACACAAGCTTCAAAGGGCAGCATCCCCGTCTATACATGCTTGCTCATACATCTAACTTAGAATATTTCAGAGTTTTGTGTCTGTATCAAGATTCTTCAGGTGGTGTCCAGACCAAACATCTCCTCCAGAGCAAGTATCTAACTAGAATGACCTGATCATAATTTCAGCTACCATATACGAGGAAGGCGATTAACGACGTTGCCTGCTCTGGACAGAAACCTGCCTTTCAGATCTCAAAACGCCCGACATAAGCACAATCGAGTAGAGATGAGTGCGCGGTCACATAGGCAGAAGCAAAGAGCCAGTTCCCAATAACAAGTAACTCTGATGGAATTCAGTGCTTGAATTCTTCTAGTGCATACAATCATCATGTCCCTTCAGAAACCAGTGGATGGCGAGGCGCTCAGCAGAGTAGGTTGCTACAACGGCCAGGAGGAACCCACCTGATACCATAAGAGCAGCACGGCCGAAAATAGCCGTGGTTCCAACAATACGAGGGAGAGCAGGAATGAGAAGCGCCACAAGTGCTGTGACAATCCCATACGAGCACGTTTCTGCGTCCCATTGCACGGCATTCTTGGAGTGCAGCTTGTCTGCGCTGTAGAAGCTAATCTCCTCCGCAACAGTCAAGGACTTTGTGGCCGTAGATCTTCCCCAAGAGTACACGTAGTCGAGATACTTCCAGAACATCAGAAGGAATGTGAAGCATGCCCACTCGTAGGCCAGGAGCAATCCAGTCCAAGGCATGACTTGCTTGGGGATCAGATACGCAGCCAGCCCGAGCGACACAAACAGGGAAAAGAAGCAGACAGCAATGGCGGAGATCCCCAAGTGCTTGGGCACAATGCACGAAAACCCTGCTTTGCCATTCGTGTCCTTTGGGCAGCCCTGGTGCTTGCAACCATTGGATGTAGCGGCACTCAAGGTAGAGTAACTAGGCAAAGTGGCGCCTGGTTTGTATTTATACCATAGCTGACGGGCGAAGGTCAAGAACACCGAGCCACTGCAAACAAGACCAAATAGGTCTTTCTGGATTTGAAGGAGCAGAGTTCTCTTGATGTAGCATAACACTAGAAGCGGAATGAGGAAGAGAGACCATGTGATGAGGCTTGTATGTCGATCACGACCTTGCCCTGTTCCAGGTATATTCTCCTCTAGGGTTACTCTAATGTCCTGCCACAGCGTGACAGGCTCCAAAAGCCATGCCGTATACCAGTCCCACGGCTTCAAAGGTCCCAGAGTGTAATGGATGACGCGGAGCTCACTGGCATCAACCATCCACTTGTTTGCCAATGCAAACAGGCCGACGTCGGCGTTGTAGAGCGTGCTAAGGCGCTCCATCTTCTTGGGGCGAGCTTTCCGAATTTCGGCTGAGAGGTCCGGATTGAAGAGCTCGGCATCAGCAAACCCTACATAATAAGAATTCAGGAACCCCTGATCTCCACCTGTGTAGGAGTATGTGCTTTGTACCTTAGACACCATGTCTTCGAAAAGACGACTCGAAGGCTCCACCACCATGACGCCCGAATTCAAGCGCTCGGAGTGCTTCAGATTTGCGCAAAAGCCCTGGCACAGGAAGAGGTCCTCGATGCTGCGAGTGACGATAGTATCGGCATCGAGGTACACAACCTTGGTGTAGTCGGTCATGTTGAAGATCTTCAGCTTGGTATAAACGCCCCAGAACCTCGTGGGTCGCTTGGAATTAGGATTCGCGAGAAGCTCGATGCGCTGGACGATCCATCCGTCGGCTTCCAGGAGCCGAATCCCAGCCTCGGTAACGCCATCTGACACCAGCGCCACCATGTTCTTGGTGATGCCCGTGTCGCGTAACGACTTTCCTAAAACCCTCACCCCAAGGAGAAACTCGTCCCCGTATAAAAGAGTTGCATACGCCTGCTCCGTTCGACTCCGTCCACCCTTGGGGATGCCACTCTCAGTGGACAAACCTCGTGACACAGGCGCGGCAGTCGACAGGAACACATTGGCAAAGAGGAACAGAAAAAGCGCAACAGACATGCGTGTTCTAGTCATCGTGCAAGCTCCTGTACTCACAAAGCTTCCTCTGATATCCAAACTCAACCTCGACAAGCTTCACGCCATCTCAAACCCCATTGCCCAGCGCCAAATATTGAACCCCCGTCCTCTGCTCCCTTCTAACAGGCTCCCCTGACGCGTTTCGGTGCTCTTAACCCAAATCGACAGTAACCATACGCGATATCTTTCTCTTGTAGATGAAATGGCGAAGTCTTATTGACTCGTCACACTCTGGACATCACCTGATTTAGAACGTGCATAACCAAGCTCCCCCTCGCTGTTGAAATACATGAGCCCCTTCAGCTCTCTCGAATGACAAGGACGCCCTTCTTCTTCCGGCAGCTCGTACGCTTGAGCAATTCCAGCAAACCCCAACAAAGACAGAATCCGACACTCTTAGGCAAAAGAGGTACACAATTTGGTGCTAAAAACATGCCCCAAAATTAACCTTGGGGCTTTCTTCCTGCGTCGAGAACTGTTGCTATATCGATTGAAATCGAGGCCTGATTGTTTAGATCGGATTGAAGCAGTAGCACATGGCGGCGAATATGCATCCGATGAAGGATGACGGTCGGCTAGCGGAAAGCCCCCCACGGATGTGAAGGAGGGTTTGGGTACTTCGGCCGAATGAACGCCGCCTCTGCTGCGCGCCTGCGCCAGTTACAAAGCGTCTGTCTGCATAGAGTCCCCGTTTCGCTGCCGCCTATTGGTCCGCAGTACAGTATAAATTAAGGGAAAATTTCATGTGCTCCGTTTACTGCACATACGTCGATCTAGGCCCCGCCCCTGTCCATTACATTGTTAACAGGTCGGATTCTCTCCCCCCATGGGGATGGGGAGGATTCCTCCCCAAATACTTGGGGTCCTTAAGTTATATTGTGAGCACTCTCACTAGCTGCATTGGTGTCTTGTAGTGCTGGGGGCTCTTGGTTGTCCAGGGAGCAAAAGGGAGCCCTCCAGCACTAGTGAACAATGTTATGTTAGAGCTAAAAACAAAGAATGTTCTTGGCTGCCCCTCCTGACGAGCTGCCCAAGTCTGAGAGCATCTTGGGAAACTATCATCAATTTTTAAGAGCTATGGGACACTAGGCTCTCATCTGAAATCTCAACGTTCATATTTTGAGGACCTTAGAGAGCTGCGGGCATTGGGATGACATGGAGCTATCAAGCATGGTTCTAGAGTTTTGAAAAGACTGTCTTATTGATGTGCCTAATCTCTCATATTTTTAAAACCTTTATATTTTTTGCACTTCAAACACATAGAAATGTGGAACATTACACTTTCTTCAAAATCACTATGAGGTAGCAACACCCATCTATGTCATGTCCCCATGGATGTCACTTGGCATTGTCATTGAATGACAAATACAAAAACAAATGGTTGTGGGTGACAAAGTGATGATTATGGCTGATGAAGTGATGGTTATGGATAACAAAGTGGTGGTTTTTGGTAACTAACATGATAATTTTGAGTTCCCCATCTCACTATTTAAGAACCAAATTGGTTTTAGCATCTATTACACAAAACTATATAATTTTTATGATTTTGGACTTTGAAAGATTTTTGTGAACAAATGCGTGCAATTGGAACTTTGAAATTGATACCAATATTTTTGGTTTCCTCTTACTTTAGTGAGAAATCAAAACTTTTCAAATTGCTTGATATTAGTATTTTGTTTATATTGTAGTGCAGACTTAAACTGATTATCATTGTTAAAAAATGCAATGAAAATATGATTTTGCACTAACATTCAATTACACCAAGCATCTCCATGAAGAACATATCTTGAAAGGTAGCAGCACCCACAAGTGTCAGACTAAAGATTTTGGAGTTGGAAAATCAATTGATGAACTTTGAAAATGATATTGTCAAGTAAAGTAAGAGGAAACCAAAAATATTGGTATCAATTTCAAAGTTCCAATTGCACGCATTTGTTCACAAAAATCTTTCAAAGTCCAAAATCATAAAAATTATATAGTTTTGTGTAATAGATGCTAAAACCAATTTGGTTCTTAAATAGTGAGATGGGGAACTCAAAATTATCATGTTAGTTACCAAAAACCACCACTTTGTTATCCATAACCATCACTTCATCAGCCATAATCATCACTTTGTCACCCACAACCATTTGTTTTTGTATTTGTCATTCAATGACAATGCCAAGTGACATCCATGGGGACATGACATAGATGGGTGTTGCTACCTCATAGTGATTTTGAAGAAAGTGTAATGTTCCACATTTCTATGTGTTTGAAGTGCAAAAAATATAAAGGTTTTAAAAGTATGAGAGATTAGGCTCATCAATAAGATAGTCTTTTCAAAACTCTAGAACCATGCTTGATAGCTCCATGTCATTCCAATACCCGCAGCTCTCTAAGGTCCTCAAAATATGGACGCTGAGATTTCAGATGAGAGCTCAGTGTCCCACAGCTCTTGTAAATTGATGATAGTTTTCCAAGATGTATTGGAAGCATAGGGAAGATAAAAGAGCAAAAGTGCACATGGCATACTCAAATGTAAAAGATACAAATGGAAGAGATGAGAGGGTTTGAGAATCCTCTCATCTATATACTCTCTCAACCACTTTCCCTTCACCTAACCATATAGGATAACCACTCTCATGGGCTGATCCTCTCTATGAGGTGCCTCTTATCACGTGCTCTCTCTCCAATGCTAAGTACCCCACCTAGCATATCTCTTTTAGCCTAGAGCAAACTCCTAATGCTCTATTCCAACCTTTCAACACTCTCACTTTGCAATTGGCTAAAGTTCCCAATGCCCATGGCTCGCGTCAAACGCTCATGTCTATCCCTTGTCAATGCCTTTGTCATCACATCCGCCAACATGTCCTCAGTTGAGCAATACTCTAATGTGATGCTTCCCTTCTCCACCTTCTCTCTCACGAAATAGTGTTGCACCTCAATGTGCTTCGTCCTCGCATGGTGCACCGAGTTCTTGGCGAGAGCTATGGCACCTTGATTGTCACACATGATCAAGATGTCCTCTACGTTCTCACACCCCACATCTTCCAAGAGCTGTCTTAGCCATATGGCCTCTCTTGTGCAATGACTCGCCGCCATGTATTCTGCCTCCGTTATAAATAAAGCCACTGTAGATTGGTTCTTGCTACTCCATGACACCATGCCCTCTCCAAGGCTAAATGCATACCCCATGGTGGACTTCCTATCGTTGGCATCGCCAGCCCAATCTGCATCACAGTACCCCATCAAGCGTATGTGCCCTCTTCCCAATTTCAACTTCACATGAAAGGTGCCCTTGAGGTACCTCATATTCCTCTTCACTGCCATCCAATGATTCCATTCTGGCCTTGCCATATGCTGGCTCACCGTGCTAATGGCAAAGGCCAAATCAGCCCTCATACCTACCATGGCATACATCAATGATCCAACTGCTGATTAGGCACACTCACCATCCTCAAAGCATCCGCATCATACTCTTCCATGTTAAGCTTCATCAACTTCACCTTGGTGTCCATGGAGTGCCAATGGGTTTGCAATTTTCCATGCCAAACCGCTTCAGCACTTCCTCTACATACTTGGTTTGACTCATGGTGATGGTCCTCGCACCTTGATCTCTTGCAAACTCCACTCCAAGGCAATAGTGCAATTCCCCCAAGTCCGTCATCTCGTACTCGGCCTCCAACTTGGCCTTCAACGCATCCATGGTCCCCACGTTGCTAGAAAGTATGATCAAGTCATCAACATACACAAGCACAAGCATCACATGAGCTCCCACTTGTGCAAAATACAAGCTATGGTCAGCCACACTCCTCTCAAAGCCAAAATCCAAAAGACTTGCATCAATCTTTTGGTACCATGCTCTTGATGTTTGCTTTAGTCCATACAAGGACTTTGTGAGCTTGCAAACTAGGTGCTTATGACCACGTTGCACAAACCCCTTAGGTTGCTCTATGTAGATGTCCTCCTCCAAGTCGCCGTTGAAGAAGGCCGTCTTCACATCCATTTGATGCATCTCCAAATCCAATAAAGCTCCAAGGGCCACAATGCACCGTATCGTGGTAAACTTGGCCACGGGAGCAAAAGTCTCGTTGAAGTCCACTCCTTGGACTTGAGAGAATTTCCTTGCCACCAGCCTTGCCTTGTGACGCACAATCTCTTCCATGACATCTCTCTTGGTTTTGAACACCCACTTGCATCCCACGGCCTTGCGAGATGGAGGAAGGGTGGTCAACTCCTAGGTACCGTTGGCATGGAGAAAGTAATACTCCTCCTCCATGGCTGCCTCCCACTTGCTTGCATCCCAAGACTCCAAGGCCTCTTCAAGTGTGGTGGGATCATGAACAAGGGCCACATTTGCATGATCCGAGTTGGAAGATGGTTGGGGAAAGATGTGGTTCTTCCACCATTCCCCCAAAGGCTTGTTTACCCTTGTGGACCGCCGCACGCCTCCCACATGTTAGGTACCTCCCACTTGAGCTCTTGGAGCAATGCTTTGTGCGCACTTCTTCTTTGTGACCTTCTTGGGCTTGGAGCCCTCATCACCTTGGTTTGCATTTGCATCCTCCACAAGCTCACCATCTCCATCCTCAAGAGGGTGGTCCTTATCGTCTTTGTCATCATCATCATCACCATCCGAGGGCATTGGAGGTGTGTCTACAACAAGGTCGCCACTACTCCCACTTGGACGCAACTCTAACTCTCCTTGCAACTCTCTATACTCACAGAAAGTCACATCACAACATCAAATGATCTTCTTGGACTCCAAGCAAATTAGCCTATATGCCTTGGAGCCCTCACAAAATTCCAAAAACAAACACCTCATGGCCTTTGCATCAAGCTTGGTCCTTGATGCATCGAGAATCTGAGCATATGCAACACATCCAAACACCCTGATGTGTGCCACCAAAGGCCTCCTCCCACTCCACGCCTGTTGTGGAGTCTTGCCATGCACCGCACTAGTGGGGCATCGATTGCAAATGTACAGCGCGTTGCTCACAGCCTCGGCCCATTATTCTAATCCAAACTTTTGGCCATAGATCATGCTTCTAGCCATCTCTACAATGGTGCAATTGGCCCTCTCGGTCACTCCATTTTGTTGCGGTGTATGTGGAGTTGAGGTTTGGTGCATAATACCTTGGGCCTTCAAATAAGCCTTGAATTGGTTAGAAGTGTACTCCCCGCCGTTGTCGGACCGCAACACCTTGATAAAACACTCCGCCTCCTTCTTGACCAAGGCTTTGAACTCCTTGAATCGCTCAAAACACTCGCTTTTGGTCTTGAAAAAGTACAGCCACACCCTTCTTGAAAAGTCGTCAATGAAGGTCAAAAAGTACCTTGCCCCACCTAATGACGTGGTTTTCATGGGGCCACACACATCTAAATGCACAATGCCCAACACCTTGGTGGCACGTGTAGCACCATCTTTTGGAAATGAGTGTCGTTGTTGCTTGCCCTCAATGCAACCTTCACAAGCATTGGGCAAGTCATCACCATAGGATTTGGGAAGGTCAAGGCCATTCACCAATCTTGGAAGAGTCTTCAAACTTTGCACATTCAAGTGCCCCATGAGTCGATGCCACAAAATCAGCCCATCATTAGTAGAAGTGGCAACTTGGGCAGTCTCTCCTCCATGTACAACCTTGCATTGCAAAATATACAATTTGCCCTTACGTGATGCCATGGCTCGGGTGTCTCCATTGGGAGACCTCACAATGCATCCAAGGCCTCCAAATTGCACATTCAACCCTCCTTTGACTATCGTGTTCACTGAAAGGAGGTTGCTTTGCAATTTGGGCACATACAACACATTTTTGAACCAAATGCGCTTGGTGCATCCCTCAACAAGGATATCCACCAAAATAGAACCCCTCCTAAGTACTTGGAGTATCGAATCATCACCCATGAACAGCTTCCTTGTTAAAATGGGCTCAAAGGTGTCAAAATGAGCTCTATGGGGTGACATGTGGGTGGTAGCCTCCAAATCCATGATCCAATCATCCCCCAAGTTCAATGGACTATCATGAAAGGCCATGAATGCATAGTCGTCACTACTCTCATGCGTTTTGGCCTTATTGGCCTTCTTACCCTTGCGACTCTTGCGTTTGTAACAATTACAAGCAAAGTGGCCCGGTTTGCCGCAATGAAAGCATAGAAGGGGTTCACCTTGAGTTTTGGTTGAATCTCTACCACTCTTGTGGTGAGCAACCAACGCCGCATTCTCCGTGGTCACGATCTGATGCTCCTTCTTCCTTGTAACTTCATGCATCAACCGCGACATCACGTAGGTGAGGGTGAGCTCTTTGATGTCTTTGGTCCCCATGGCCACAATCAGGTTCTCATAAGAAGGTGGCAAGCTCTCTAAAATGGTCATGACAATGTCTCCTTCTGTCACGGGCACATCAAGGGCTTCGAGTTGGTCAGCAAGAGTCTTTATCTTGTTGATATGTTGCAAGAGGTCATCTGTCTCTTGCATCTTGATGGTGAAAAACTTGTGCCTCAAGAACAACACATTGGCCAAGCCCTTGGTCTCGTGAATGCCGCATAGAATCCTCTATGCTTCCGCAGCGCCCTTGCAAGATTTGACGTGTTGGATTTGTGCATCCACCATGTGAGTGCACAAGATGCGAAACGCCTTTCTCTCAGGCTTTTTAAAAGCCAAGATGACCTTGGGATCACTATCACTTGAAGGAGCAGTCTCATTGCCCTCCATGATGTCTCAAAGATCCTTCTCGTCAAGAATCATCTCCATCTTGAACTTGAACAAGGAGAAATTGTCTCCATTGAACTTGTCCACAACACGGGGTGTGTCATCCTCATAGATAGCCATGGTTAGAGTATGCAACTCAAAGCACTCTCAATGTCCTAAGAAAATAGCAAGGGGCTCAAATAGAAGTTCAACCACCAAACAAGTAAACTATAGCTCTTTCTACACACAAGGGGATGAAATAATCAATTCAACCACCTCCCAAGCAAATCTTAGCTTTCTCCTCACACAAGAGGCTGAAATATACAACCCAACCCTCAAAGGAGCACAAGATCTACCCAAAATGTGAGGTTATCACTCAAACCTCACCCTCAAACTTACTTCTTGCAATTTCAGCCCCCTTTGAGCAAATACTATACATCCACTTGAGCAAACAACCTCAAGCAAGGGTAGAAACCAACTAAAGTAAGTACAAACTCACAAATCTCCTCGTTGTGCTTCAAACAAGCACTTTGGTGGTGTAACTCCACCTAAATCAACTCCACTCTTCCAAAAACTTGTGCAACACCAAATGGATCTCCAAACAAGCTCCAAAGTGGATCAACTCCTCCAATATGATAGATCAGATCTTCCAACAAGCTCCAACAAGGTCCACACCTCCACAAACTCGAATTTGGTGTTCCACCAAGCTAAATGAGGATCAGCCACTCTCCAAAAGGTAAAGCAAGATCTCCAAAGACTCTAAAGGGCATGCAAAGAGAGATGAAGCTCCTCAAAGGTCTTCTCCCACAACAAATGCACCCCAAAGCAAAAAACAAGCACAAGTA
This sequence comes from Ulota crispa, assembly GCA_963920765.1. Lineage (NCBI taxonomy): Eukaryota > Viridiplantae > Streptophyta > Bryopsida > Orthotrichales > Orthotrichaceae > Ulota > Ulota crispa. Next base: position 17,793,029 of record OY987243.1, on the reverse strand, counting down.
GTCCTCCAAATGCTCCACAAAATAGGACAAGCGCTGAAGTAGCTCAAATGGTAAGCAATCTCACAACAAAACACCCCTAACACTAAAGGGTAGCTAAAGAAGACCTCCAAGTGCACAAGGTCAAAATCTAAAGGCTGATGTACCTTAAATGTGATTCCCACTCATCAAAATACACCTCCACACTCTAAGTTCTGGGCCTATAACCTATTGGAAGCATAGGAAAGATAGAAGAGTAAAGACGCACATGGCATACTCAAATGTAAAAGATACAAATGGAAGAGATGAGAGGATTCTCAAACCCTCTCATCTATATACTCTCCCAACCACTCTCTTTTCACCTAACCATATGGGATAACCACTCTCATGGGCTGATCCTCTCTATGAGGTGCTTCCTACCACGTGCTCTCTCTCCAATGCTAAGTACCCCACCTAGCATATTTCTTTTGGCCTAGAGCAAACTCCTAATGCTCTATTCCAACCTTTCAACAAGATGCTCTCAAACTTGGGCAGCTCGTCAGGAGGGGCAGCTAAGAACATCCTTTATTTTTAGCTTTGATAGGAGCAGGGTCTAGATTGAAGTATGTGCATTAAACCGAGCCAAATTTCATGGATATCCCTGAAGTTTGAAATATTTTCATAGATACCCATGCTTTTTCAGAAATATCACAAATACCCTTGGACCAAAAAAATTAGGAGTTTGTTTTGTTGTGTACTTTCCTTCTTCCTTTGTACGCATGCATAGCAAGAAAGAAGAAGTGTGTGCACAAAAGAAGAAAGAAGTGACATGCATAACAAAAAAAACGCCTCAAATTTTTGGTCCAAAGGTATTTGTGATATTTCAGAAAAAACAGGGGTATCTATGAAAATAATGCAAACTTCAAGGGTATCCACAAAATTTTCCTTATAATTAAGTATAATTATGTGTGCGCTAAAAACCAACGTTTGATTCTTAGCCAGTAGAATTGGGAAAAAGATTGGTTGCATTTTGAAATTGCAGATAAAAAAATTGGTTAGATTTTAATTAAAATTTTAAATATAATATACTAAACTATAAAAATAGAAACATATCTAGCATAATCAGCAAAAATTTAGTTGAATATAGAAAATGTCAAATTTCAGCTTGTGAAGTCCAAAAAAGTTCTCAAACACTACTAATTGGAGTTCAAAACCAACAACTTTTATTCACACATCAACTCTACAATATTTCTCCTTATTAAACCTTATAATGAACCATGCTCTATTCTACCAAAAAAATTGGGACCTTTGGTTGTTAATGGACACCAGCTTCATTATGTAATGAATAAAAAACTACATATTCTTTTGAAACCTTCAAGTTTGACTAAAAGGTCCAAGTAACCTTCGTGACAATATCATTTATTTTACACATGTATACATATGTTTGTTTTTTAGATATTAATAAATTGTTTTTACTCATTAGTAATACTCAAAGAATTGTTGCCAAAGCAAAAATACTCAAAGACTCATTTTTTATTGGTACATTTAGTTTACTTCAAAAAAATTGCACACTCTACATTGTAAAACTAAATGGTATCTTTGACCCATTGTGCAAATAATTTTGTGCTTATTTGGTAGTATAAGCTCGTTTGTGATTCATACCATGAAATGCCTTTTGGCCTGTGGGGATGTGCCTTGTGACTCGCCTTAGGCGGTTGTATTGATAACAAAAGTGTTTAAACAATAAAGGAGGGGTGTAATTGTACACGCCATCTCCTTTGAGACAAAATTGGGGCGACCATTCCCCTGAAAAAATGGATTCTAGCTCTCCTAGTTTCTCAATGTTACTAGTATTTTTGTGGAAAGTCCTCTAGATTGCCTTCCTTGCATGTAGCATAGAGACCCAGGTTGTCCCTAGTACTTGTTCTCCATTGATCAAAGTTTGCAAAAAAATCTTGGAATACCATGCGTTCCATATTTGTCATAACACACACATTTGCAATATGTCACATGGCTGGTACCTATACATGTATTTGCATATTGGACCTGAGCAGCTTATTGTAAAGTCTCTCGTTAGGGCTGTCTCTACTTCTAATATCTCTAGGGCCATGCTTCCTTTGGCTGCAAGATTGAATCTCCTCCACACCTCTCGTGCAAATGGGCAGTCCCAGAAGAGATGCACCATTGTCTCCACCATGCATGTGCACATGCCACAGCTTGGATTGTATAACTTGCGTGAGTATCTTAACATGTCTCTCGTGAGCAGCCCTTTATTTAGGGCAATCCAGTTAAATATTGCCTCCTTCCTTGGTTTGGCGCCATGCCATAGGAATCTGTATAGTGACTTTGTCTGCTCAGCCGTGTATCCCCATCTCTCTAGCTCCGTTGTGCTCGTGGGCTTCTTGCCTACGTCCTTGAGCCAATATGTATAGCCGCGTTTAGCTTGATAGCAAAAAAACGGCGCCTGCTTCATCTTCCATATCTCTGTCCATGTCCACTCAGCAAGGTCCCATCGTAAGTCTGAGATGGTGTTCTTTGGGTATGCCCATACTTTGTAGTTGTCCTCCGGCTTTGCAAGTGGATTGCAGCGTGCAAACGACTTAAGTTCTGCATTCCATAGCACCATCCTAGCCGGGTGCATGGGTCCTTCCAAGAAGGGGCTCGAGGGAGGTAATTCCTCTAAGATCCCTGCGCTGCTCTTTCTGATGAATTTTGAGGACAAAGTCTCATCCGGTCCTATGTGCACTATGAAGTAGAACGCGTCTTTTGCTCTGCTATAAGCCCACTCGCCCTTCCTCCATCTTGTTTTCCTTTCCCTTGGATCCCATGGTATGTGTCTAATTGAGAGTTGTCTTTTTTCCGCTATGCACTGGGCAGCTGCGCCCTATGCTGGTAGCTTTTGCTTGATCTCCTGAAGCAAGAGCCAATCATCCCCTTTTTGATTCCAGATATCTGAGATTCTTTGTATCCCTGCTTTGGCCCATAAGTGTAATCCCAAATTGTTGCCAAATTCCAGTGGAATATAATCTGCCTCAATAATTTGAGGATTTCCGTATAAAGGCTGTTTGAGTATTTGCTCCTTTTCTTTTGGTTCTGCTCTTATCACGTTCCCTTTTATATCCACAAAAGCTCTGAAACATGCTTGCATTAATGGGGAGAGCTCCTTTGTCTTCATCACGCCTTTTCCTGCAAAGAGCCAGTCTAGGGCTTGGTGCCATCTTGAATCTCCCACGGGTCTACTTTTGAAGATTTTGTCCTTCATTAGTACTTTCCAAGGCTCTTTCCTTGACACCAGTCCTCTAATCACTAGTTTTGTAATAAGTGCCTGTGTTTGGAGGTGTGGGTCTAGTAGCTTGATGCCGCCTTCCTGTAGTGGTAGTATTGCTGAATTCCATTTCACTTTGGAATATGTTCTTCCTTTGTCCTTCCCAGACCATGCGTACGTTCTCAATAATGTCTTGATTTTATCACAAGTTTGTTTACTTAAGCTACAACATGTTGTTGTATACCAGCAAGTAGCCAACAATACCTGGTTACAAATCTGTATTCTCCCTGCCAAAGAGAGTTTTTTTGAAGCCCATGCCCTAAGCTTCTTTTGAAGTAGTATAATTAGAGGTTCAATGTTTGCCCATTTGTCAAGTCTGAAGCCTATCAAAGGCCCTAAGTATCTACCTCCTGCCTTTTGAGTGTCCATCTCAAACCCTTTTGCTTGCCCCAGTCAAAGGGTTTGGGTCTCACCAAAGCCCAAATTGCATGAGTCTTATCCCAATTAATGCGTGAGCTTGAAGCTGTGCAAAATTGGTCTAAAACTCTGTAGGCTTGATCTAGGTTTTTTGGTGATTCCTGCAAATATACAACCGTATCATTAGTGTAGGATGCGTCCAAGAGTATGCTTCTGTTTGGCAGCTCAAATCCCTCCACCTGGTGTTTTGGATTGCCCATCATGTAACCTAGTGAATCAAGGACTACTATGAAAAGGAATGGAGCTAGTAGGCATCCCTGCCTCACTGAGCAAGTTAACTCAAATGTTTCCCCTTGTTCTCCATTGACCAATACTACTGATGTGGCATTCTTGTAAAGCGCCCTGACACTCCTGATGAAATCACTATGAAACCCTAGTTTTGCTAGTGTCTCCTCTATGTAATCCTAGCTGATCCTATCATAAGCTTTCTTGAAGTCAAGAAGCAGTAAGACGAGGTTTTGGCCTGAGTGGTCCGCATAGTGGATTGATTCTTGTGCAAGGAAGATATTGTCCACTATACGTCTTCCTTGTACAAATCTTGTTTGGTTTGGCTGGGTGATTTTTGCCAATATTCCTTGTAGCCGCCTTGCCAGCACTTTCGCTACCAATTTATAGAAAGAACCTAGCAGCGTAATTGGCCTATAATTTGTGATCTTGCATGTATCTCTCTCCTTGTGTATGAGGGTAATGATGCATTTGCTCAAGTGTTCTCCTAGGTCTCCAACTTCCAGTTCTTCTATCACTGTCTGAAATATATCTGTGTCCATATCCCCTAGTGTGTTCATGTATACTTTCATTGGTATCCCATTGTCTCCAGAAGCCTTTTCCGTCAAGAGAGCCTTCCTGGCTTCTTTGACCTCATACAACGATATCGGCTGTACTAGCCTTGCATTGTAACAATCTATGAGCACAATAGGTACACTTTTGAGCACTTCTTTGCGTGCTGCGAGGCAGTTTTCTGAGATTGGATCCTCTATATACAATTGCTTGTAGAAGTTCGTCACTGCTATTAGCTTTTTTTGCTGCGTCGGGTGTAACACTCCATTCACCTCAAGCTAGGGGATGTATATTCTGCCTTTTTTGTCCCTTACAGAGTTGAAGAAGGCTTTGGTGCACTTGTTTCCCTTCCTGGACTAGTTAGCTGAGGCTTTGCGATAGTTTTTGTCTAATATTGTCAATGATATGTTGTGTAGCTTGGTCTTGGCTGCATTCCAAGAAGTTGTAGCTCTTGGGTCTTGAAGATATTTGATGAGGTAGTCTTTTGCTTCCTTGACTCTCTTTATTGCTGCTCTTTCTGTTTTATATCTTTTGCTCTTCCTTTCTTTAACTAGGCGGACTGCTAGCTCTGCCACCCTGATTTGAGCTGCCCTTATCTTTTCTAGCCTTGTTTTGCCTTCTTCTTATTCATGCTCCTCCCGTGCCTTGATCATCTGTTCTTGATGTTTCTTGCACGTCCAAATTGAGGCTTGCATGCTACTTCTCTTTATTTCTTTTTGTCTTAGTGGGAGCAATTTGAGGGATATCAAAGCATGCTCTGAAACCTTAGTGTGTGGGTGTATATGCAGCACTCCTCCCTGGTCGCTAAGCTGCTTTGAGATGTAGAAGCGATCTATTCATGCACTTCTACGTTGCTCACCTGCTTGGCCATTGTCCCATGTGAAATGTTTTTTTGTGGTTGCCCTTATGCTATCTATGTGTGACACGTCAAGCACTCCGTAGTGGTCCATCAGCCTTGCCCATGCCGTCCTCTCACTACGTACTACGTTTTGGCTTATTCTTGCATGCCTCAATCTGTCAGCTGGTTCTTTAGTCCTGTTAAAATCCCCAACTATGATGTGCTCCTCCCTAGGTACGTCTGCTTCCACTATTGCATCCCATAGTGCTTTTTTCTCTTTGGTAGTGCAATGAGCATAAATGTTTATTATCGTTACCACTATGTTGTTTTCTAATTTGATGTTCACGTATTACACTCTACCTGGTACGATAATAGCCTTGGCTGTGATACGGTTTGAGATTTCCGGTGCTAGTAGTAGTGGCGTTCCAACCCTCCACCTGCCCGCGTCATTGACTTGTATTGCCGGGTTCCAGAGCTTGCGTCCCCCTAAAAATGGAAGATTCCGGCTCTGGTTCCTGCATCAAATCTCTATCATCCAATATTCCTGTAATAATACAACTTGTAGTGGCGTTGTCATTTTTTCAAACAATCTGCGTATATGCACTTGTTTTTAGACACCCTTTGTTCCTGTACCCGCTCCTCAAATGTTCATCAAGGTGATTCGGAGGTCGTCCTCCATCATGTTGCTGAGGACCCTGCCGGGCTCTGGTGTGGATTCACAGCCAGCTTGACCACCGCTGATGCTACTATTGGTGTTATTGGTGTGCTCCCTAATACTCTTGCTTTTTTAAGAGGCTATTGCGGCGATGAGTTCATTTCGGGCTCCCATTCTTCATCTGTGAAAATTGTCTCTTTGAGTCCCGCCCACTCTATGAATAGCTTGTTTGCCATCTCGTAGCTTTTACCTCCTGCTAGTTTGGAAATTCTGCTGTAGTTTGCCCATGCTGTGACTGATTCCTTGCTAGCTTTAGTTTTTGGTGCTACCGGTATCAATGCCAGAATTGTGAGTTATTGCACAAACTTGCCCCCATCCCACCTCGCCATCTAGATGATTATGTCCTATTGTTGTAACCTTGGTGGTTTTCTAATTCTTTCTTGCATATTCTCTCTGAGACTTGCGAGGATTCTACCCTTCAGCAGAGTGACTCCCAACTCCTGTGGTGCAAGCGAGATGGGCACCAAGTCAATTAGCCTGAGTGCATCACCTCTTCCTAACAAGAAGGTCTTGTCTTGGTCCATTTTCATGTAAATTAAGGGCCAAACAGTAAGGTATTTCCCGCTTGGTGTCTTGGCTGGGTCGTTCCTCATTTGGAATGCGTCCTTCAGATCTTTGTCTAGTAAAGACTCCCAAAAATCTGCTATTAGTTGTGAAGATGATCTCTCTTGTTTTTCATGTTCCCAGAACTTTCCTCCTAACGAGCCTTTGGGTTCAAAATTACCCTCCCCTACGCTTCCTTGCTGTCTGTTGGGTCTTTCCATGCGCTGGAACTTCTTTAGCTGGAGAGTGAATTCTACAATGAGTGTTGGAAATTCTTCCATGGGTAGCTCCAGTCTTCTCTCTCCCTGGACCTTCAAGGTATCCATATCCTCTGTCTATTTGTCTAAGGGCTTGTATCTATTCCTCTCTATTCCGATGCTGCTCATTGGGTAGATTGGTGTTTCTATTGCCGATGCCTTTGGCCGCACCACCTCCCTCCATGTTGTCTTGCCCTTCCTTCTCAATTTATTGCCCTTTACCATGGTAAAATCGTCTTATTCTTGCATCTAGTCTTCTTCTAACCATGGTTGCTTACATTTCTCTGTCTCTTATGCTGTCTCCAAAGGCGTTCTCTTTTTTCCAAGCAGGTAGTCCCTTGTTTTGTGTTCAAACCTCCGGCATTGACAGTATTGGTTTGGCAAGCCAGTATATAATACTCTTTGTTTGTATTGCTCTGCTACCTTAGCTTTATCCCTAAGCACTAGTATCTTTAGTACTTTGGGTAGTTTTGCTATGTTGTGCGGCACTACATTTACAATTGGTCTTGAGGGCCTCTTATTGGCCGCGTGAAAGTCTTCCAATGATGTGACTTTGCCAATCATCCCTCCCAAGCTTCTTAGCCAAGTTTCAGTTTCCAGGAAATGGTCTAGTTATGAGAATTGTACCTTGATTGAAACCTCTATTTTGCGTCTATGTGCTGCAGGTAGCGTTCCAAATCTTGCGGCAAAGAGGTCGTGCCATTGATCAAATTGCAGCGTTTTCCCTCCTCAACTCAGGTTGTCAATGACTGTGCATTTTTTGTGCACCCATTTCATTTGGAAACTCTAGTCTGAATTGGCCTTTTGCCTTTGTAATGAAAGAAATGAGTCTCTAATGTGTATGCAAAGGAATTTTAGTAGGTTAGAATAATCTAGTGGTGCGCATTAGACTTGCTCGCATACCAGACACTTGTATCTTACATGTTTGGCTTCTCTCAGCTCCTCGAGTTGTTTCACTGGTATTGCGAGTAGGGGCTTCTAGTTTTGATCTATATATGGTTTCTTTTGCTTTTTTGCTGCCTCATCTGTCGAGGCTGGGCTTTCCATTGCTGTTTTATATGACGGGTCTCCTCATCCGAGCTCTTTTGGTGACAACAGTATTGGCCCTTTTTTCTGGGACTCCCTTGGCTCTGGAAGTTGCTCCTCCGGTTTTTTGTCTTCAGTATCTGGCAAAAGAACCTTCATTTGTTCCTCCATACGTATTAATGGCAGCGTACATGCCGTTTCCAGTTGTTGTGACGCCATGGGGCTTTAGCAGTATCCATCTACTGTTAGCTATAGATTCTAAATAATGTTTCTCTACGTATTTGTCTCTTACTAACCCTAAATTTCTTGGCCAATCTTGAACAAGTGGATCCTTTGTGGTCATCGGCTTTCCACATGTTGTTCCTGACTAGCTACAGTACTCTTGAGCTTGCAACAGTGACAAATTTTTGACATTCATGTATTTTGAACTTCAAATCCTATTGCAGCAGCGTAGCGCCGCTTCTAGAGGAGCATTGTCGAGTTGAGAAAAATACGCGTTGGAAACACGCAGGGTGTCTTGCTGCGATTGTGCATTGTTGACTAAGAATTGTTGTCGGTCTTGATCTTCATTCTTCAAATCTTTAGTCTTCAGTCTTCCGTTGGCTTATCATGTGGCTGGCTCTAGGGATATATGGGTCAAGGTATGGATAAGAGTCCACTAGATATGAGACAAATAGATCAGGACAGCAGACAAGAGTTACCATCTGTATGACGGGATCTTAAAATCAAATTCACGATGTGCTGGTCAAAACTCCAAATCCAAATCGTAAAAATAGAGCAAGTCTCAACCATGTGGGTAATCAATTTCACTTTGTCACCACAACAATAAACAAGATTAAGTTTGGTTTAACCCAAATTACCTGCAACAAGGTTTACAAATCAAAATGAAAATGAACTAACAAATGAGCTTTCAAAACCGGCTAGGAATAATAAAGCTACATTCCACACATACATAAAAAATAAATCTAAAGTATTCCTATTGAAGTCTTCATATATTTAGATCTTCAAATCTATACATTTTCAAGTCTACACGTTTTCAAGTCTTTATGTTTTAATAAAAACAATGGAAAAAATCACAAATACCAAATTCTAGAAAGGCTACGACGTTCTATCTAGTGCTACAGATGGCTCAAAGATCCAAATGCTAAGTGTTATAGCATTTTAAAAATCTCTTCTAACTTTCTAACATCTTTTTAAATTTCAATTTAATCTAAGCTACCATCCAAAAGTTATGCGGATTCAAAGTAAAGGCTCTTCTTCCTCCTTGCAAATTAAACATTGCCTTTATAAACCTCTACAACTTTTGTTCTACACATCACCCATAGAAATATGATATTAATTTAAAAAGATGATATCATTGGCTACAACTCATAAAATTTTCACTTCAAAATAAAACTCTGTTCAAAATTCCTAATCAATTAAAGTGTGGATCTTAATTTTTTAGACAGCACCCAAATCCTCAACTCCTACACACTATAACTTCTTCAGTAAAATTAAAGACAATTTGAAAAGCTATGACAACAAGCTATGAATTCTAAACATTTGAAAAAAAAATTTCATACTCTCCAAAAATTGTAGCTCTCCAAAGTTTTGGCCTTCTCCCAAAAAAAAAAGAGCCATCTCAAATCTTTTACACCTCCATAACTTTCTCTTCCAAGCTTCAATTCTCAAATTTAAGATCTTTTTAAAAAGCTAAGATTAATATAAACACTCTTTTAAAATATTGTTGCTAAATGATATACAAATCATAAACTATAGTTTGTTAAAGTCTTAACCTTTCTTCATAGTTTGACTTTTTAATTTCAAAATTCAAACACGCATAACTTTTGCATCACAATTCCAAATCAAACTTGCAAATTTATTTTGGAAAGGTAATCATACAAAAAACAACTTCTTCAAATTTCAATTCAAAATCAAGTATACACAAAAAAAATTCACACTTTAAAGTTTCAGGATTTCTTCCACTTTCCAACCAACACTCATATATTAACTTCCAACTTACTAAAGAATCTCTCCTCCTTAATTTTGACCTTATCTAAGGTAGGGAAGATGAGATATATCAGCTCATTCTCCTTTCCATCTTAACTCCACTATAGATGCCAAACCCCTTTTCTTTTCACACTTTTCTCATTGATTTTTAAAACCTTAGTATTTTTATTCAAACAAAGGCAAAATACATGAGACTTCCAAAACATCTAAATAAACATACAAAAATGATTAAATTACAAAATAAACACCATTGTAAAGTAGCCACGTGCCTTTGTGTACATATAATAGCGTCAAACGCTTGTTTTTAGTTGCCAAGTTGTAGACTTGGTTGACTAGAGAAGTAGTCGTCTCTAACCACCCGCCGATCTAGATTTGAACCCCATCAAATTTGTTGAGTGGTGATGGTGGCCTACGGCTTGGCAATTAGTGAGGCAAAAAATTAGCCTAGCTAACCCGCTACATACCATTTTTGAGCTGTACATATGACAAGACAGCACAGCGCACTGGAATCTATGGCCGCTGTGTTGTTACCAAACTATGGTTCTCACCACGACCACCCATTTTGCCTTAACTATTGATTTTTTGAAATCAACACAAACATAAATATGTAACAAGTATTTACATGATAGAGAGATTTTCATCAGAATAGTGTGAAAAACTAATGTAATTCATATCAACATGCTTTGGTTGTGTAATTTAGTTACAGGAGCACTATATTTTAATGTAACTTAGAAAATGCATTTTTATACAAAATGTTTTTGCACCACTTAGATTGAAATAATGTGAAATAGCATATATGAAAAGGTAGATTCGTGGTGGAATAGAGAGGCAAAAAAGAAAGAATTAAAGAATTTTAAAAGAATGAAAGGAGTGGTATTTTACTCATTTTATTACTACTAGTTGTTTTTATATAGATTATGCAATTGCAAGGCAGTTTAACCCGAAAGTGTCACGGAGGACAGATAGTGTCTTTTGTGTTTTTCAAGGGATAAAATCTTGTATTTCAAACACCCAATTAAGGTTTTGGTCCAAATAAAGATTGTGCATATTTTGATCACCTTTCATATGAGTTAATATCTACAAAAATCTAATAATTTCCTAGATTTGGAGGAGAAATTGAATTTTGGGACATCTTGAAACCTCTTATTTTTGACCGGTCATATAAGAACAATCAATGACATTATCGGACCAAACCCTGGGTTTATGATGGCGGAAGGGCGATGACCGACCGTTGGTCAAAGCCAACTTGGCTAAAGTGGATTTAAGTTGCAATTTTTGGCGCCAAAAGTACTTTGAGCCTATGAGGTAGTGTTTTTGATTTCCACAGAGAGACATGGTTGCCTTGGATTTTTTGTCTTGTAGAAATTATGGAGGACGGAGTGGGGCATTGTCTGTAAATAGAGTGCAATTGTTTTAGAGTTTGGGTTGCCGTCAAGATCATTGCAAGTTCCGGGTTCAGATTGTGGCACGGATTGTCACAATTGTGCGCCGTTTTGGTTTTTCAAAGCCTTTGAGCAACCATAGAGGAAAGCAACTACTTGCCTTCACTAGTCATGAGAGCGGAGATTTGCCACAAAGATATCTCAAGGACGTGTAGTAGAGTTATTGGAAATAGACGGGCTATAAGAAGCAATCAACATAAGAAGAGGGGTGGAAAGAGAGGTTGAACTACGTGTGTTGTTGGAACTGCCTGTGGAATTACGGAAGGAAATGGCATTCATAAAAAGCACACCGTGTCACTTTCCCAAGCATTTGGAAGCAGAAGCCAAAATAATTGACAACTGGCTTCTAAGTTGCAAGTCTACTAAGAGGCAGCGTAAGAGAATTTTGAATTGCTTAGACATAGAGTATTTGCATTGCATTTTTGTAGTTGGAAAGAGTCAAATGTGGCCAGTAAATCCTATCAATTGAAACTCCAAATATGACTTTTGTGCTCAGACAAGTCACATTTTGCGGTGGAGGGAGCGAACGGCATTCTCTGAACACATTGATTGTTTGATTCAACGGATGTGACCTGATGATGTCCGGTCAATTGAGCTTGAAGGATGCTAGGAGGGCAGCCGCAAAGGCTAGACTTGGATTGTGCAGCCCTATTATGCAACGGCGGGTGAGGAGGAGGACTGCCACCATGACAAAAAAAAACAAAAGTGTAGCAGATGACACGCAAACATTGGAGGAGTTTCTCCAATCCCTCCCATCTCAAGAAACGTTGCCGATGTTGTTGTTGCCAATGTCGTTGTCGAGGAGGGGAGCAGTGTATCCAATGCAGCAAAGTCCATTGATAAAGAGCCAATCAAGTCTAAATTTACAATGCCTCAAGCCGTTCTTGACATGCCTAGGACTTCCACTACAGAGAGTTGGTATATTGTTTCTTCAAGTGACAAAAGCAATCAATCTAGTGTCGGCACTACACCAATTGCAGGCAGCATCAACCGAGAAGGGACAAAAGAGTCCAATGCCAGTGCTTTCAAGGAGGGAGACTGGCCAAGGACCAGCAAGAACAGTCCGTGGAGGAAGAGAAAAATCATTGCCGCTTCCTCCAGCCACTCAAACAAGTAATGAACATAGTCAATAGACCTTGCGAGGCTGTGAAAGGGCCCAAGGTGGAAGAGGCCAAGGGAAAGGGAAGAACAATGTGAAATGAAGAAAGATAAAGAATGTGAAGAAAAAAGAAGCCAATAGTTCTCAGAGAAACTGCATGTTCACTAATTTCATCACACCAACTGCTTGAGTGGCACCAACCATCAGATTACAGAATTGACCATCTCTTCCAATTTTGAGGCCAAGTACCCAGAGGACAAGAGTGGCGCGGAATTTGAGGGATGTTGTGGACGCCGTAGCAACAGATCATGGGGCACACTGGATTACTAGTTTGTAGAGAGGTGCCACGGACAGTGGCTCTGAGGCGGAACAGTCGCCTTTGGCTGCACAACTCACGCCACTTTCCTTGGCTTCAAGGGATTGTAAAGAGGCACCACTAAGAATCCATTGTTGCAGCATTAGGAAAGGGAAGGGCGTGATGAGGGAGAATGATTCTAGAGGTTGGTACACATCAAGTAACACAAAAGATTGCACTCATGTCAACGGGGGAAGTAGTTATGGACAATCAAAAATGGAGCCCAAAAAACTTGTCATGGTCACGCCAGCAATTTTGGGGCTGAGTCCAACCTCTAGCGGCAGATAGATGATTGGGGAGGTGATTTGTAAATTTATTCACATCATCATTGGAGATGCCATGTTCATGGTGCACTTCTCTGATGTTCTAGGCCAACAAGCAGTGGCCCAAAAACATTGTATACTTGAATGCAAAGATGGTGCAGGGACCTCAAAGGTGATGACAATCACAGGGCGTACAATGCGCCAATCATCTGGCAGAGACTTTGGAGGTACGCCGGTCAGACTACTTCCGCAGTTTGAGGCCAGTGACAACATTGGCAGAGGGCTCAGCCAATTCCTTGTGGCAAGTGACTTAGAGTTCCCACCTTTGACACCAAAAGCTTTGTTGCTAGGTCCCTCCAATAGCCCCCAAATTTGGGTAACTTACCCGGATTACTTGTTGCCGCATGCGCTACATTCAAGCGACAACTTGGACAAAGATGGAGATGACTTTGATCCAAACTGGTCAGCCCAGTATTCGGACTTTACTAGCGACTTGGATGCCGCTAACTTAGATTGGAAGCAACATAAACCTGATCTCTTTGATGAGGTAGGTCCTCTATCTGATGTGGTCTTTGATGAATGTTCCTTTGAAATACGTTATGCAGATGACCATTGGAACTCTGTAGAGACAACGCTAGTTGGTAATAGGGAGACTTTTACTGGTCCAAGTCCTGGTCCGAGTTGCAAACACAGCTGCCGTCCAGTACCTGTTCACGAATTCCTCAACTTGTACTGGCCTGAAGCTGATTTGGCTAGAATATGTTGAGAATCAAATGCATATGCAATGCATGAATATGTTGAAGAGCCTGGTGTGTTGAATGGTCAAGGAAAATGGCAGACACTTACGGTAGTTGAGTTGAAAGCATGGTTGGACGTTTACGTGTTGAGGAACTAAAACAACAACCAACAATTAGGTCTTATTGGTCTATGAAGAAGTTCTACGATTGTCCTGTAGTGAAGTATGTGATGAAGAGAACTCAATTTGAGCAAATCCTGTCTTACATTCACTTGGTCAATAATCAGTCGTTAGTGCAGGACAAATATGACGCAGGATATGACAAGATTGGGAAATGCAGGTGGTTGGTAGAAAATTTTGTGGCCAGATCCAAAGCTGCCTACAATTGTGATAAGTACCTAGCGTGTGATGAAATAATAGTAGCTTACAAAGGGAGGAGATGTGACATCAAACAATACATGAAAGATAAGCCAGTGAAATATGAGATAAAAATTTGGTGTTGTGCTAGTAGCAAGTCTCGCTACGTGTACAATCTAATAGTACATGAGGGGCGTAAGAATTTAAAGGGTGAAAAAAACCTAGGGAAGAATATTGTTTTGAACTTAGTGTCTAACCTTACAGGACTTGGTCATGTAGTAGTGACTGATCGGTTTTTCAGTTCACCCTATTTAGCTGATGCTCTTTTGGTTGTTAGCACTTGGTTCACTAGAACTATAAAGGCTAGTTGAGTAGGAATGCCGAGTCACTTAGCAAAGTATGCTAAAGTTGACCTTCCAAGAGGCACAATAGTAGCCGCAATGCACATATCATGCCGCACGGCTGCTTGCATTTGGTTTAATGGATGTCCAATCTTTTTTTTGAATACATCATTAAATCCTATAGCTGCAGGATGCACATGCCTCCGTTGGATAAGTGGGCATAGGTCAGAGTATCCAACATTCCCCATCCAAAAAGAGTATCAAGAGATAATGAGGGGAGTAGAAGTTGTAGATCAATGTCATGTAGAGTATATTGTCCAAATTATGATCCATAAGTGGTGGCATCGGCTTCTATTTTTCATCCTAGATAGTTCATTGGGTAATGCTTATGTATTGTACAAAACACATTAGATGGAGCAGCATGACAAAGGTCACCATAAATTGCAGCCCATGTCCAGATTGGACTTTCATTATGAGATTGCATCATGGCTGATTGGACCAACATTTCAGTTAGGTTGAATGGGTGGGACGTTCAACATTTCAGACCACAGAACTCATGAGTCAAAGTTGGATGGTATGCAGAGAAAGAAGTGCCAGGGTTGCGGAAGAAAACAAAATTGGTTTTATCCCGGTTGTGCAAAATGGTTCTTGTGTGAAAAAACATGTCATGGCCTTGTTCACAGCAATCCTAGGTTTGCCGCCAAAGTATGGTTATGATCAGAGGTCATACAAGTTTGATTTGGGAGTGTCTTTTGCAGGTTGCTCAAGTAGAGCAAAGGCTCCAACATGAATCAAATAATCAGCCTAGTGGCGATACGTCACCTACGGTTGTATTTGCCTCAGATTTGCATCTTGAGGATCAATACAATGCAGACCTTGTTTCCTATCTAGCATGGTTGGCAACAAATTGAGAATTACTGTAGTTCTTTACAACAATATTTATGTAAATTGCTATTGCGGCATGTAGTATCTTTATAGTAGTTGTTTTTCAATGCAACTTCATATTTCCACACTGCACATTTTTGTAAGTGTAGAAAAAGTGTGTAATACTAACCGCCCAATACTTGGCAGCAAAATTTTCCAAGAGCTTCTTCCCTATTAAATTGTGACTAATGCCCCCAAGAGGAATTTAGTCACGTTAGTTACAACCTATCTACCAAAATACTTGCCTTTTGTATTTTGAAAATTGTCCCAAAACTTCCTAATAGTTAGAAGTAGTCATAAATAAATATCCAAAGCTAAAATTTGGACAACTCAATGCCAACTCCAATTTTTCTTGGGTTGGGAGGTAAAACAATCAAAAATTTGTAAAAAATCCAAAAAGTGTCTAATGCTCCCTCAAACTTGCACATAGGTGCATAGTACAGTAAACAACATACACACAAATACTTAGAAAATTTCACCCACCCACACAAATGTTGTGGTCAATTTACTCAATTGTGACTAATGTGACTAATGCCCCTAAGGGGTATTAGTCACATTAGTTACAATTGAGCCAATCACTCAAAACACTTGCCTTTTGTATTTGAAAATTGTCCAAAAACTTCCCAAGAGTTGGAACTAAGGTAGTGTGCTCGTAAACCGTTCATCGAAGGGTTGAAACTGAATTTTGGGGAGGTGAAACTTTTTGAAGTAATTTTCAGTAAATTTTCTTTGAAAGACAAGAGGAATTGGCATCTATCCCAAGTTTTTTCATATTTTATGGAGCTTTGTGGAATTATTTATGACATTTTGAAGTGGAAAGGTCATAGGTGCTCTAAAACCGCCCACCTCTCAAATGTTTGCCCCATGTCAAGCCCCATGTACATTGTTGAAAAGCTGTGAATAAGACATGTACCAATAGAGTACATTTGGGAAGGTGAGCAATTTTAGAGCATGAGCGAAATATGAGCATACTACCTTAGTCCTAAATAAGCATCCTAAACTAAAAAAAATTGGACAATCCAATGCCAATTTCATATTTCCTTGGGTCGGCAACCATTTTTACTTCACAAGAGCCAGAAGTTGTTGCTGCCACACAGTCAATGTTTGTGGCCGTTGTCAGCGTCCATCATCCCAAGCAAAGCCAAGACTCCCACGTGCTACGTCATGCACGACTTTGCCCACGCATCCAGTTTGTGCCTTCCTTGCCCAATGGAACACCAGGTTTCTTGTAAACTCCTTCAACTACTGCGTTTCTTGTCTCTCACCTAGAGATGTACCCGGTGGATTTCTTCCAACTTTTTTTGGGTGGTTGCAGACCACATCAGGCTTTGAATCCACCAATCAGATCTTCCAGAGTTACATAACTCTTTTTTTGGTCTATTTGTGCAAACGTCAACCTTGAAGTGCACCACCTCGACATGGTTGCCGAACCTCCATCGAGTAGAGTAGGCCTTATGAGCTTTTCATGTTTTTTCAACACAGAGCTTGAGGTTATGTTAGCCAGCCACTTTTTCTAGTTAGGCGTCAATACAAATTCGGAGTCCCGAGTGGGTGAATAACCACCCCAAGTAATTTTGCACCTAATTTCTAAGATTTTTTTGCAGTTCTGTACTCCCGTCCAACACAAAAATGTGTCCGTGAAAACCAAAATTAACAGGTGAATTTTTTTGAGTGTACATGGACCAAACTTCCCTTCCATGTTGTCCGGTCCAATTGGCTTCTAAACCCTTTGATGCTTAACAAATAATGTGTAAAGTTGGGCTGCTTACTGGAGTCTCTTCACAGTCCAGAAATCTCATGTCACTTAGGAGTTAACTCCTAAAGGACCATTGTCCCTACAAGGGATAAATGGGATTTTGGGCATGTACCTATGGCTAAATTACTCTGCATGATTTTTTGAAACTTTTATTGAAGATGGGGCATGCAAAGATCTGCGTGGGCATCCAATTTTTTCTTCATTCCGACAACTATTGAAGAAGTTGTGCATGAATATTTGAAAACATGCAAGATTGGGCAGCCAAAAACTTGTTTTAAAATAACTTATTTTTCAAAATAAAATCTGAAATTGGTTCTTTAGATTTGTACACACATGGGGAGCTTTGAATCATTCAATTCCGATTGATGAGTGAAAAGTTTTAGTTTGCGGGCAAATACAGGACTCCCATACCTCCACTCCTTTTGCCTTTAGTACTTTACTTTTTTGTGCTCTTTGTAAATTTTTTTTTTTGACTTCTTTTTTTTCCAAGTTTTAGTAGACTAAGATTCCTTGGTTTTCACCATTTGGGTCAATGTAATTCATATTACTCAATTTTACATAAATTCTCCAATTTTGCCTAGTGTATTTGCAAATTTTTTGACCTTAGAGCATTGCAAGATTTTACAAAGTATGATTCAAATCTCCAATTCATTTGAAAATTCTCCCACACTTACCTAACTTGATCTTCTACATGGGAAAAATAAACCTCAACTTTGCGTAGAGCACTTTTTTTGATTTAGGGGCAATCAAAGGCTTCTGAAATTTTTGGGCAATAGGGAAAAAAAACTTTTGTTTTCACTTCAAATGTCAATATCTCACTCCTCTACATCTAGAATGAGCTGATTTTTTTCCCACAAGTACCTTCCATAGTCTAGGGCAAGATCTTACGGTTGGATTTCCAAAAATAATCGTTTTTTCTACCTTTCTACTCATTCCTCCGAAAGTGGCAATTTTCAATAACTTTCATTGAAAAAAGGGCTTGGTCCTTGAGAGGTTAAATAGAGATAAGTAAACACTTCTCAAATATTGCATTGAGGCATACATTAAAAGAAGTTGGTTTGGGTACTCATGTGCAACAAAAAAATATACTTCTTGCTTGTTTGCTAACAAGGTGAAGGCTTGTTGAGTCAAACAAAAAATAAACTATTGTTGACCAGAAAAAATCTAATTTTTGCTACAAGAATTAGATATAATATGTAGAATAGATGGAGCGTTATGATATTAGTTGAGAGAAGGAGAGACTGGGATTGCAATATATTAGGAAGGTTATGAAATATGTTGGGGGAACAAATATCATGATTTGGAGTTGATTGACTACTTTTGGGCAAAGGACTTGGAGTAGGATGGAGCAATAGTTATACAAATATATCATAGAAATTTATTTGTAGAGTACCATCAAAAAAATCGCAATTTAGGTATAATAGAATGGATTATCAAATTGCAAGCGCATGACAAAAAATACGTACAGTTTATTTACAAAAAATAGAATTAAAAATTGTGTTCCGTATAGACAAGACAGATTTAGTTTACTTGTTTCTATATGCTAAGGTTTAGAAAGTGATTGTTGCAAAATGTTTTAATTCCATTTACTATTTGGACCATTTTGATACAACAATGGCCCAAAGATGAAGGGAAATTTACATTTTGAACACACATTAACTCCGAGCGCCTAGAGTTATTTTAAGATTTAGGAGAAAATGGGGGTTTAATGGCTACCACAGCTTGGAAAATTATATCCAAAAAAAGTGATCGCAGGATTTGAAAAAGGACTACCTTCTTTGCTGATGGAGACCAACCATGACTATTTTCACCGTATGGATTGAGAGAAAAGGTGAGATAAAGTTTGTGGGCCCATTGACAATATAATGTCAACTGGGCGCTCACGGGTTAATAAAGTTTCACAATTATAAGATAACCCATATATTTCATACACTTACTCTTTAGAGGTATAATTTTTTATTTCAAACCTCTATTTTATACTCACATCCTATTTATCCATCCAAATCTTGTTAGTTTGGATTGCAGTTTTATCCAAATTCACTCATTTAATATGAATTAATGATGGATTTATTTCCTTTGGACTCTTGTTATTTAACAAATGTTTAAGTGCATGTTTACAAATACTAATATGAAATAGTTTCATTCAAATTCAAAAATTTGTTAAAATTTCAAAACAATAACTAGAGATTGTTTTAGTTTATTGAATTGGTTCAAAAGAGTCATCATCACAAATAAGTTAGTCACGACACCTTACATAAATGTCTAGGAAAATTTTCATTTAATATTAAGTTAGTAAATGAAAATGACCAAATAGATGATCGTATTTTGAAACAAATAATTGAAGATTGGTATAGAAATTGCTCAGACAAAACACCAATAATTAGAAAGTATTGGTGGATAACTAAGCCCTTATTCTCTCCAATTGATAGATATTTGTTGGCCATTTTCCAAGAAAGTAAGGTACTAACTAGTAGCTATAATAAACTATATTTATATACCCAAAAGGTGAATATTAAAAAATTGGCAACAAGAATATTTATCCATGCCTTTTCTTAAACCTTGACACAAGGACAACACTTGCATTATCTCATCTAATAGGTCATGTGATTGCTACTTTGTTAAGTAGAAGAAATTATAATGCACTATAACTCCTATGCAACTATTGTCCCTCATGGCGTTTTTTTAACTGACACAAAGTGCTTCATTGTTCACTTCACATTGAATGAGACATTGAAAAATATTGCGAGAGAAGAGAAATACTAGTTGAAATCTGTCAGAGCTAGCAAAAATCACCACTAACAAAAACCTTAGAGACTCCCTGAGGCCTCAATTCTTCCTTGATTTTAGGGCCCTTTGTCCTTGCTAATTAGCCAACTCATCTCCTCCAAATTTGTAGTGAAGAACTATACAAAAGGTCATTTTTGGAAGAAAATGCTACAAAAAAGAATGCATACTTTTACTGCAGTAGAGAATTCTTGTCGGTACAAACTTAAAGGTAGTAGGCCAATGATCAAATGTTTTTAGAGGAAAGTGGTTGATTTTTTTTGGATTTCCAGAGCAAAACCAATGACCTACGAGAAAAATCAGTACATGGTCTTGGAAGGAATATCATTACAAGGAGCTTCAAAAACTTCCCAAACGCTGCTTGTGGTCACAAGAAGGCAAATTCCTGACATGGAACTTGATTTCTTGTGTGACAATAGTGCATGACACTTATAACTAACAACTAATGGTACAACAAGAACACTAAAACACAAAACATATATTTGTTAGCTCAAAAGTAGCTCCATTTGCAAGAACAAAATCTAGGCTTCATCCTAGTGGTTTTAGACTCAGTTTTGGATTTTTTATAGCTTTTTTTTTTATTGAGCAATAAACTGGCAATTCAAATTTGGGAGTTGTTGGTTAGGGGCGGTTCACACTATGTCCCACGTCCCAAGTTCCATTAAAATTTAAGAATTTGATTGGTGTAAAGCCAAAAGTTGAGACTTGGTGCTTCACTCTATGTCTTAAGCCCCGTATCCCAATTGCTTACGTTGCGACATTTTTTGAAAGTTTTGATGCCAAAAATTGGAACCTTCACTCAAGGTTTGGTTCAACCACTTTACTAGACCGAGCTTTCAACCCATGTTCCACCAATATTTTTGCGTAAAGTATTCATGACTTTGTTTAGTATATTTTTGCTCTTGACCCCTAAACGTCATAGAGGACCAAAATGGTCCTCACTTGGTTTCATAGGCATATTTGAGGTATTGGATCTAATTGTTTGACCTTGCTATAAACTACAATTGTCAAGGTATTCAAATGGTTCATGCAAGTGGAGTGATGGCAAGGCAAGGCATATGTTACAAAAGTGCCTCAAGAGCCTTAATTGGGTGAAATACCAAATGGGGCGTGGTGGCAAGCAACGTCTTACAAGCTACAATTGGTCAACATTCATTGCAAGTTTCCTTGCATGTGCTTTGTGGTAGTGTGAAATTCACTAGCAAGGGTTCAAGCATGTTCTAAACCCTTGTCAAGGCAACCCTCACCAATTGTGCCAGTCATTGTTTTCCGTGCAGTAGCAATTTGAAGCTTGAAAAACTAACATACTAAGAAGTAAAAATCTTCAATAATTTGCAAGTGTGTACATTCACATCCAATCTTGCTACTCAAAAATTTGAAATGAATCCTAGAGTTATAGAATTTTGTATAAATTAATAAATAGCAACTACCTACCCAAAAATGAGATTTTGCCATTGCATGTTGTTTGATCAAATGTTATAATCTCCTATCTCCTACAATCAGTTGTTCCCAAAATTTGCAAGCCATTTTCTACATAAATCTTTCACTATTTTCAATGGTCACTTTTTTTTGTGGATTCATCCAATTGACTAAAATAAGATACATCAAAGTTGTAGATCTCCCAAAACCTTGATCTTGGTGAAAATAACTGGGGAACTTAGGAGTTAATATCTCAAGGAAGCTGGGATCTATGGCGCTTGTAAAGATGGGACGTAAGACGTAAGGCAAGAGGGTCATATTCTGCTCAAGCTCTAGAACTGTCCACCTTCTCAAACTTGTTTCATGTGTACATGTTTTTTTTCATAGGTTTCAAAAATATACAAACATAATACATTTGAGGAGGTGAACCATTTTAGAGCCCTATGGCCTTTTCACTTCAAAATTTTATAACTAATTCCACAAAGTTCCAAAAATTGAAACAATTTATGTTAGTTATCAATTCTTCTTGTCTTTCAAGGAAAGTTTACTGAAAAATAATTCAAGAAGTTTCACCTCCCAAAATTCAGTTTCAGCCCTTAGATGGTCCATTCATGAGCCTCCTACCTTAGTGTGAACAGCCCCAAGTGTCATGCACCATGAGAGAACGGAAGAAGCCAGGTTCTGCGCAGTGTTCCTGCCGTCACACGGTCACAGATGTTCCCGCCAAGGTGGGCACCTTTCTAAAGGGGCCCCTGTAGGCGCGCCCCTGCCATTCCGGACAGTTCTTCTTCCCATTCTGGCTTCCTCCGCAAGATACTGTGTCTCCGCCACTGTCGCATGCGATCCATCATTCCTTCTGCAGCACGTTCCGGGGAGCCAAGCTTACACGTGATTCAGCTCTGGGGCATGACCAGGCGCGTCCTCTGCCGGAACATTCTTCCGCTTGGCTTTTAAGTTAAGTGCATTTGGTAAGCTTCTCGGTGGCTCACTCTCTTGCCTGACCTCTTCTTGGGCGGCGATCTGTTGCAATATTAGGAGTATTTGGGGGTGCATAGAAATGATGCGTCAAGCTCGAACAGAGCATATCAAGTCTCCATCCTGGAAGGAAGTAAGCTTAGTGAAAATGTGAGTAGGTTTCTGGTGCTCAAATTAGGGGGGGAGAAAGCGATGTTTGAGCTTCCCTCTTGGAAGGGGGGAGCCTCTTTTTCATCCCCAAGAGTATGCACGGAGAATACCTACCTACCTACGGATCCTTTAACCATTTGCGCTAACTTTGGCCGTTATTTGTTGCACCATGGAAGCGCAATGGCATCTTCGAGGATGCCATCGTTTTTGAAGAAGATCGGCTCCGACAATACCGCAACCCTGGTGAGCTGAATGTTGCTTTCTTTTTTCTTGAGCCGCGGTCTTTTTTTAGAAATTTTGCGATTCCGAATTTTAAATGACGGCTATTGCCGAATTTCTTTCTTTGCTCTTCACTGTTTAACATGCTATGTCCTGTGAGGCACACATCAAAGTATGCATGCATGCTAGTTTCCAGTAGTTTTGAACATCGGTTAGTGACTTCATATTACTAACATTTTTCTTTGTGCTGTAGCATATTCCGTCTTCTTTCGTTAAGTCTCAAGGCGAGAAACTCAGTGCGAGCCTCGTTTTAGAGGGGCCCAGCACTGGGAAGTGGACTGTTGCAGCTGAAGGAACATTTTCAAAATGCAATGTCAGTTTGGGGCAAGGATGGACGAGTTTTGTCAAGGATCATCACCTGCAGCTTGGAGACCAGCTTATGTTCCTCCTCACGGGAGACTCTTACTTTCTGGTGGAGGTAATTGTCACTTGCCCACCTCTGTAAGTGATTTGTTTCTGCTGTAGCATTCCGTGGGGTTGAGGACAGACACTATTTGCTTCTTTTTAAGCATTCTAACCTAAATGTAGGAGCGTGCTTTCATTGTCATTTCAGCTGTGGTAGTATCTCTTTGAGTGCAAGATTATGATCTAATGAGGTCGAATTTTCATCACTGTTCATAAAATTTTACATGCAATTCTCAAGTGGGAGGTTGTAGGCAAATATTAGTGACCCTAGGAAACCCTTTTTCTATTCAAATGCCAGTGCATGTTTTGCCGAGTCATGCTTATTTTTCATTTGCTAATGAAGGGTCAACCGTGTTTTGAATTGAATCATGAGTTGCTCATCTGCGCGAGTTTTGGATTCCAGGTGTATGATGAGAGCGGCTGTCAGAAATTGAGTGCTCTTGACGCAATTAATTCTCTAACGCCACTTGACTCGAACGGTACGAATGACACGCCTCCGGAGTTTGAGACCAAGCCTCAGGAGGGTGACAAAAGCTCTAAGGTTGACGTGGGAGTCAGTTCTGTGAAGAAGCCAGCTGCACAGCTCAAGCAAAAGAAGAGTAGTGAGTCTCCAAAAGTGAGCCCTTCTTCAAAGAAGGCAACTATCAGCTTGAGTTCCAGTGATTCTGAACAAGACGCCCCAAGCTCCTCGTTAGGCAAACAAGCAAGTGAAAAGCCGCGGACAAATGGCAAGAGAGGAAAATCCAAGAAGAGCCAAGAATTTTTCCAAGATGTGGAAGAGGAAGATTTCAGTTTGTTCCACAAACCTCGAGCCCGCAACACTTCGAAGCGAAGTGCCGCAGGAGAGGCTGCAGAAGCAGTCAAGAGGTTATCAGCGAAGAAGAAACCAGCTCAAGAAGAGGTCGCACCTCCACCACCGCAGTCCAAAGGCCATGGCAGGCTCGACAAAGTTGGGCATGGCTTTCTGAGATGTCAGTTCGTTATAGATGGGTCTTTGGAGGACCCTGTCCGTGCGGTGGAAGCCAGCTAGCTGATTTGCAAGAGCCCTTTTGAGTACTAATAGGTACACAAAAGAAAACCACCTTGACTTTCGAGTTTCTGTATTTCTATACTATCGAACCTAGCGCCACGAACAATACTTCTGATCTCTCAATTTGTTGAAGAGTTTTTTTTTGCAGTGGCAGATATCTGCCTACATTTTCCAGGGACTCTTGTGTCGCGTGAATTTGGAGGGAGTACAAATTCACCTGAATTCCATCGATACTAGTTATTATTGCGCGGAAATTGGCAGTTTGCGTCTGCCAACTTCCTGTGTACCCTCTGGACATCACTTGGAGGATGCTGACAGACGCAAAATTGACAGGACTAGGAAAAATCTTAATTAGACGCATGTTTTGGCAGCTTCAAGCATATTTGGTTTGACAATGCTGTCATTCTGAATCTCTTTGGAGATGTGCCGATTATGTATTTTGAAAACATCCCTTCCATCATTGATAATCTTGGCTTCGTAAAAGATTTCCAATGTAGGAGGAAAGTATGATACTTTATTCAGAAGTTGAAAGCGGTATATCTTAACCCCTAACCGTCCAAGAGTCCTTTCAGTGCCGAAAACACACCCCGAGGGTGGAAAAATATATTTTTTCAAATATTTTTTCTTGAAAGTGGTCAAAGAGATGTGCCACATCTCTGAATGCCAAAAATAGCTGCTTTCCATGCTTCCATATTTTTTAAAACATCAATTTGTAAAGAGATATACAAGGTCCTTGTTGCCCTTTTTGAGAGGGCAGGATACATTATTGACTTTTCTTTCTTTTGGGAAGAATATTATCTCTCTTGGACACATGCCACAAGTTGTTCATTGCCCATGAACAGTGCACTCTCAGGCACAAGTTGGCCACGGGTTCAGGGTCAATCCTTTAAGGGTTAAGAAGACTTGCTTTGTTGTGCTTCACACCATGTATTATTGTGGGCGTTTACTTAGAGCATTGAAACACATTCTAATTGTGTTGCAATGAGCAGGTGGCCTATACAGAGTAGTGGTGACCTTTGGTGATCACAGTAAGTTGGGATTATTCTCTGAGGCCTGCGCTATGCAAGATTGTACAATACTAGTTAGTATTGATAGGTAGAACCTATTTTGGCATTCCACAGAAGTTTGTATAACAAAAAATGCAAAGGTCATTTTAATCTCATATTTTTGGAATTTGATTCTCATGCAATCTCAATCGACCGTACCAAATCTTATCTACTAAAAATCAAAATCTTGCTTTTGGTACGCTATTTTGTGTCAAAATCATGGTTTTACAAGAAAGTTGATCAAAACACATTGGTGATGAATTTTTTAGATTTGATTGCATGGATAGGTACAAGACATCCAAACACACATCTTTCCTATTAACAAGCACCTTCAAAAAGTTCAAAATTCCTTCAATAGAGGTTCAAATGCTGTAGTGATCATTACCAAATTTAATAAAATCAATATCTCCATTTTTTAATTAGCTTTTGGCAAAATAAACATATCATCATGTTCAAAGGTATAGATATAATCATAATGTATAAGTCAAGCAGCACAATTTAATTACCATAAAGACTTATCTATTTTACTAAAATTGGTCATGATCACTCCAGCATTTGAACCTCTATTGAAGGAATTTTGAACTTTTTGAAGGTGTTTGTTAAAAGGAAAGATGTGTGCTTGGATGTCTTGTACCTATTCATGCAATCAAATCTAAAAAACTCATCACCAATGTGTTTTGATCAACTTTCTTGTAAAACCATGATTTTGACACAAAACAATGTACCAAAAGCAAGATTTTGATTTTTAGTAGATAAAATTTGGTACGGTCAATTAAGATTGCATGAGAATCAAATACCAAAAATATGAGATTAAAATGACCTTTGCATTTTTTGTTATACAAACTTCTTTAAAATGCCAAAGTAGGTTCTACCTATCAATACTAACGGGTACTGTACTGTACAGTACTGTAATGTAATGGGTTACATTATATTGTGGGGGCAAAATGTTTAACGTTAAGTGCTACCGAACATTGTAATGAGAGGAGGGTTGATAGGAAGGAATATGAGTGCCGGGTAATTTGAAACGCCATCTTCTCTTTGGGGCAGGAGGGGGGTGGGGGGGATGTGATGAATCTTCATTTTGGCACTAGGAATATGAGTCTCCAATTAGAAAGCAATAATGAGGTTGAAGATAAATCCCTACACACTAAGCTCGAAGGTGAGTTGTGAACTTGTGACCATTGTTAGTACATAATTTCCTAATTAGACAGAATGTAAATGAGTTTTGACCATTGAAGACGAGTGGCACACAGATGAACTTTGAGGATTGAACTATAGTGCATGACACATATAACTAACTAAATTGTAGTAACAAGAAATACTAAAGCACAACACATATACTTGTTAGCTTAAAAGCAATTTCACTAGCAAAACGAACACATATGGATTTTATCTCGGTGGTTTTGGATTTTTAATAGTTTTTTTGATGAAGTAGTAGAGTGATTGCTCAAATTGCTCAAATTTGGAAGTTTTTGATTATAACTATTGTTATGCATCATAAAACATAAACCTTCACCTACAACACATACAACTTTTTGAACTTTTTGAAATTGACTACTTAGGAAAATCATATACTTAAAAATGAAGTTTCATTTAACCCTCAAATGTCCACGGGGACGATTTTTGTCCCCGGCAAATACATTGGCCCAATGTATTTGCGGGTATACCCCCTAGTGCTTAAGGGTTAGAGACAAATTGCACATCATGAGATGTGAAGTTGGATTTTCAATGTTAATTTTTGGGAATTGATATGGACACACCTGGGTTTAATATATGCACACCCCCCTAGGGTATATTTAGGTTTTCTTTATCAAAAAGTTGAATTTGAAAATTTTGAATTCAAATTTGGACTTAGAGACCTTGATTTAGTC
Organism: Ulota crispa; assembly: GCA_963920765.1. NCBI lineage: Eukaryota > Viridiplantae > Streptophyta > Bryopsida > Orthotrichales > Orthotrichaceae > Ulota > Ulota crispa. The sequence goes on along the minus strand of OY987243.1, from coordinate 17,765,955 downwards.
TAAAACCATAAAGGAGGTTACAATTGAACAACACCCAATGAAAAAGCTTAGCTTTTTTTACAAACAGCAATAAAAGTAATAATTTGCCTCCTAGTGGGGAATGCTAAATTGTGAGTGGGGATCCATGAGCAGTGAGCCGTGAGCCTAAATTTTTTGCCAAAATATTAAATATCACCTATAAATGTGTACATAGGGTCTTATAATTGTGTGTTACAAACATTCATCTTTTGAAAAAATATCTATTTTTAAGTTTTCCATTGATTTTGAGTTCAAACATGGTTCTTGCTCACAAAATCTTGGCTCACTGCTCTTGCGCTCACTATTTTATACTCACAAAATAGCATTGTCCGCCCCCTAGCTAAGTTTTTTCATTGGGTGTTGTTCAATTGTAAGTTTGTAACCTCCTTTATGGTTTTAAACTAAATCAAGGTCTCTAAGTCCAAATTTGAATTCAAAATTTTCAGATTCAACTTTTTAATGATAAAAATCCTAAATTTACCCCACGGGGTGTGCATATATCAAATCCAGGGTGTGTCCATTTCAACTTCCTAATCTTTTTTGAAAGAAGTGATTAAAAAAATAAAATAGAACGATCTCTTGTAAACCACATAGAAAGTTTTGTCTACTAAAGGCAAGCTATGTGAAGTGAATTAATTGGTCTTAACTCGTGTATGGTAACTAAACAACAATTTGTAAACAACTATGTGGATTGAAACAACTACTCTCAATTGAATAGAGATTTTTAATTCAAATCCATTGCAGAAAAGACTACTTAAACAAAATTAGTGAAAATGGTTAAGAAATTGTGTTTTAAAAAGAGGATGCCTTTTCAGACGAAAACAAATGATTTTAAAAAGAGTGTTCACAAGGGCAAATTTTATTTTTTGAAAATGAAGAATTTCCTATTACATATCTAATGCATTTGGTCAAATGATGTTTGGTTTGACACAGTGGATGTCACATCCTTTTTTAACCCAAAAAAACAAATCTCATGATACCTTGTGAACAAAGGAAATAGCACAAGTGATGTTTTGAGTGCTGTTACAGATTTGGTGAGAAAATAATATGGGGTCTTATGCAAAGCTTTAGAGCCAAGTGGAGAGCAAATTATACATGCTTGGAAGTTGATGAGAACGTACGCACCTTCTGACATTAATACCTCAATGGTTGAATTGTGGGTCAAAACATTGTGTTGATAGTAATTTGACTTTGATTGAGTGATCTTGTAAATGATTGATTGAGAATAAAAAGAGGTGTTAGTGAAAAAATGTTCTTGATACCACATATATTATTGAAAATTTAAAACAATAAGGATTCTGCATTGTTGAGGGTAAATGGCACCAAAATTATGAGTTAAAAGTTATGACCAATCAAAGATGTGGAAGTCCCTCACAATTCTCCTATGCCATTGAATCAACAAATAGAACACAAAAATGAAATTCCTTGCTACATTTCATGAACTAAAATAAAATCCTTTTATGAAAAAAGATTGTAGCACTTTAAGAATTTTGGAATGGGACAATGGCAAGAACATTGATAATCTTTTGAGAAGAAACGGTGTCAAAAAGGTCTTTATACTAGAAAAGGGAGAACTACAAGTTGATGTGGTTTCTCTTTTCTACTACTACATCCAACCAATATAACTTTGTAAACCGCATCAAAATTGAAATTAATGCCTTGGTGCCTCTTTCATTGTGACATAAGTTGATTTTGTGCGTTGTTGATTATTGGTTTGGCATTGTCAGGATTTTCATTAGGCCAGGACTCATGAGTTTTAAAAGGGTTTGAGTAGGTAAGTAACAAAGTACTAATGCAAGTGTAAATAAGGCCAAGTTGGAAGTTCGATTTGTCCGAGGGAGTTAGTGTCAATGACAAGTGGTGATGTCATTTTAACATTGCGGATAGAAGTTCCTCTTAATCTATCTATACTACTAAGTGGGAGGATTTCTTTAAGTGCACCCTTTTTGAGAACTTTTTAGAATATTTTGTTGTAAGTTGAAGCAACAAAGGGCGTCCAAGATATAGAACACCAAGTGCCGTCCAACCATGTTCATTTCCACAATTTTGTAAAACTTTTTGGTGGAAGTTGAAACAACAAAGGATGCCCCAAATGTAAAACACCAAATGCCCTCCAACCATGTTCTAGAAATCAATAAATTGCCAAACCCCTCCTAGCAAGTATAAAAGAGTAGCATTGTGATGAAAGCAATTGGTATTGTTGGTCTCAAAGAAGGACTAAAATGATGATGCATATGGATTAGATTCTAGACCGGTTGTCAGATATTGACTTTTTTAATAGTACATCAAGATTAGATTCTAGACCAATTTTTTTGTGAGATATCTTTTTTTTGTAAAGTTGAATGTTGCATTACTCATACATGTCCTACACTCCTACTCACGCAAAGCGTGTGCCTCTATAACAGTATCATAAAAAGCATATTCAATTGTACAACAAAAATAATTGGCTAGAAATGTAGAAGTGAATTAGGAATTGTAACTAACATGGAGCTAACACTAAATATGTGACTTGTGCAGCGTTAGCAAATTGTGGCTTGTGTGAAGCAAAATGTGGAGAAAATGTTAGATGTCAACAAGCTTTACAAGGAAAAAAAAGTGAGCAACTATGCAAGAATGAACTACTCATTGACATTGTGTCAAATTAAAAATCAAATTTGTACTTATGTTAGAGATTGCTCTTCAAAATTTTGTAGGTAAACATCAAAATTCTCTTGTATTCATCATTGTATTATGTCTTGAAGAAAATTAACAACTTTTATATCTAGAAGTATATGATTTGTATCATCAACTATCATCAAAATGACAACATACATTTCTTGCTACTTGCAAATTTTGCATACAGTAGTATCACTTTTTCTTTAAGTCAACACAAATTCTACAATTTCAATTTTAATTACCTCTTTTTGATGTGTAGACACTATTTAAAGGTGATGTTACTTCTATAGCCATGCAATTAGAAAGTTCATTGTTGCATCTCAAAGCCAATTCAAAATTTTAATTATGTGAAATTCATGATTGTACAAGACAATTGCAAATGGGTTCTATTAGAGACCTTTTTGAGAAAGGGAATACTAATAGTATTGTTCATTAAATAAAACTACCTACATCCATCAAAGGAGATTTGGTCTTCCACTTCTCTTTTTCAAATCCTACAAAGCATCGGAAATGCACCTAACTAGTTTAGTCTCACCACCTTGCACTAAAACTCATTTTCATGAAAAACATGAAGTGGATAAAGTACTTGACTCAAGGCAATAATGGGACATGTTGAAATATATTACTTTTAAGCATAGATATGGCATTAATCCCTTGACATAAGAATTGACTAGTAATTTAGCAGAAGTACATATAATTGTACAGAAAGTTCATCAAGTATCTTTGATAAGTCAAAAACCATTTGACAATAATCTCATCATCAAGACCTAAGCTTTTGCTTAAGAATTTATATATAAAAAAAAAAGTTACTTCAATATGATATGGGAATACTTAAATTCTTCTAGAATTTAATTTTAATTGAAAATGTAGAATTCATCCCTTAAGCAAAATGTGGCATTAAAAACATAAATTTTCTAGTTTTGCTATAGATTTATAAAAGGAAGTTCATGCAAAGTGATAGGATATTCCTATCAAGTCCTTTGTCTAGGTTGGAACTTGTATATGCATAATCTAACCATTTGCAAGAAAATGATCATATGTACTTGAAAAAGATAATTGTGTTGAGAATCAACAACATAAAACATAAAAGTGTGCCAATTTAATAGAAGTTACGTAAGATGATTTACAAACTCAAAATATCAATTCATAAACATACTTATAAATTTTTGAATGTAAATATAAATTTCTCACATTTTTGCATTGAAAGATGAAGCGTAGTTTTATCTCTACCTTCCAAGGTTTTTTTTTCATTTTTTAAGAAGTGCCAAAGTGGCAATTTAGAATGTTATAGTGGTGCTCCAAATTTCAACATTCATGAACATAATGGATAGAAAATATCATATTAGCTCATATTACATGTCTATAATTTGGTTTTCATCCACAATTTGACAATATCTTCCAAGATTTTCTTAAAATTGCCAAAAAAGAACAATGTTGCCTTCTATAACAAAAGGAATTGCGTGCAATAACTATTTCTATAAATGATAAAACTTACTATTGTTAAGAGACTCTTTTTAACTTAACTTAAATTTTCAAAAGGTTCTATCAACACATATTTAATTTTTGTTGTTCCATACCAAAGAGATTGTACAAATTATATTAACAACAAAGACGAATACTAATAAATACAAAATTCAAGTGCAAATTTGTTTTGCACTAATCACATTCATTTTAATTATTCAAAATTTCTAGAATGAAATGGTAGGATTGGAGTTAAATTGAATGGAAATCCAGATTCAAACCCAAGACTTGTTCCTTTAAACAAGTGTGAAAATTATGGTTTTTATTGTCCTAAGCCTGAATGAGTAATTAATCACTGAATAGTAAAAAAGGGTTTGAAAATTATATCCTCCTATACGCATATTGTTTAATGACAAACAAGCAATAAAAGTATTTAAAGACACAAATATTTTTGTATATGTTAATCACATAAGAATAGAAAAACACAAGTTTGATTAATGATATTGTAGAATAATTCCAAAAGTGTTACTTACAATGGCTTGGAGACATTTTATTATTTTCAACAATAGATTCATAATTGAAAACATTGTATGAAGTGTACATAGTGATTTTAGTTTTCTATTTGCAAGTATCAAGTTATTTTTTTAAATAATGCATTATATTATCGTTGTTCTACTATCTTCAAATATTTTTCAAATCAAATTAAATTTTATATTACCGCTTACAAACACCATGTAGTTTGTATCTAATCAAATATGGCATTAATGTTTCCAAGTTTCACGCTTTTGTCAATTGAATGTTATGTCTTCAATGGCAAAACACTTTAATATGGCACAAGAATGTCAACTGGCACCTTGATATAGTTGAAGTCTCTAATGATAACTGTGATGCTTATATTTTCAAAGTAGTCAATGGCATTCCATTGCATTGAAAATGTTGTTTCTATTTCAATATTTTTTTTCACCATTATAACTAGTAACCACAACCATTGTTTTTTATTACTTTATGCAATTAATTATTCTATAGTAAATCAATAATCTATTTTATAGCATGTTCAATAAAAAAACATAAGATTTACTATTTTGAACAAGCAACTCTATAACTAAAACCTTAAAGTATTGATGTAAATGATGTTTTCTATACAAACTATGGTGGAATTTAAAATAGAATGTGTACATGGATTCAAAGTTATCAAATGAGGCTCAAGTTCTACATCACATGAGATTTTGTTGTTTTATATACATAATGCGAGCATAATATATATTAGCTCTTTCATAAAGAGGAAAAATTGTGTCCTCAATAATTGTTTCTCAATGATTGAATGTTCAGGATGATTGTCATTGAGTTATTTAACAAATGCTTTAGATTGTGGACCAAATGTTTATATGTGTTTTTCTACCAATGTTATAAATGAACAAAATGTCATTTAGAAAAAATATTGCATTTTTTCAAACTAAGCTACAAAAATTAGTAAATACTTGCAAGTAATTAAGTCTTAAACTAATCTAATAGAAACAATTATACTATATTTCTATACTAAAGAGACATAAATTTTAAAAATTAATCAACGGTACTTGTAAAAAAATAATTTCTATACCCTATATTCTCTAAGTTTTTAAAACTTATCTTTTCAACAAAATTAGTTGTGCACAAATTATCACAATTAATAGGCCTTACACTAATAAAGAAAACTACAAGTTGTTAAGTAGGTTGTCATTTGAACGGATGTTGAATCTTGCATGACACACATCACGCAATCTTTGTATAGAAAAGTGAATTCCTTGTTGCTTCAAAATAATTTATAGCAATTTTTTTTCATTTTTTGCAAAAAATTTATCTACCATTTTTTAAAAATTGAAAAAATAGTTGTGCATAATAGACAAAAAAAAAAAGCTTTGTTTTTCCAATGGCAAATTGAATTTGGGAAAAAAGTGGAAGTTGGACTAATGGTGGATGGTAGACAAAATTAAACGGATGGACGCAATTTTATCCTCATAAGGTTAAAAATTCAATACATTGATGTCACACGACAACCACAAAGAGTAAACATAATTGATTTGTCAATGTTAAAGTTCAAAATGCATTATTCATTAAATTGGGAAAAAGTGACATTTTGGAACTTTTGGATTTCATGTTTTTTAAGAAGTACTCATTAAATAGTATTTGAAAAACATGAAATTCAAAAGTCCCAAAATGTCATTTTTTCCCAATTTAATGAATAACATGTTTAACAAACATTAGACGTCTTAAGCTTGCATTTGATAATTGATATTCTTTGGGACTTACTCCCTTTGTTTCTGAAAGAAACTTGGATTTGTGCTTCTTTTTTTTGTTTTAGAAAGAAACCTGTGTTTGTCTCTTGAGTTGATTTTAAATAAAGAAATCCTACGCTTATCTCTAAAATGAAATTAACTACTTAGTATGTTTGATGATATTTTTTGGGCTTTTTTGCTCATTGATTGCTAGTAATGTTAGTATTACAAACTTGATTTAGTGATTTTTGTTTGCAAATTTTGCCTATCATTAACTTAGAATCACCAATAATATCAACAAAAAGATTTGGTTTTTTAATAGATGGGACTACTTGGGCAACTAGGCTAACTTGTTCCTTACTTACAATTGCATTGACACACTTTATATCAATCATTTTTCTAACCATTTGTGACAATAACAAAACTATTGAAATTTTAGACTTTGGTAATAATTTTTTCTCCTTTTAAAAAAACCTTAATTCTACAAAAAAACTAAAATTAGATTTGAAATGGTTTAAGCCTAATATCCAATAACTTCCAATTATAATTTGTTGTGAATATTCCTTAATTCCTCACAAATTTTCAAATTATGGTTTCTTTCAGGAATAGAGGGAATATTTGCCTAGTCTTGTTTGCTTGTTGGTGTGCAACTGGAAGATGATTCATAATCAAAGTGAGTTTGTTTGGTGATCTGAAATGTTTGTGTCATTCAATGCAATCACTAAACATTGACTCTTCTGACTGGATTGAATAAAATATAAAGTTTCACATGAAAATTTACTGGAGAAACTAAGCTTACTGCGTAAGATTAGATTTTCTCAAATGTTACTTAGAAATTGCTGGTGCAACAACAAATTACCTAAAGTTTGTGGAAGTGAACGTTGACACCAAGCAACATAATGCATATTAAATGGTCATGGAGATTATTCAAGCTCCATCATGCCTTCATGGTTTGTGGAGCACAATTACTCCACAATTGCTCCAGATTAAATTCTCAATGCTCTAAAATCTGATTTCTTTGCCTCCAAACTCTATATTGCACCTCTTTGACTCTTTGAGACGTCTGATGTTATAAAAATGTAAGATTAGGAGCTAGAAGTCAATGCATCCTTGCCAAGTTGAACGTAAAATACCAATTTAACCTGCAAAAACTTATGATCCTTCCAACTCGTTCAGGGTTTGAGTTGAGCAGGACACCAAAAGTTTGCACAACACCCAAAGTGTGCACATGATCAAGTGAAAAGAAGATAGAGTTTTTGGATTCACAATTGTTTCATGTCAGGTCGACCAACGCTAGCATAGCCTGAAAGCAATCCCCAAACATGTAATTTTGTTGAAAGAGAGACAATTGATCTCAGAATCTGAGATCTCATGAAACCAGAGCATCTCCTAACAATTTCTCACGTCTAGCAAGTCCGTTTGTTGTATCAGGTCCTTCAGAATCATTCACTAACCAATTCGGTACATTCATTTCCAATTCCGATCGGGTTTTTGGCCACTTTCTCCCGCGCTTTCACGCAGCTCACTTTCAATGAGAAATAGGCACATGATCATAGATAGGAGTTGCCTCTACATGCCTGCTCTCAGCTTCCATTTATGTCAGTCAAGACTGTAGCAGCTGAGAGAAGAGCAATCCCTCTGTCCCTCTAAAAACGTCCAAATCAGACACATTTCTTGTATCAGTAAAAAGTTCCTTTTGCTGATTTCAAATGCTGAGAAAACGTTTGTCATGTTCAATGATCTCATGAGGATATGTTAAGCGATTAGGGAACATTCCTCTCTTAGCAAACTTGGCCTTGCCCATACGAGGTACCATTGTTGCTACTAATCTTCAAATCATCAATAATGGCAACATACACAAATATGGTATTTTTGCATGAAATTTGGGTGCCCAAATGACAGCATCAAAGCTAGTGATTTTGCATACATTTGATAGATGGTATATTGATTCTAGAATGCATGCGCCATTAGCACAAAGACTAAAAACACAGTTAATTCTTGGCAATGAAACTTTTTGAACGTTTTTAGAGGGACAGAGGGAATAGATTTTAACACAATGACTGGACCGATTGATGAGAATACACGCCGCCATTACTGGTTCATTCCCTTTGAGATCATGAACCTCAGAGGAAAAATCTTGAAGCAAATGAGGTTCTGCATGCACTGAGGAGCCTGATGCTTGTGAAATGAAAATGTGATGAAAGAAACTAGTATTTTGAGTGAAGCAATGGAAGTGTCGTTCATTCCTCTAGCCACACAGTTTTACCTCCCTTAATGAGAAGCTGCATGCGCACACAACTTTGCCTATAGGACATCTGCCAGCTTTAGCGTTAGAAACTGCCATGCCGAAACAACCTCCACGTGCCTGTGAGTTCAGAGTGCTTAGGCCAGGTATTAGCCCCATATGTTGCATGCACCGAGACGTCACATACCCGGACATCCAGGCAGTGACGCAATTCGCACTTGCAAGTTGATGTTAATGGTTGTGGCCAGGGTCAGGGCATCTGCCCAGTGAGTGTCTATTATCGAGGTTTTGGCGGATATCGACGCGTTAGCATTTTCGTCCCTTTCAAGGAACCCGATTTTAATCCTACCTCGACACCAACACTAGTTTGAGTTTGAGAGAGAACAGTCTAATTTTAAGAGGGCTCCCTTTTCTACAAAGCTCCACAATAACTACTTCAAGACGGCTATATTACCTTCCTTCACCTGTTGTTAAATTCAAGCTTGCACTGCTCCAGCTTTGCCTATCAGAAAGTAATCTCAGAAGCTATCAGGACCTTGTCAAGCATGGCCCTGCTTTCCACCTGGACTTGTCACTTCTCGATGCACTGACGAGATTGATCGAGTGTTTGCACAGACGAGATTGATGGGAAGTTCAAAGCTACTGAATCTCAGGCCAGCCCCGACAATTCCTGAGTATAAAATGGTCGTAGCACTTGTGCATCTACTCATTCTCCCTTCCTCCGCTTGCAGTTCTGCTTTTGTTTCCATGTAGCGCACCTCATCTTCTCTTCCTCCGCTTGCTTTTCTCCGCTTGCTTTTCTGCTCTTGTTTTTCCTTCCGTGCACCTCATTTTCTCTTCCTCAGCTTGCCGCTATTGTTTTGCCTGAACCGATTGAAAGTCCGAAGGAAGCAGCAAGCGAGTGGTGCATCATGGCTCCCAAGATGGGCGCAGCGCAGCGGAAGTCTGAGATTTACACCAACGTTTATTTCTATGATTTTGGCAGATGGGGCGCTTGGGCAAGGTAAGCTACACGCACCATAGCAAGCTCTTACTACGTGCAAGATACGATTCAAGTTGCGCTTGTTATCATTATAAGTTTCATTCTATCAAGCCATTAGTTCAGGAAGAAGCTTACTAGTTTCTGGTATTGGATTCTTCGATGCTTTTGTGAGCAAGTTCCCTATTCTCGAAGTTGTGCAAGCAAACTATCATGTTTAGGATTGGAGAGAAGCTAATTGTAGAGACCACAACACTAGCTTTGACTGCCAAGTGAACGTAATTGCCAAACGTGTGTGTGACAGAGAGCCGAGAATCGGAGGAGCACGCCTGTTTATTGGTGAGTTTCTTCCGACCTCATGAAACATGATTCTGTAGTTTGTAGTTTGATATGGTCTAATACTTTCCGTTTGGAAATAGCAATCTGGTCTCCCCTTGCACACAAAATCACGCTCTTAAACTCAAACGGCGGCTCTAATTTCCATCCGAGCTCTGTGGTAGGAAAGCTCGTATACACGGCACACAAAAAGCAAATTTAAAAGCGAACATTTCTTTTACAGCAAATTTGGGGTTTCTTCAGTAACGTCTGTGTTTGCGCAATTTTAGAACTGCAGTGGTAGAGTTTCTTCCTAGAGCAGGTAGCTGTGAGTCGAGGTTTCCTCCCAGGGGTGCCTCAGCGGGTGCCAGCCTCCTTAGGGGGCCTCCCTCTGCCCGACCAAGTCGAATGGCCAGATGCATTCGATGGTGGAATAGTTTTGCCTAAAACTTTGAACTTCACGGATTGTGGTTCGGATTGTGGTTCGGATTGTGGTTGCACGAGGATGCTGATGTGTGTGACCTTGCTCTTTGGTCTACGCAGGCACGCACCTAACAGAGAGATTGGCAGCAAGGTACGCATACACCATCTGTAGTTGGTACACTGAGTTAGTCTTGGTTTTCGTCCTCATCACTTGGCTTGTTCTCTCTAAGCATCCTTGCTGATGAAATCACTAGTCGCGTGCATTGTAGCACTCAATGTCTCCATCCCGACAGCTCGAGTGACCAGGTTTGTATGCTGTGGCTTGCCAGATGCCAGGACCGAGCCCTGCTCAAAATGGAGACGGAGCCTTGGTCGACCAAAGAGATAAAGCTGAAATTCAAGAGAGAAGACTACGCCGAAGACGAGGATCTGGTACAAAATCAAACACTCAATCTCCTAGTTGTATCCCTCAGAGATCCATGTCGACCTGTAGCATTCCATTCTGTCCGGTGTAGAAGAGGATCACACGGTCTCAGCTTGTATCGAGTTTCTCAAACCTGAATCACACGCACTTAGCTCATCATCTGGGTTGCATTGCATTTGTTTGTACGCGGTTGCAGAGGAACTCCACCACAACAGCGGAATTTGTGAAATACCTGAGCGGGGAGAGCCGTGGCAAATACAACAAGCTCCAACCAACTGCATGTGAGATTCTTTCCAGTTTTCATGATTTCATGACACCTGTTTTTGTTGGTCAGTTTTCATGAATTTCATCTAAGTGCTTCACTAGGAGGAACTCTTGACTGATGCTCGGGTCCACACGATCTTCAGGTCTGCTCAAATTCCTGGCTGAGGAGGAGGGGCCTCCCGAGGGGCCTCTAGAGGAGGAAGGGCCTATTGAGGAGGAGGAGCCTCTTGGAATTCCAGTGCCGAAAAAGCCCGTCTCGCGCGGCAAGCGGCCAGGTTTTACAAATACGAAACAGAACAAGAAGCCGAAGACCAAAGGGTGAGACTGATTCTACTACCGACGCTGGTACAGAAGGCCCTTCATTCGTCATAGACTCTGTTGTACATCCTAGTGTAGTGCAGGATGAATGCACACATGCTTTTGGAGCTGGATAGAGTACTAGAGTTTGAACAAAAGAGACACTGTCTGACATCATCATCCTGGGTGTTGGTGTTGGGCATCCTGCAGGGAATGGGATTCCAGCAACCAGGAATCTGACCACTGTCCTAGTGAGCCTGAAGTTCATGCCCCTCTTCCGAGATGGATTATTAAAAGGTAAGTAAACTCTTCTCATGGAACAACCTCTCACACCGATCAGTTGGTGAAGTCAAGGTGCCTCAAATTTGGTGCAATGGAAGTGCCGGCCCCTTTCCTTGGTTGTTAATGAATACATGCAGCAGTTATGTTAGTAGAATGCTTGAGAAGATTCTAAATGGTACAGCAAACAAGCACAAGCACACGGCAAAGAAATGCATGAGAGCACGCCGGGAGGGTAAAGCTGACAGTAGCTGTGTTTGGATCTGTGAAGACCCAGGTCAATTGCCAACAGGCGTGCCCGGCAGTTTGCTTTGGTTGCACCAGCGCCCCTGGCTGTCAACGGGATCGAAAACAGGTGAGTCTGCTAATTTCAGCAAGTGTATCGATTCCTTCTGTGCTGATTTGTAGATAAATTGGAGCAACCTGTAAGAGCACGCGGGACGATTTGCTTTGTTTTAGCCTCTTGAGGATAACGAACCTATTATATATTGTCCTAGTATGGTAGGAACTTAAAGTGGTTGTCTTTGGTCGTTGTGTGCAGGCAAACCTTGGCTGGATCAATCGCTCCTTGGACTATCAAAGGGTGAGCACCTGCACCTGACTCCTGTAGAAGGCGCAGGAATTGAGAGGAATTTATTGAGATTTGAAGGAACTGGTACTTGGCTTGTAATTTGCTTCGTTTGAAATTCGAAGCACGTGCATCTTTTTGGAGTTGTGTGGGCGTGGTAATCACTGACCTTTGCCTGTGATATAAATAAATGCTGAGAGGTCGAACTAGCTTGCTCTCGCCTGAAACTGAATTGGCTGGTAAATGTCGTGTACGTGTTCTGTTGTGCAGGCTAGGGACTCGAGTTAACGAGGCCATTTCCAAGGAACTGGAAGACGCCTTCCAAGCCCTGCACCTGATGCCATCCAAGGAAGAGGAAGACCTCCATCAAGCCCTGCTCATGCTCACCTCGGGAAGGGCAAGTGTCAGGACTCCCGTGAGCGAGGCCATTTCCAAGGACGAGGAAGAGGCCGCAGAAGCCCTGCTGATGCTATCCCTGGGAATGGGAAGGGGAAGTGTGTGAATCACAAGAAGTTAAGTCCAGCAACCATGAGTAAATGGGAGGATCCAATTTGTGGGGGACAAGTTGGTCTTGAATGAGCAATTCAAGCAACAGCCCTCGCCTTATGAAGCTTGCGACTGTGTGGACGGACTTGGGTAGCTGCAAAGTTTATGTAGATCATAAACTTATTGGCCATTTTTAGGAACACTTTACACGTGTAAATTTGGATTCATTAAATCAAAGTAGTGTGTTGAGTAAATTTGGATGGGACTTCACGTATAATGTTCATATATTTGCTTGTGGGCACCCTACGTAACTATTTAAATTGACTTTAGAAGAGCATACTGGAGTTGAGATGAATGAAGGATGCATTACTCTAGTGTGGGATGATAAATGGGTGCGTTGGCATGCGGGGATCGCAACTTTCTATGCATAAGTGTGTGCTCATTTCGCTCTTCTTCAGCATAATTATGTAGCTTGTGGCTTTATAGCACTGCGTTTTCATATGTGGATTGAAATTCAGGAGCAGTATCTCAGAAGCTTTCAGAAGAAATACAAATGTTTATGAAGAATATTATGGTTTTTCTTAACAACATAATTGGGTTCATAGTACAGAAATCATCACTTACAGTGGAAGGAGGGGGACCGGAAGTTAGCATTTTTGGACATATTCAAGATAATTATCTTTTTGGTATGATCTGCCATAAATCCATAATGCATGTTGTTTTATATCATGCCACAATCATCATTGAACATAATGAATTTTCTTATCATAAGAAAGTGCATTACAATTTGACAAATCTTTTTATTTTGAAATGCTTGTAGACGGTTTGTTATAGGTTAATATCATATGCTGAAGAACCAATCTACAATGACTTATTAGAATGTCTGATTGCCTTCTTTGTTGATGCATTTCTATTTGCATTTTTGCAAGTTGCAAGCAGGGCTAGAGCCTAGAACACAATATTTGTTAATTTGGAAAAATGGTACATTTTGGGACTTTCAAGAAGTGAGTCAGGAAGTTTGAGGTGATCACCTCAAATTGACACATGCCCTCACTTGAGAGTAGGGATTTACAAGGGAAAAAATCTTAGTGGCTCAAATTGAATATGATACCTTCAAATTTGGTTTTAAAGTAATTTTTTGGGTTTGAGGGGAAAACAAAGTGAGGCCCCTGTTTTTCCCAAATTAACAAATATTGCGTTCTAGAGATCTTTGTTAGAGTGGCAAGATTAAAGTCTATATAGCAAAGGTTTGTTGCTTGCACACATAAACCAAACTAGTACTCTTTTTTTGTTGGTCCTAATCATTTTTTAGGTCCCCGTATTGATATAGTGTAATTATGAAAATATGACCTACTTAATGTCTACTTATGAACTTTTTTGCTTCTAATGACTCATTTTACAATCTCTATTATAAAGAAGCATGCATTTCTTTGTCACAAGAAATTCAAATTTTAAAAAGACAGGGAGAAGAAAAGGAATAGTGATTGTGAGGGTGAAAAGTCACCTCAAATTAAGAGAGATGACGTAAAGCGTGGGCAAGGCATACTAAAGTTGATTAAATATAAATATAGATAATTATTTTTTATTTGTTCTCAATTAAGGCAAAAATCAATAAAATGTATAATCCACTAATTTAAAGGTGAATCAAATGATATTTTATATTCAATGTAGATTTTTTTAAATGGTTTTGAGTCATTCTTTCTAGGAATTCCTTTCAATAGTTTTTGAGCCTTGCATATTTGCCATTTTGAAAATATTTGAAGATTTTGTTTTAGGTTATAAAAGAACTAACCGAAATTTGCAATTTGGTTTGGAAGGCGCAATTTCGAAATTTGGAGTTTAATTTGTTTATAAGTTTACTAGTATAAACATGGTTATATAATTCCCATTACAAATTTCCTACTTATTTTTAAAATGTAAGAAAATTATAATCCAAAAATTCTAATTCTTAGTACCTTGATACATTTTTTAAAAGAATCTTCAAATTTTCTAAAGCTATTCTATATAAAGAGTGTGCTTACAATCTAATCCTAGATCTACATGGTTCAACGCAATGTTATGTTAAGATTTCACGGTTTTTGTCATTTTATAGTAAAACTATATTTTTTCTGATAATTCTCTAAACTGTATCTAGCAAAACATCCAGATTGTACAATGGCCACTTGCTAGTATTGCAGTATTTCAATTCAATTTTCAAAAATTAATGATACCACAATTTGCCCGACATTTGGAATATTTCAACTTTAAAAATAATTCATAGGAATATACGATAGTATAAAACAAAATTCATTGGAAGTTCTGAAAGTATGTGAAAATGCTCAATAAATTTTCAAACACCCCTTTGAAAAAAGAATTACCTTATTGTTCAAAAACCAAACACTTTGCTAAATTTTGGAAATTGACTCTTTTATTAATAGACTAACACGCAATGGTTTATCGGTAGTTCGTTATCTGATCAAGTTATAAAAATTTGAAAATGTGTATTGGTGTAAATTCTATTGCTCTCCATTAATAGAAGAAAATTCAATTTGAGTAATGGCTGAGTTATTCACATATCGCCCAAAGATGGGAATTGGAAAAGATTTGCCGGAAGAAGAACTCAAAGAATTCAACTCTATTACGTACAAATTCTCAAGTTTTGTTGATATAATGTTTAACAAAAATAAAAATAGTTGTATTGAGTTCATTATGAGTTTTACATTGTGTTGTGTTAGTTGAGCGTATGCTTCTAATAATTAAATGGATCTGCTCTTTCTAAGCTTTGATCAAATATGGTGATTTTGAACCAAAATCGTTTTCATTTTTTTGAAATTTCAAAATTTTACGTGTATTACTTGTAATTTACCACATTTTTCAACACTATCCTAAAAGAATATGTGTTTGTGAGTAGATATGATAAAATTATGGAATTGACCGATACAAGGAAATTAATGCGTTTAGAACAATACATGAGGTTTGTCAAAGAATATAAACATAATATATCCATGATTGCATGTATGTTGATTTAGGTTAATTTCTTAAAGTTTTTGTTACAACACGTAATTGTGCTTTTCTTAACATACATTAAACCATTGAAATATTGAAATTTAAACCAAAACTAATTGTAGCAATTTTACACCATAAATGCTTGTGTACCAGAGAAGAAGAATTCACTCAAACCTCACAATTGGCAAGAAAAAGGGTAGTTGAGCTTGGGGGCAAAGACATGTTTCCCAATGACTATGATCCTCAGTAAGAAGTTTAAAGTTTATGTTTGAACCTTGTAAATTCTCAATTTTAAAATTCCTACATTCAAATTGAAATAAAAAGAAAAACGAAAAAAAGCTCTGTAGATGATGAATCTCACATGAAACCGTCTTTGAATTAATTTGAGAATTCAACAAACACTTGTTTTAAGTTTAAGGTTTTATTAATATTTGTATAGTTTTTGCAATTTTAATGCAGATTTTGTGATATTCATGCCGAGTTTGATGAATTTATGAACAACTTTGATACTTGGCAGGTTGATTCTTTTTTGTTTATTTTAGGATTAGAACATAAATTTTTAGTTCTCTCAGTTTTTTTTGTATATACACATATCATGGATAGAATTCTGAAACTCATCATCAACCATGCTTTTACAACAAAACTTAAATCTAAACATATGGATCAACAAATGAACATCATTGAAATAGGTGAAACATTGTTTTGTGAATGGTTTTCTTCAAATTTTTCTCAATGAACGTCAATTAAAATGTGAAAAGTAAAAAGATCATGATAAAAACATTATAGTTTTTTTAGATAGATTCATGCAATTGAAAATGTTATATTGCAATGTAGGAATCGACGAAAGAGTCTGACAACAGTTTGTTAGAAATGCATGAGTCCAAACAAAAAGGTATTAAATTTTTAGAACTATGATTTTAATTAATCAAATACATGTATTATGAGGCATTTAATCTTTTAGTATTGTGATGTTGTTATATTAAGAAAGGTATTTAGTTTAATTTTTATATTTTTTTTGCAGAGCAGCCCAATATTTTAGTCGAACCTTCATTAGAACAAAAGCGTAAAAGACCCTCGATAGTGAATGATTCAACACATGAAGAGTTTTTAGCAGAAAAATCAAAAAAGACAAAAGATGTTCGTAGTGGCAGCGTTTACTATGAACAATGGGATAAATATGCTAAATGTGCCGAGAAGGTATCAAAACTTAAATCAACTGTGATACACAATTGTTTATTCTTATCAATAGTCCTATTATATTCTTGCTCAAATATTTAATTACATTTTTTTGATAATCAAAAACATTACAAGTATGCTTGAAATCCACATCAATAAAAAATTTGGTCATTTAGGAGATTGAAGCTGAAGAAAAAGAGGCCAAAGAAAAGACTGAGGAAAAGCCTAAAAACAATGATACTCTAGAAAAAGAAACAACCGGGAAAAAAAACTTACAACAAAGGTATATTGTAATTCAGTGTGGGACATTTGTACAGTGGCCTCCAACAAGTCTTCTGGTTCTTGAAGGTGAGTCTGCATGTTAAGAACCAGAGGACTTGTTGGAGGCCACATGTACAGTACTTGTACATTGGAAAGTTAGATTAGCCACCTTTGGCCTTAAATTATCATTGTTATATAAACACAACAAATTCAAGTATAACAAGTATGCTTTGCATTGTCTCTTTCTTAAATTCTAGCAATTTTCATGAAAGTTAAAAAATGTGTTAACGACTTGTTCACGACAATTGCAAAATTATGTCCTAAAAATTTATCAAGTATAGTTGTCTAGGACATTTGTAATTGTTGTGAACCATTGATTTAGGACATGTTTTTTTCTAGTGTCACCTTCCCTTTCCTTGTCTTTTCTTCTTCCGCCTCTTTTTTGGATTTCAAATATTTTGGGTGATAGATAGACACTCAATGCTTTGTAATAAAATAAATTGAACTTTTTGATGTTAATAAAGAATTTCAAAGATTGTGAGACAAAAATGCTCTCGAGGCTTTATAATATAGAAGTATCATTTTCCAAATTTTGAAATTGTAAAATGAGATAGGTTATTGGCAATTGGAAAATCAAAGTCTATGACAGAAAAGCAATGGTTTGCAGAACGTGAACGAGAAAAAGGAAATGACCTTTTTAAGGTATATTTAGTGCAAATTAAAGAAGTTTGTAAATCACAAGTATTGAGTATATGATTGTTGAAACTTTTGAATCCAAATACAAACCATATATAAAAATTTAATGTATTTTACATGCTACAATTAAACATAATTTGATTACCTTTTATATAATCAAAGAGGAGATAAGATTATCCAAAAGCTTTACAATTTATTGAAGTGTACATGAATATGAACACTTTACATATATTCTTAGGCAAAGGAATATAGTGCAAGTATTGAGGCTTACAACATGGCTATTGAGCTTTTTCCCAAATCCCCTTTAGCATATGGAAACCGTGCAGCATCTAACCTCAAAGTAACATATCAATCTCTTTAGTTCATAACATGACACTTTCTATGCATTGTGTACTTTTATAAGTTAATCTTATTGTATCCAACAATTTCAAATTTGAACAATGAAAAACGTTTAGCTAAATTGATTTCAAAATACTAAAACATAAATTTCAGTTAAAACATAAGAAGTAAATATGAAAATTATGTTGTAAAAAAATGCTCTATGTGACAAATTATTGTATAACAGCTAAGGAAGTGGGACGAAGTGGTCAAAGATTGTTGCATTGCTATCAATATTGATGGAAAATACATGAAAGTAAGCATATGGAGAACCAAATTCAAGTCAAGTGATACTTGGTAATGTTATTGTATATGCTTTTGCAATGAGAATCTGATGGATTTATCATTTAATTACAACTACCATAATATTTAAGCTTTTGGTTATATTTTGAAATTTGACATCATTGATAATTTCAATGCTAAAGTTTTAATAATATTCATAAAATTTGACTTGGTATCAATTTAATTTTAATTTTCAAAAGACTATTGAAAAAAAAATGAACAGCTTATGTATTTCTCATCTTCACTTGTTTTCTAATACTTATTCAAGAGTTTGACCCTTTGACAATCATACACATAAATTTTGAGTAGTGTTTGAATGTAAATACGTTCTATGTACATAAGAGTTTGGTTTGTTTCATTCATCCATTTAATTTAGGGAATTGATATGTGCACACCGGGGGGTTGATATTTGCACACCCCCTGGGGGATAAATTGTAGATTTCTACTATCAAAAAGTTGAATTTGAGAATTTTGAATTCAAATTTGGACTCAAAGACCATGCTTTAATCTAGAACAATAAAAAATGTTGCAACTGAACAACACCCAATAAAAAAGTTTATCTTTTTTTACAAACAAAAGTAAAAGTAACACTTTTCTCCCTAGCTAAGCTTTTTCATTGGGTGTTGTTCAATTGCAAACTTTTTTTGTAGTCCTAAACTAAATCATGGCCTCTAAGTCCAAATCTAAATTCAAAATTCTCAAATTTAACTTTTTGATAGTAGAAATCTATAATTTACCTCCATGAATGTGCAAATATCAACCCCGGTGTGCACATATCAATTCCCTTAATTTAGCATTCTTGTATTCTTCAAACATCGGTTTTAACACAAATTTCAAAAACGATTTTGTAACTTTTCGAAATTTTAGATAGCACAAGTCTGTTTCAGAGATCAGTCCTTTGAGTTCAAATATGACCATTCAATAATGATTTCAAGAAAGTTATGATAAATATTTTGAGATCATTGTAATTTTAGTAATAATAACACTACAAACTTGAAGAATTTTCGTGTATAAATATTATTAAACTTTATCCCAAAATTATTTTTTTTAAACCTGATTTGGAGTTTATAAATTTGTTGTTAAGCATTGGTGAGCGCAATGGCATATCCAATTGTTAGTTTGTAAATTCACAAAATTATAACCTTAGACTGCAAAACATTATTTGTTTACTTTTTATTTTTTATTATTATTTATTAGCCTTTGAAAATAGCAAAATTTCAAAACACAAATTGAAATTTGTATTTTGAGTACTTTAAATTAAACAAAAATACTTCAATAATCTTGATTTTTAACATGAATTTTGTATTCACTAGTTCCTACACTTTTTTACTTTTAATTTCAAATTTTTCAAAATTTAAATCTATTTATGGAGATCTCAATTAATAAAATCAGTCTTAAGTTTACAATACATGTTGTGATTTAATTTTTCCATTGTATGCTTGTCTAAGTCAATACTACTGTTTAGCTTATAAAGGTTTAACAACACATATTGTATCATTATAGGCATATATGAGGCGGGCTTTAGCAAATTTAGAATTGGAGAAGCCAAAAGAAGCTATGATTGGTAAAAAGAAAAAAACTACTCGTCTTTTCATAT
This sequence comes from Ulota crispa, assembly GCA_963920765.1. Taxonomy (NCBI): domain Eukaryota; kingdom Viridiplantae; phylum Streptophyta; class Bryopsida; order Orthotrichales; family Orthotrichaceae; genus Ulota; species Ulota crispa. The sequence continues at coordinate 17,745,914 of OY987243.1, read as the reverse complement.
TGAGATAAACTTTTGTATAAGTATTGATCACATGAAACTATTTTTATTATTACAATTAAATTGTAAATGATCAAAAACACACATTTTGAATAATGAATGAGTTCAAACATATATTGGGTGAAAATTTTATATTTTCATCCATTCAATGTGTTCAATTACTATATTAGTTTTCTATTAGTTTCAGGGAAAATCTCATGGATATGCCTGAAGTTTGCAATATTTTCATAGATACCCTTCCTTTTTCAGAAATACCAAAACTACCTTTAGACCAAAAAAATAGGCGTTTGTTTTGTTATGCATGTCATTTTGTTCTCCCTTTGTGCACACACTACTTCTTTGTTGTCATGCATGCGTACAAAGGAAGAAGGGAAGTGGCATGCACAACAAAACAAATGTCTAATTTTTTTGATCAAGGGTATTTGTGATATTTCCGAAAAAGCAAGGATATCTATGTAATTATTGCAAAATTTAGGGGTATCCATGAAATTTTCCCTTACTTATATGGTGTAACATTCAAAATGCTCATTTGCAAATATTATGAGACATACAAAGAGACATGTAGAGCACGTATATGATTCACTTCAAAAAAAACTTCGTCAATTCAAAAAACGGCCTTCAACTTACTTGCCATAAATTTAATATTAGGCTTTTATAATAATGATGATCAAAACAGTAATTTTGGAGCTTGAAATAAAAAAGCCCTTATAAAATCATAATTTCATTATTTGTAATCAATCATAAATGGAATTTTGATTTGTTTCAAAGATCATTGATAAAAATTATTGAAAATAATCATAAATCTTAGGAATCCAACGAATGTATTTGATAGGATACATTTTATAACTCTTGTTTTATAAATAATATTGAATTTTTTTTGAGGTATACAATTGTACACCTTCACATTTTCATCGAACTTAAATGGTGTATTTTTCAAGATTTTAAAATCCTATCACCAAGATGATTTTCCTTCTTCTGATTAATCTTTGTTAGATTAGTGGCTTTTTGGTTAATGAAGATGATTATTTTTGGACTTCAATTTTTTAAAACTTTCATCAATTAAAACATTAAAAAATTCACTATTACCCATTTTAAAATTGACGCACAATATTTGATTGAAAAAATTTAACTCAAAATTGTAGTATCATGTTTTACATTTTTAGAGCTCTAAGTAAAAATCTACTTTTAATATAAACTAAAATGAATTTGGCAAAGTTTAAAATGCTTAAAACTTTACAATATGTCATATGTTTTACTTTAGTAGATCTTAATTTTTTGCAATCATCTTATTCTTTTTATTGTATTGTTTATATATTCATACACACTCAATGACCAAATTCATTATCATAAGAAAAAAAAAAAAAATTGTTCTACTCTTTGCCAACACCTATGTTTACAAATGTATCTTAAATTTAAAATAAATGTATGACTATAGTCTATAGGAGCCATTCAAGGAGTGACATTTGTTTCCTTAAAAAAATTCCCATAGAATTATCATCATAACAAATCTTGCATTTCAACTCAAAAATAAACACCAAAAGGACTAATATTGGACTTGTAACCAATCCTTTTAGCTTTTTTTGGATGTTGAAATGAAAGTATTAAGAACTCTTTTCAAACATTGATAATGTTTTGGATTGAACATGCCTTTGATAATAAATTTTGATAAGTTCATAATATATTTGACTGAAATTGAAAACTATATTTAATAGAATGTTTCTTTATTTGTTATTGTTAATGACTAGATTAAGGACCTCAAGATGTTGCTTGGTGGCTCCTAATATTTTACATTTGCCCCTTACCAAGTGAATTTTCTGATGAGTCTCATAATCAAATAAACAATTTACTAGAAAAATATATGTATATAAGTCCGTGGAGATGTTTTATTTGGTTTTTTTGACAGTCACCCTCAAATTAGTCCTTGCACTTAGAGAACTGTATACTCTTAATGATTTTTGTCAAATAATTGTGAGAATTTTTACAAATTTTAGAAATTCCAAATTTCATCCTAATGTATATCAATATTTTATTTTAGTACTTATTTACTTAACCAACTTTTTGATCAAACATATAGTACAGATAGTTTACTCTATTATCACTCTACTCCTATTATCACTTTCAAAATTCATACCTTTTAGGGTTTAGTCTCAAATTCAAATTTACAAGTATTACAAGAAAGGCCTTAGAGTCCTTTACTAAGGTAGTGTGCTCATAAACCGTCCATCTAAGGGTTGAAACTGAATTTTGGGGAGGTGAAATTTCTTAAACTATTTTTCAATAAATATCCTTGAAAGACAATAAGAATTGACATCTAACCCAAGTTATTTCATAATTTTTGGAGCTTTGTAGAATTAGATATGAAATTTTGAAGTGGAAAGACTATAGGTCTAAAACCGCCCACCTCCTCAAATGTACACCTCTTATACATTTTGAAAACCTATGAAAAAAAGTAGGTACATCAAGGGAACATTTGAGAATGTGGGCGCTTTTAATGCATAGATGGTTTATGAGCAGACTACCTTAGTTGTGCAATTTTTGTTCCATTTGATCAAATTTTGCAAATGATATAGCATATTAGCTATAAAGACCTTAGTTAGATATACAACTTATTGCCCCAACGCCTTAACTATAGCAATGTTAGTTGCAAAATACCAAAAACAAATGAAAATTGTCAACTAAGTTAGCACTTACGGATGACCACAGAGGTTAAGGAAAGGAAGAAGAAGTCCAAAGATGAAAATGACAAAATATTATCACGTATTCAATGAAATCTTTTAAGGAATTAATAAGGAAGTGATAATAGGGCAATTTCAAATTTGAGTAGAACCTTGGCCTTACCCCATTGAAACCTTGATAACTAACTCATACTTCACTCATTTAAGAATTTGGAACTTGATACAAAACCTTGACTTGGTTATTTTTCAGATGAGACCATAACCATCTCATCTGATATATTATAACTATTTTTTTTATTGGTTTTTTGTTTAAGGCCCAATGATAATAGGGTAAACTACCTGTATTACATTAATAAAAATAAAACTTGATCTTTAATATACTAATTTATTGCTTTGAAATTATAGATCTCAACATGGCATTAGAATTGGATCCAAGAAATCAAGAGATTCAAACAATAATTCGACGTACTGAGTTTATGCTGAAAAAATTAGAAGAAAAATATGCTATGGAAGTTGAGCTTGAAAGGAAAAGAAAAGAAGAAGTGGACTCTCAAGAAAAAGAAAAAGACATAGAAATGTTTAAAAACATGACCCATTCATTTCCCCCATCCAAAAATTACACAAGAATGGTAATTGAAGAGGTAGATGATTCAAATATTGAAGTAACATCTAAATTACAAAAATCCATGGTTCATGTTGAAAATAGTCTTGTGAACAAAGATGACATATCAAGAGTTTCAAAAAATTCTACAACATCAATAGTTTCTAAAATTGAAGAAAAGAAGGTTGAATCCAAAAAGGAATTGATTTGGCCTAGTAGACCGCACAAACATAGTACACAATCTAAATGTCCAATAAATATTGATGAAGTTGGTGGTAAGTCAATAGAAGATAAAAAGAGTTCCAAAAATATTGTCCAAAATACTAAAAACAATGAAAATGTTCAAACAAATGAAGAAGGTGTTTTTAATACATCACACGATTACCAACTTGAAAAAATTAGTAATGGCATTAGTAAAGAAGAATCAATTTGTTCAAAACTTCTCAATGTTGCTGTACCTCTTGAAATTGCTGAAGCCATACAAACCCAAGAATCAATTCCTATAGACCATGTTGCTTTTGGACATGTTTCAAAGAAACATCAACCATCTTCAATTTGTAAAACATATTCAGATCTAGAAAGGAAAAAACACTTTAAAGCATCTAATGACAAGTTAGCAGAAGAATGGCGCTTGAACGGAAATAGTTTTTTCTCACGAGGCAAATTTCAAAATGCTTTTGAATGTTATACAACTAGTTTGACGTATCACACAAGGTAAATATAAAATACACATAGTAATTTATTCAAATGTAGTAGATATAAATGTTATATCCAAAACTTTGGCAATCATCACATACATAAACGATTTGGTTTAAAATTAATTGGCCCCACCTAATGTATCTAACATTCACTTTCTTACAAGGCAGTGCGGTTGCTTATTCAAATAGAGCAATAAGCCATATTAAACTAAAGAATTTTAAAAGCGCGGAAGAAGATGCTAATTGCGCCCTTTTGATAGATTGTAAGTTTTATAAGGCATACTATCGGCGTGGTTTAGCTCGCCAAGCATTAGGAAATTTAAAAGGTGCAAAAGCAGACTTTGAGGTAGAGTCTCATTAATGCTACAAATTATAATTTATTATATTCTTTTTACATTTGCAATTACATATAGATTTTGGTGTAGTATGAGTTTTTTTTGAATTTTTTATTTTTTATGAAAACTACTTACTTAGTGTAGTATGCATATGTTTCTATTTGAAACATATTGTGCATTTATTGTGTTTTATAGGAAGTATTGAGGTTAGCTCCAAATGATAAAGAAGCAATTCAACAATTAACATCCACGGATTTTGAATACATTCCTATGCGATCTGGGCCTATGATTATTGAAGAGATTGATGAAGATAAAAATTCTCAAAATATTGATATTTGTTTGTCATGTACACCGCAAGACAATGAAGATGATTCTTTCAATGGTTTGCATGCTGCTCTTAAGAATGTTGATTGCAAAAACAACACTCTTACACCTATTTGTTCTAATATAGGTGGTAATAAAGCTACTTATCAAATCAATCATGATGATAATAAGCTTGATAATCTTGTTGTAAATAGAAATATAAATGATCAACCACCATCAACACAATCTAGACAGGAATCAGATGACAAAACAACTAAACAAAAAGTCTCTACAAAGAACTTTCCAATTCAAAATATAATTGAAATTAACAATCCAATTCCAAAAAACAATTCATCTAAAAGACAGTCTACGACTAGAAATGAACACAAAAATAAGCTCAAACACCAAGCAAAAGAAAAGCAAGAAAAAGGAAATACATGTTTTCAAAAAAAACAATACACTTTGGCAATTGAATGCTATAATCAAAGTCTTGGATTTGATCCAACCAACGCAGCTGTTCTTGCTAATCGAGCTCTTTGTTTCATAAATGTAAATAATCTCATTGAAGTTTAAATTGTCATGCTATATTTAGTATTTTGTGAATAATGATCATTACAAAAATCAAAATGTATATGTGCACGTACATTTATTTATTCATATATTTATATATAAATATATATATAAATACAAATACATGTTTGCATATATACACATATTACACAATGACATGCATATGAAAATTCTAAAAAATGGACAGTTGCGTGAATACCAAAAAGCCTTCAACGATAGTTCGGAATCTATTCAATTTGATCCTAATTTTATCAAAGCATATTATAGACGTGCAATAGCTGCTCAAAAACTTGGTGATTTCAACACTGCTTTAAAAGACTATCAAGTATGGACTAGAGCTTTTGTTAGTTATATTGAGTTATTTTACATTCATAAACTTTTTAGTTGTGCTAGATAATACTCCTTTTGTCCCAAAATGATCTTCTTGTTGATTTTTTTTTAGAGTCCCAAAATGATATTCTTGTTGAAGGAGGAATTCAAGGAAGCTAGCAACATTTGCACATAATCCAAAAGCATGGGCATGCTAACCATTCCCATGTCATCAAGTGAGTGGCCACCGGTGCTTTTCAAAAGTGCCTCAAAAATTCAATTTTCAAGCACTTGAAACAACACTTTGAAATTTGATTTGAAACTCAAAATTTCACAACAATAGGAGGACATCACATTCTATTCATAGATCAATTTTTTTGGAAAAAAGATTCTTTTCAAGCTTAATCTATAATATTTTGTGTAACAAGAAGATCATTTTGGGACTGAAGGAGTATATATTTTAGCTTCAAAACCAATTTGTCCAAGTAGAACTTTCAAGGAAAGTGGTGATAGACATAGTTAAAATGTGCAAAGAGGTTTATAGTAAAATACTGCTGGTTCATTATATGTGCTTGATTTTTTTACAAAAATCTAAACCATGCTTAGAAGTCAAAAATGCTCTATTTTATTTTATTTTTGATACAAATCATTTAAGAAGTTGGACATTGATTGAAGCCATTTTTTTAATAAAAATTCCGTGTTGGAGACGTCCATTTCAAACTTAATACTCATAAGTAGGATCATTTTACAAGTATGAATAAAAAGTTTTAAAAAGGAACAGTTTAGATTTGATTTCACAATGCTTTTTGTTTCAAACCTTTTCGAAAGAAAAAAATTCTTACACCTTTTATTGAATGAAAATTTCTATAAACATGTAAAATCTTTTGCCGTAGCACATTTACATTTTGTTTAAGCCTCTAAAACATTTGAGGCAAAAAGTGCATATAATTGCTTACATTGCAACTTTTTTAACTGCATCATTTTTTTAAGTTCCATTTTTTTTTAATCAAAACCCAACTTATGAAGTCCAAGTCAAAATGATTTCAATAATCCAATTTTTGGATTGTCAATGAAATATTATAATTATACTTATATAAAGTATAATAATCACTATAATTGATTGATATTCTTTTGAAATGTAATTATGTTTGTTGTAGATTGTGTTAACACTCCTACCAAATGGTGATGAAAAAGTCCAAAAAAAAATAAAAGATATTGAATTAGAAATGCAAAAACTTGCAAGTACAAATGCAAGGTTTCCTACTCCAAACAAACTGCAATCAATTTTGACAAGTGAAGTTTACAAAAGTGATGATATTGCTTTAAAACCTCTTCATACAACAATATACAAAAATGAAAATAAGATACCAACTATAAAACAAGAGAATATTCAATTGCATTCTAACACAAAAAATGTAAGTAGGAATGATAATCTGTTTAATGAAAATGACAATATTATCAAAGAAAGTATTGCTAAAAAATCAGCACCTACAAAGGTGCTAAAAAATATTGAAAATATTAGGACAACTGTCCCCCCAAAACCTACGTCAGCTTTGGAATTTGAACGTGTGTGTCATTCCTTAAAAGAAAACCCAAAATTAGCTAGAGAATTTTTAAAGTCCATTGAGATTTGTAAGTATTCCTTATTATTCAAAGAATCACTAAGTGCAAGCATTATGCAATGTTTTGTTCAAATATTACGAAAAGGATTTATGCCAAATGATCCAATGGTACTTCAAAAATCTTACTGAAATTCAAAATCAAAATTCATTTTAATATACTTATCATGTATAATGTAAAAAAAAATGAGGTTTAAATACCTAGTTGTGATATTGTGAAAACACATATGTTTATCTAAATTGAAAATTGGAAAAATGTGATGTAGCTTTGTTGAATTCATTTGACAACTTACACAAAATTATTATAATATAATTTAATATACTAAAAACTATGATAAAACAATCACAAAATTTGTTTTAATAGGGTGCAGTTGATATACTACGTGGATTAACTAAAATCAAACGATTTTCACTTATATTACTACTTGTGTCACCTTGTGATAAACAAGGGCTTGATACTGTATTCTATTGGCTAGAATTTTCTAGTGAAATTCTTGTTGATGACATTCAAGAGCTTCGGAAAATTTACCATGTTTTGTAGTCTTTAAATTTGCCAAGGTTGCAATTAGTAATTTTATTTTAGAGATTTTAATGTTATCTTAGTGTTGCATGTTTTTGAATTATTATTGTCTTCATATTGCAAAATGAAACTTCTAATTAAGAAATGCTTACATTTTATGTAATAATGTATAATTTTTTTATTTTTTATTTTTACTTTTGAGTATCACATTCAGAAAAATCATCCAAAACTCAGGTGAATTTTGTAATATTATGAACATTTATATGTGTTTTCTTTTGTATTATATGTAAACAGTTTGAATTGTAATTATTGTTGCCTTTGAAAGCATTGTATCTAAATATTTGAAGAAAATTCAACTATATATCAAAATTTTAAGTACATTGCATTTTTCCAATGCGACAAATGCAAAAAATGCTAAAGTTTGATGTTGAGAAATTTAGTTGTTTTTTTCTAATGAAGATTTCACGACACACGTTTTTAAACATTAAATGATTGAATTGAATTTGGATAGAAGTGTATAAACTTAAGATTCCAAAAATGAGCTTGTGAGATAAAGTCATTGTTCTTCAAAATATCTTAAATTATGTTTTTTAGAAAAATTCAGTGCATAAAGTATATCTTCTAATCAATAATAAAGGTATAGTTTTATTTATTTATTGGTATACTAAATCTGCTTGATGGTGTTTTTTTTAGTAATTCCTTTTAGTTTTCGTAAATAAAAAAGTGACCATTTTTATTTAACTCAAAGAACAATTAAAATTTATATAATAACACCCATGTTTTATTTAAAATAAAATAATAGAATCATGCGTTATAAATTGAATGCCAATTGACTCATTTTAAATGCACACAACAATTATCTTATAAAAATCAACCAAAACATGTTTTTGTGGCAAGTTTGTACATTTTTGTTCTATCCTTGAAGAGTAGACAAATGGATTATTTTTTAGTAGATAATTGTAAAATTGTCAATAAGGCCTTTTACACTTGATTCCACAAACGAGTTTAAAAGGCAATTGAATAAATATAGCTTCTCGGTTCAAAATTGGTAAATCTTAGTCTTTTCATATTTTAGAAATTTTCTTGGAAAAACATGAATTTTCTTCAACAAAAAATAATCAACTATTTTCTATACATGTCCAAAAATCTTTAACTTGCTAGGGTTGAAGGATTTGTGACAAGTTATGTTGCTAAAACAAATTCTATATAGTCAACAATTGCAAAGCTAACAATCCATATACATGATCAAAACCAAGAAAGAAGTTGTTTTCTTATAGAATAATTGGTTTCAGAGCACAATCTCACAAAGTTTTGGTAAGATTTCTCAATGAAACTATAAAGTTGCAATTACCAAAGTTATTCAAAATTGTCAAAATGAGTTGCATGTAGTAGCAAATGTTGTTTCTAAGTGAGATGGGGTTTTAGAGCAAATTTGTTTGAACAAAAAGATTAGACTATTTGATGCTCATTTGATAATTTTATTTAAGCATCTCACATAAATCATGTTGTTGTCAATGCATCAAAACACTCCTATATAATGTTTTAAGGCATGCAAAAATACCAATCATTTATTTAAAAAAAACACTTTCTTCAAAAATAAACATTTGTTAACAACAAGGCTCTGTGTTGTTGTTACAATGGTTTTAAAATTTACTTAAGTCTTTTGGTTTTCTTTGGGATTTTGTTTTATTATTCTATTTGCTTTTGACCAATTGATTTCTCATACCTCCTTTTGTATTACCACCTCCTATGTTTATTCAACTCACCAAATTCTAAAACAAACATTTCAAATCCAAAACCTATTAAACTTTTCACTATTGAATAGAAGTGTGTTACAAAAACATGAATAATTTTTTGACCACAAGGCTATTAACAAGTGTAATAATGCATAAAGCCATGTTGTTCATTCTTGCCACTCCTTTTTAATGTTCATCTACAAGAGAACCTTACAACATCAATACTACATATTATAAGAGTTTTGCCACATTGGTTTGTTTATGGTGAAAGTTCACAAATATATCACAAAACAACAAATCAGTTGTGAAAAAAGTATTGTGATTTTTTTTACACATACAATTATTTTGTAAATCCACAATCTCAAGGCTAATGAAATGCACCCTTCTACTCTAATTTTTTGAAACCTTCCAAGTTGATCTCATTGCCTGATATATTGAAGTGAGACCTAGATCAAATGAAAAAAAAAATCTTCACCCATCAACCTAAAGATGAGGCTAGAGTTTTTCTCTTTTTGTTTAGGTGTTGAATGATAAAGCACGTACAAATACAACACTACTTAACAATTTGCAATGATGTAAAAGCTCTCGCATTGTAGAACCTTGTCTCATTTGCTTGTTGAATTTGAACCATCTTACTAAAATCACATTGACCTTTGTAATACCACATCCTGACCTTTGTAATATTACATTTACAATCTCTGTGATATTATCACATAGATACAATATGAAGACTTATTGAAATTTTTACTTTGCATTCTATCTTCTCTGTGAAAATTTTAATAAAACTCTAATGGTGAATGCGTTACATAGCAGGCGTCAACTGCTAGTTTTTAACTAATATTACAAAATGTTTCACCTCCTTTTCAAAAGATATCCAAAATACATTTTACTTTTTTGAACAATAATGCTATTACGACATAATAAACATATGAAAATTCTAATAAAATTCTAATGATGAATACATAGCGTAGCAGACGCCAATTGTTAATTTTCAACTAAAATTTAAAAACATTCACCTCCATTCAAAAAAACATCCAAAATAAGGTAGGAACACCCATCCTCATGAGGGTCCCCATAACCATCACCTCTAAAATCTTGAAAAATTTGTGGAAGTAAATAGATGTAATGACAAGGATGTACAACATGTGAACACAAAACCCTAGTGTTGGTTATGGGTGCAATGGCATTTTGTTTTTTAAAAATTCACAGCTTATTCTCACAATATCCAAATAATACATTCGAAAGTGCAAATTCATTATTTTTATGTTGCTAATAGTATCCTATAATATGATATATGTTTATTAAGAATCATCATGTTCGAAAGCCTTAAACTCATGCTTATGGGTGTTCCTATCTTGCCTTTTACTTTTCTGAACAATAGTGCTATTAACCCTTAAGTGCCCCAGCAACAAGATCCTATTGTTGGGGTCCATAATTTTATCTCATTTTTTCTTTTAATTTGTATGGTAAAAGCAGTCATGGCTGGTCCCCATCAGCAGAGAAGGTAGTCCTTTTTCAAATCCAACGGTCACTGAATGTAATTTTCTAAATTATAGTGACCATTAACCCATTTTCTCCTAAATCCTAAAATAACTCTGGACGCTCAGGGGTTAACTTACAACATGTATTGTCACAATGTTCCAGAGCTCTGCGTAGCCAGGCGCTATTTCGGCGGCAAGATTGTGACATTAAAGAAGTCTAGGTGAAAATTAAGCAAAGTCGTAGATTGACGTCAGGAAATGACCAATTAGCGAACATTCTGCGAATCGAAGGAGCACGCTGTTCGAAAGTGACCAAGGGTCTGATTGCTGCGACCCGCGGGGTTTTCATCGCCTTCAAAGGTGTGTCTGATTGCCTTGCCCTCTGTCGCAGTTTGCCATTTGCTCCCCCCTTGGCTCCGCCATCGCCACACCTCCCGGGTCCTCCTAACTTAGATCCAGCACATTGCTGGGCCGGGTTGGTGCTCATTGCTGCAATCAGCTCGTGGTCACCTTCTTCCAGGCGATGCGCAACTCCCTCAGGGGAGTTTGAGCTTTGATCCGATCAAGGTACAAGGATTGCGAGGAAAGCGACACCTAGAGAACACAGGTCGCTTGTGTTTGGTGTAGATCGAGCTTGTTGGCGCCATGGCGGACAACAAAGCGGCGACGGAGCGGTTCGCGAGCGCTATGGAGAATTTGATCTTGCTGTCGGATACGATGCAGCAGGCGGCTGCGGTGTTGGCGGACGAGGACGGAGATGCGCCGAAGGCTTCGACGTCGTTTCTGAGTGCCATTGCGCTAGGGAGTGTGGTACGGGCTCGTTTTGATTCAGATCGCAAGGGTGCTTTTTCCTCTAGATTTAGGGCATCGCGGCTTTTAGTCGTGTACCGGTGATCCCGGGGTGAGATGGTCGAGTTAAGGAAGCGCAATGTAGGATGAGTTTAATCGTGCTTGGACTTCTGAAATAACGACAATGCTAGCCTACTGCATTGTGGATTATTGAGAGCGACTTTCATCTTGGTGTCCTAATGAGATAAATTTTGGAGCTTAAGATCTTCGTTAGTAGATACTACCGAGAACATTGTTACGTAAGTAAGGAATGTGAGAAGTATTGGATTACTAGTTTTACGCCATTGGTTTCCAGCCTTGAAGAATGGAGGGGAGTGAAATTGTTCATGCATCAGTAATGTAACATCAAAATGTTTCTATGCTGACGGGAGTGACTATTAGGCATCTCGGTTAGGTGTTGGTTAGGTTGGAATGCACCTTCTTTTAGGTCTCCTTATCAAATGAGTTTGACATCCTTGACAGATTCTCTCAGGGAAGTAAAATTCGGTAAACCGCGATTGTTTCAATCAGGGTGGCAATCATCGGTGCAGGTCGATTCTACGGTCAAAGCTGCATAGCACCTTTTGTTTGGCTCATTAGTACTCTCTGTTGATATACACAACTGAGAATCATTAGTTTCAGCATGATATTTAATTTGCCTGTTGGTTTGGAGGAAGGAAATTGAAAAAAATAGAACGTGCGTTTTGGAAAGAACATGGAATCTAGTTTAATTTCTATGCAGCGGGCTACGCTTGGCTACTTGATTTGCGTTACTTAGAATTATGTCATGTCGAAAGAATTGATCGCAAATAACGACGTAGAGGAAGCAAATGCCTTTGCGTTTGGCACAATGTCCTAAGTATGTCCTTTTGACGATCTCTCGCATCTACGCTCTTAACAAATTGCTTGCTCCTGTTTCTTTGTTTTATGGATACAGAGTGCAGGAAAGTCCGCGGTGCTGAACACCCTCATTGGTCATCCTGTCCTGGTATGCTTAGTACTCTCATACTGATCCAGTGCTGTTTGAATTTTTGGAAGACTAGTTGTGGAAATAAGGACATAAGGGCAAATTGTCCGTGCTTTCAGGACATTTATGGAACAATGAATTCTTTGGATCCAACCTCGCTACCCATACTTTCTAGATCAAATCGATGACTGATGCTTTATGATCGTCAAGAGCTGCATTAAATTGAGGCGATTTGAAAACGGTTCTGATTGGATGATGTTCTTGAAAATTACGGACGGTGTAGTTGAAATGGTTTCATGAAAATGGACATCTAGTAGAGTTGAATCAACCGATTAACTTTCTGGAACACCTCAGCCAACTGGAGAAAATGGTGCTACGCGTGCTCCGATTATTATTGATATGGAGCGGGACAAGTCTGGTAGACCTGGAGGGCTGGCCGTTGTTTTGGAAGGAAGGACACAAAACGTCTCTGCCAGTAAGTTCAGCAATGGATGAAAACAATGATGGGCTTTGCTGTGATGATTAGATTGGATTGTATTGTGTTGAATATAAACTATTCCATTTAGATCCAGTGAAATATAATTTGGCACAGATTCTGACTGCCATATGATGTAGGTGACGTTAGGCACTCACTGCAAGGTCGTTTGAAGAGCGTCGGTTCTGTAAAGGGAAGAAATGACGGAATTCGTCTCACCCTCCGTTCAAACTCCGGTGAGTGGCGTATGGTCATGCTACCCTTCTTTGACTAGTTTGGGATATTGATTTTGTTTGTTTCAAAAGTCGTGTAGACGTGTTCAACCGTGCTGCTTATAGGATGAAGGGCAATTTGTTTTTTGATCGATTTAACATCCATGTGGATCAACCTTGTTGTCTGCAGGTCCTCCTCTGAAGTTGATTGATCTTCCTGGACTAGATCCTCGGACATCACCCGATGACTCACCCGTGAGTGGCCTCATTGTTGCCGTCTTCGGGGTTTACCTTGTTAGCTATAGAGTCTTCAATAGGAGTCTGTTCGTTACTGGAACTCGAAATTCAGTATCAATACTATTAACCATCGTCCGTCTCCATTGATCCTTTAATTATACAAATATCTTTCTCATTATTCGTTATTGCGCTGCATTAACGTGGACACCTGAGGTTATCTTTTCACGATGTACGAACTGCCTTGAGTTTTTTATGACTATTTTTTTTTTGAGAGCAATCACAATTTACATGCAATAGTCATCATGTTTGTGGAAAAGTGAATTGTTAATCAGAAAACCTTACCAAAAATCAATTAAGTTTTGATTTTATCAACAAAGAAATTGCATTAAGAACTTATCGTTTAGTGTCTTTTGAATTGCAATCCATCAAGTTTACAAATGCAATAACCATTTCACCGGGAGTTATTTTTCGGTGAATGAACTGCAATAGCATGTAGTTTTAAAACGCTACATTTCGATAATACTCTAGGGTCAAGAAAAATTATTGAACTATTATATTCAGGGCCACTAGATTAGTAAATGTTGGTGTTAAAGGGTAATTATCTTTAGGGATTCACACCTTTTTCTTTGCCTGTATAGGAATCTGGTTTATGATCTACAATTCTGTTAGGCATTAAGAACGTATGGTTTCCTTCTTGATATTTTCAGGCTCATGATCTGGCTGGCAACAACGATACCATACTGCTCGTTGTGATACCTGCAACATCGTGCCGGGATGTCGCTGCTTCTCGAGCTCTGAAACTTGCTCAAGAACTGGATTCAGAAGGTTAGTTGAAATTTGAAATCATTCTGAAATTCTCTACTAACATGTTTCTCCTTGAAGGGTTAATTCAGACAAGATTCTGTCATTGCATTAGTGCTTGGTTAGTTTGTATATTGTGCTGTAGGATGCGGCCTTTCTCTCACTGGTTGCATTTGAGCTTTCTGCAGGAACGCGAACTGTTGGTGTTATCAGCAAAGTCGATCAAGCAGCTTCAGACCCGCGAAGCTTAGCTGCGGTCAATGCTCTTATTTCTGGTCAAGGCCCTTCCAACACTCAGGATGTGCCCTGGATTGCTTTAATTGGCCAATCGGTGTCAATAGCAGCTGCTCATGCTGGCTCTGAAGATTCTTTGGACACCGCTTGGAAAGCTGAAATGGAATCTTTGAAGTCCATCTTGAAAGGTTCTTCATCGGCAAAATTAGGGCGTTTAGCCCTACTGGAAACCTTGGCCAGTCGAATCCAGTCTCGATTGAAACAGCGCCTTCCTAACCTGCTTTCCGGGTAACACGATCTATCGTAGTAGCTGCTGTAATTTGAGGATGATCAAAGAGGAGAATGCAAAGATTTTTCGTATCCAAAGGGATTGAATTGAACTTATTGGTAGTCTTGATTCTGCAGGCTGGAGGGTAAATCACAAATGGTAGAGGAGGAATTAGCAAGGCTTGGGGAGCAAAGGGTAACTAGTTCAGAGGGGACTGTTGCAGTTGCATTGGAGTTGTGTCGCGAATTTGAAGACAGGTTTCTACAACATATCAACACTGGAGAAGTGAGCTTGCATCCCTCTGCCCTTCTTGTGTTACGATGCTGTAAGGCAATTCTATATATATCTGGAACAGAATCTCGTTCATGTCCATGAACGAATCAACTTGTATTTGCTCTGTCATGGAGTGCTAGTCAACCAGGAGATATGGCACCTCGATTCTACCCTGAAATGCTTGGCTTTAGCTCGGTAAATTCTCCGGGTGCGAATGATGTAATTTGTCTCGTTTTTGCAGGGGCAAGGCTGGAAAATTGTAGCCAGTTTTGAGGGTGTGTTGCCAAAAAAGATGAAGGCTCTACCGCTTGATCAGATGTTTGAGATCAGTAGTGTAAAGAAGGTACGTCTGTTGAGAACTCTATTATCTTGGTTTGTATGGCTAAATGATGCACACCTTCGTTTCTGTAATGTATGAACTGACATGTTACTGCCTTGATTCGTTTATGCAGTTGGTGCTCGAAGCAGATGGTTATCTGCCATATCTCTTGTCACCCGAAAAAGGTTTGAGAGCTCTTATTAAAAAGGCGATAGAGTTGGCAAAAGAGCCAACAAAGTCTTGTGTGGATGAGGTGTGAAAACTCGGTACAACTTACTTGGTTTCAGCAATTAAAGCAGCTAATATTTTGGTCTTGCGGTGTATTTTAATGACTTGATCACAGTTTTATAGGACAGTATGTTGCGGTAGTCATAGTCTCTAGTTACACAATAGCGTAGTGATCATGGTGATTCTACTTTTATTTGAAACTTTATGTACTCTTACAAGCAACTTTAGTTGAAACCTGACCTTGGTGTGTACAGGTCCATCGTGTCCTTGTTGACATAGTGTCCGCTTCTGCAAATGGGACACCGGGGTTGGCAAGATATCCACCTCTGAAGAGAGAGGTATTTGCTTGTTTCTTGAACTCTTTTTCCTTTGCAAGGCTGCCCCTCATCTTCTAACATATCTCCATATTTGCAGTTCTGCTGAAGTGCTCGTTTGTGTGTCAGCCAGACAACATTTCTGGCTGAATCAGTTATATTGTTATGGCATTTGGGCATCTTAATAGAGGGTTCTAAGTGGCCTGTTTGGTGTTGCAGATGGTCTCACTAGCCACTGCAGCATTAGAGGAATACAGAATTGAGGCAAAAAAAATGGTTGTTGCCCTAGTTGATATGGAGCGCGTATTTATTCCACCCCAACATTTTATTAGACTCGTTCAACGCAGGTATAGAAAAGGTTTCTCCTTGTTAACATTACAGATACGCAGACTTCTTTGGCTGAAAGAAATGGTACATGCTCTCTTGAGTTGTCTGGTTACTGTCATCTGATACGAGTAGATTTGTGACTAATATGTTTGGTTTAAATTGTATCTACAGGATGGAAAGACTTCAGAAACTTGATAATTTACAAGGTGTGCAGACAAAGAAAGCCCAAGAAGCTGAGCAGTCCTTGTTGAGTAAGGTGAGTGTTTCGCTCAGTCCAGTTGTGTTCCGACAGAATGATCGATTTTAGTTTGAACTCTATATGCTACTTGTAGTGTTCCTAGTGAGAATATTAGCGTGAGTCACACTTGGCATGCGTTTATTTCAGTTGTACATGACTTCGATATGCAGTACTCTTCAATCATGCAGTGGAACTAGTTTAGGTCGCAAAACTTATAATTGTGGCAATCTGGACAGTTACTGTTCGATCTGTTCTGATTGTACTGCGCGTTCGACAGGCAACTGCTCCAACAACTGTAGGGACTGGAGGGAATCTGAAGGGAATGAAGGGGCAAGCAGAGGAGGCTAAGAAAGAGGACAAGGATGCCCCGTCAGCGTTGCAAATCGTTGGTGATAATTCTGCTGGTACGATTTCATGACAGTCTAATTTTTTTGAACCCAGAAGTTTTCTGGTTGCATGGTTATTTTTTGACAGTTTCGTAGAAAGACTGCCGTCTTGTTTCATTCTCTGGATTCTGAACAGGTTACCTGTTGAAGAAAAGTGACAAAAATGAGTGGGCCAAACGCTGGTTTGTCCTGAATGAGAAGACGTTCAAGGTACACTCTTGCCCAAAAAGTAGGCATATTGGTCGATTTTGTTCCTTCTCTTGTTTTAGAAATTATATTTGTTTCTGTGTGTTGGCTGAAGTGGGCTCAAACCCTGGCATTTCTGATGAAAATGTGTTCTCTTGCATCTAATTCAGCTAGCATACACCAAAAAACCTGAGGAAAGAACTTTCCGTGGCGTAGTTACTTTAGAAGAGTGTATACTTGAGGATGGACCTGAAGTGGTGGGGGTTGAGGAGGCTAATGGCAAGTCGTCTAAGAGTAAGCCGTCATCCAATGGAGCGACCGAGAAAGAAGATCCCACGGCTAGTCTGATCTTCAGAGTTAGCCACAAAGTGGCGTATAAAACAGTTCTTAAAGGTAATTTAACATAGTCGTACTCTTTATTGCTTAGGGTGTGACTTTTCTGGTCTTCACCTTAATTGGTAATAATGAGGTCAATAGATTGGATGTCTGTTCTCTCATTAAATGCAGGGGTTACCAAAAGCTGCACCGAGGTATTATTGAAGCTTGATGGTGACCTTGATGAAGTAGTGATTCCAGGAACTATATTTGGTTTTTCCATTTCACTCTTTTTCCTTGACCGACAAGCTTTGAAAGATTTTAGCTGATATATTTATCATTCTCATCTGAGAACATGTAATCTGACCATTTCTGAAAATGGCAGCTGAACATTCAATTCATCTCAAGGCTGAAAACATGGCGGAGAAGCTTGAATGGATGTCCAAGATCAGAGCCTGCATTGAAGCAGCGAGCCCAGGGGAATCAGTTAGATCTTCCAAAGATTCTGGCAGTGCTGTTTCAGCACGTCCAAATTCAGCTGCTGCGTCCTCTGTAAGTGAAGTGTAGCATTCTGCAATGCCCTCGGTTTCTTTCTTAAATCTCCTCCACTTCGTATTGCTATGGTTTCATGCTGACAGATAGAAATTTTCTGGACATCAGGACACATCAACAGTTTTGCGAAGACCATCAGACCCTGAAGAGGATCTTAGACTCATGGCGCAGGAAGTTCGAGATTACGTTGAGGCAGTTTTGAACAGTCTCGCTGCAAACGTTCCCAAAGTATGTTCGATTTTGTCACTTGTTGATATTTCTTAATTATGTTTGTAGCTGTAGGACCTTATCCATTTTTTTTTGAATCGACAATATCATAAACCACTTCTTTCCCATTGTTTGGTGTATCAGGCAGTTGTGCTTTGCCAAGTGGAGAGGGCGAAAGAGGCTATGTTGAATCAGCTATACAGCTCCATTAGGTACGTACGGGGACTACAAATGATTGAAACATTGTTTCGCATTCTCATTCATCTCACAGCTCAATCCATAAAGGTCCTTAGGGCACAGTATGTAGCGCATTACGCTCTATATGGTCTTGTATAATTTGCGTCGTGCACAATATATACTATGGTATGAAAGTCTATTTATAGGTGATAATGGAATCAAATATGATAACACCAAAACACAGAACGCAAATTTACAAGCAAAAATCTGTGGCCAGAAAGGGCCTTCGAGATGTTAAGGGTTAACACGTAGAACCTACAACTCAACAGTATATTCGTCTGTTGGTGCTTAGTGATTACTCATTCTTTCTCTTACTGTGCTGCTTTTATGTTTTTCTTGGGTACAGTGGTCAGTCGAGTGGAAGAATCCAAGAGCTCTTACAGGAAGACCAAGAGGTTAAATCCCGTCGGGAGAAGTGTCAAAAGCAAGCAGCGGCCTTAGCGAAATTGACCAGAACGCTAGGCTTGCATGAATCTCGCGCATCTGTTGTATCCGTAGATGACTCATGTAAGTTCCCCAGACGAGTAGTAGTAGCGATGTTGTCTCCTTGACTCTAGGAACACGGTAATGTATATAGAATATCAATCTCACAGCCTTGTCTGTTTTTTTGATTACAGCGGAGTTTCAAGCTCCTGGTATACCAGAAGCAGATGATTGGCGTGTAGCATTTGAGGCTGCAGGAAGTAGGAGTTATTCTTCCCGATCATCTGATTCTCCGTCACGGTCATCTAGAAATGATTCTCCTATGAATGGCCGAGCTTCACGGAGCATAACCAGTACGGAAAATGGTGATGTGGGTAATGCTAGCCGCCGCACACCAGGTCGTGCTGCACCACCTCCTCCCCCGACTGGTGGCTCCATGTATAAATACTAGGAGTATTTGGCGATCCAATTAGCATTCTCCTTTAGGCTATTGAACCCTGTTACTCGAGGTGTAGAGTGCTCTTGAGTTCACAAAACAGGAAGTGACCTCCACCTAGTTTTTCACGAGATAATTCATGTACTGGATCCGTATGCTAACGGTTTGCAGCTCTTGTTCGGTTTAGGTGGTAATGAAGGTAAAGCACCCTTTCTCCTCCTTTCTCCGTATGGTGATCTACGATCCCTTTCCCCCCCGTTGGTTGATCTTCAGTAACCCATCATTTTTTGTAGTACGGTTTTCCCTAGCATACACACTTGCAATTGCATGCTGTCTAAGATCTTTTTCAATAAAATGGAAAATCCGTAGAGTGCCCTGTAGCAATTCTTGAGTTTTTGCAGGAGTTGTTAGCACAATCGTCATTTTTCCTGTCTCGTTCTGTGGTTGTCTGTTCAAGGCGGGCATGTCTTATTTGTTATCACACTGTTTGACAAGAAGTTGAAGGCAAATGTGTCACTCAGGAGTTTGACAAGTGTGAGTACAGTTTTAAACCACCTTAGTTTGCAAATATTGCACTGGGCTATCTCAAGAAGAGTTGCATGCGAATGTGACAACAAAGTGGGTTCAATTGTCAGGTGTGAAAAGTTCTTGACATTGACCGGAGCCAATAAGATGAATGGTTGAACAAAGAGATGGTTTCTTCCAAAACCTTTCTGAGAAGAGTTTTTTGAGTGTGTAACTCTTGGTGATGGAAAGCCTCTCATTAACTCCTGAATAGCACAAAAGCCCTTTGCAGCCGTATGTATGGACGTATTTGAGCTGTTACGAGGGCTTTCCAAATTTTTTAATGTACTCCCCATCATACAACCCTTCAATATGTATGGATGTAACACTTAATTTCTAGTTGAATCAAACTTCTAAATATTGGTTGCGATTGTATTTGGTACTGTATCTCCAAAGCCCATGTGACTTTCAGGGGTTAACTACAAAAAATCCTTACACAAAATGGCAAAAAAAGGCTTTCTAGTGTACTAGACAACTTCTACTTACTTGCTCTCGATTTGAAATATTTGCCATTTAAAATTTTAACTTTTTTGGGAATTATACAAGTATTGTAGTTTGAACTTTGGGCCAATAACCAAGGATTACAATTCCTTCTAGTTATAGAACGAATGGGAAATTTGTTTTACTCATTGTTATACAAAACAATATACATCTCTGCTACACTTTTTGTGACGCTTAGTGATGCACCCTGAAGCTCTCAAGAACTCCCAACTTTGGATTGGCCGAGCCCTTGCCTACTTGCCATACGGGGGGATTTTAGTAATAATATACTCGCTCTAAGACACTTAGAGTGAGTATACTGTAACTAAAATCCTCCCCAAGGATCAAGGGAGGAATATCCCTCCACCTAGGGAGGGAAACTCTTTCCTTTGGTTAAGAGCTTCTCCAAAGTTGCTAGCCAAACAGAAGGTGCCAAACGGCTCTTGAAGTGACTTGGGAAAACAAAATTGAGTAGCCACAGGTGTGCCCTCCAGCCTTGCTTTATAAACAAGCACATTATATACCGCTAGTGGGCCATAAGACCAACTTTAGCTTCAATCGTAGTTGCTCTTTGGCCAATACAAGTGCCACAATGTCATGAGCTCAACCACAATGGCTCAAATTTTTCTCAATTCCTTCTCAACCCGCTTCTCAAGCTTTGTACACAACAAGATAAGAGGAGAGAAATAAATTAAAAATTAACCGCAACACCCAAAGACATGTGAGTAGAAAGTTCTCCTGCTGCTTTTGGATGAGATTCCAAATAAAGATGCTACACAACACTGAATTCAAGCACGGGAAAATTTACCCATGACATTGGAAAATGACAAGTCTGAGGCAAATATTGGCGTGGCTGGCCAACATTTTGAGTTTTTTGGGTACGCGCTGGACCCCAAATTCCAGCCAAGCCGAGCTTGGGCCTAGAACTTTCCTGTATGGGGGGCAAGGTTGGAGGTGCTCTAACAATGTTATGACTTGAGCCACTCGAGCGACTTGGGATTCCCATGCGGGGTAACTTACATGGCTACCCTAGTACCCTACCCTAGCTAGCTACACTACCGCAACTCACACCTACGTTAGCGTTTAATAAGTTGGCAATTTTTGCCTAAATCTTATCTCGAATCTTAGGTGGCTATCGGTACACTAAGATTTTTGTGTGAAAATTTGAATAAAATTGCCAAACTCTTCATGGAGCAAAATCCAATTTGCCAGATTTTAAATGAAAGTAGCTTATATTAGCAGTTTTTTGGATGAACGACTGCAGATTATTCATTTGTTCCAATTTTAACTATAATTTCCCTACCTGCCTGCATTCTGGGGTGCGGGTCGCTCTACCCCGCCGAAAACAAAAATTAAACCCTGACCTACGTTGGTTCCCCTCGTCCAACTCCAACTTCATCGTCGCATCCAACCGACCTCGTGGACAACCCATTTCGCATTTCGCATTTCTCCCGGGCCATTTCTCTCTTTTCCACCTCGGCGTTGCCTTTTTTGGAGGTTCTCTTGTCTGCCTGCTTAGACAGACACCGGTTGCTTGCTGTCGGCATGCGTACTCCCGACGCTCCAGTCGGGGTTTTGCACTTCTTTCGTTCCGTTTTGATTCGCTCCGAGGGTTTAGTAGATGAGCGATCTGCGCAAGTCTGCCTGTGCGTGTGCTTGCACTATCACCTCCAGGGATCAAACGAAAATTAGGGAGAACCATTTGTAAACTAGTGCTACCCACGGAAGGATGTCCCCGGTTCGCAGTGGTTTGCAGTGCTCCGGAGCTTTTGTCTCTTCGGTTCAGCATTTGGCTATGTTTGTAGGTTTTAAAGATGGTGGATGTCCATTTTGAGTTTGGAATCTGGTCCAGCTGAGACTTTTAGCTGCGTCGTTTTTGAACTTACGTTACTTTCTTCCGCTTTTTGTTCGACAAAGGGCGAAGTTTTGGGTTTGGAGAAAAGTGTGGATATGACCATGAAGCTGGACAAGATTTTAGGGTTTAGATTAGAATAAATAGAGCCAGGTTTTGGGGATTTCTTGCATTTGGGGTGAGAAGGGATTTATGACGGAGAAGGAAGAGGCCGTGGATTAGACCTTTTTTTGGTGGGTGGGTGTGAATTCATGGCAGCAGTGCAGGCCTTGGCACCTGCACCTGCTGCCTATCCATCTCCCGCAACGTCGTCACGTTTCACTCACATGACTGCTGCGTCGTGGGGCGCCGGTGCCCTCCACCAGCGCCTCAATGCGTTTGTGAAGAAATCTCTCATTCAGCAGCTGGTGCCCACCGGTGCCGTTGTAAGTTCTCGGCTTTTGAATTATGTCATTTGTGTAGTGTATACGTAAGCTTCTTTATCTTAGTTACTATCTTTAACCCCTAAAGGCTAAAGGATGTTGCCTACCAAAGTGTTGCTGCATTCATACGAGGACCATTTAGTACTTAGAAAAAATGGCTTCATGGCAAGTGCCAAAACTTCCCCAAAAAATTCTAAGTGACCGGTAGTATGTTTGTGACTTGGTTTGTGACTTGGCTTGAAATTCACAGCTCCAATGGGATGCATGTGCTACCCAAGTACCCCATCCGTATACAACACAAGAGAGTGTATAAAATACAGCAACATCCTTTAGGGCCTGGCTAAATTTTGCAGGATTGCTACCAAGATTTAGATGAAGCTAAAAGAAATTTGAACTTTACAGTGTTAAATTTGAATACTTTAGCTTTTTAGCAGTGTTTTGAGCGACTTGAGCTAAAAGTGAAAACCATACTTGGGATCACTGGTTTGAAATTTTCTGTAGAATGCTCATAATGCGTGGAGCTCTAGTGAGAGTGGCGACAGAGACAATGTATTTCCTGCTCTGTCAATGTGGAGCTATGATTGATTCACCTTGTTTCTGCAGTGAGTTTGGACTCTACGGTTGTTTTGATGGCAGCTGAAGTGATCAGCTGCTGCTTGGTTGCAGGTCTGTGACCTCTATTGCGGACGAGGCGTTGACACGCTCAATTGGGCTGAAGCCGAAATTGGGAAATATTTGGGCGTTGGTACGTGGCTTTTAGTGCAATTGAATCTCAGCGCAGAAAAAAAGTTCTAGAACTGTGAATATCTTCTTTCAAATTAGCTATTGTAGAGAAACTAGATGATTTAAACTTGGAAGATTGGACCATTTAATTACACTTTTGAGCTCTGAATACGTGTTGCTAGAATCAGAGCAGTTTTGAGAGGTAATTTGCGTGTGAGTGCTCAGTTGGTTTTTTTTCATTCACTGATTTTTGCCACGTTGCAACTAGTCAAACTCCTGCTTGGCAGCTTTTGCAATGGGTAATGTTTTCTTTTTTCTCTTTTCTATGCGAAGATTTATCATCATCAGCATTGGAGGAAGCAAAGGAGCAGTGGGAGAATCATGGGAAATCATTTGCTGCAAGATTTTGTGAACTCAACCCTTGCATGGTAATTACTTTCCTCCCTTCATGGTGTAGCAATTGCCGCAAAATGAAACTAAATGCTGCGGGACTTCTAAAACCCTCAGAATCGGAAACTTTATGTTCCACGGGTGTTGGCTAGATTCTGGCAACCTTCTGGTAGTCAGAATAGAATAAACACAGTGATCAGCTCTGGCTGTTGCAAATCTTGGTGAAGTTCAGCTAGGGTAGCTTCAATAAATGGAGGTTTACAGTTGCCTCGTTATCGATACCGTAATTGTGGTACTTCTGAAGATAAGGACTCGAGAGAGCTGGGATGTTTCTTTTGGGGTCTGATCGAGCGAGCGAAGGGTTAAGCCTATTGTTTTACCTCTGGTGTAATGCAGGTAGATTTGGAAAAGCACTTGGGTGAAGATCTTCTCGCCGCTGACATCGTCAGTTGTCTCGCTCATCTGCAGGTTGTTCCTTTTGGATGCATTGCTCAACCAGAAGATAAATATGTGTTTTTCACTTGTGTGATTACTTACACACGCGTGTACATATATATACATATGTACATATTTGATTCCACGGTCTTAGCTTCCAGAAGGCGGTATAGCAAACGTAGGGTTGTCAGATACCAGAAAGCCTGAATTTTTCAGGATGTTGCTACAATGCTCTGCCCTGACTTCAGTGGTACTATTTTATCCAATTGGTTTCTGCTGAACCTTTCATCAAGAATGAACCAAATAAAAGTTGATGTTCTTTGTTGCAGTGGATATGCTTACGTGGTTGTTAGTGTTTGGTGCAGGATTGCTTTGCAAGCGAGGATATGGTGCGCCAGTTGTTGAAGAACGTTGCTTCTCTACTGAAGCCAGGTGGCTTCTTCTTCGGAGCTACTCCGGACTCTTCTACTATCTGGTTCGTCATCATCCCCTCCCTACCCCCGTCATTTCAACATAGCAATTGATTACAGTATCTTACCAACCACTTGTTGGACTTACATACATGGAGCAGTTCTGGCTTCAGAGCTGAGTCTATAATATTTGTTGGTTCACATCATATTTTGGTGGCAACTTGTTAGGTACAAGTACCAGAAAGCTGTTGAGGGTGCTATGAAAGCCGGATCACTCAGAGCAAACGGACAACTCCCTCGCGTCAAAACAGATTTGTACAGTATCGGCTTCGAAGATGACCGGTACTTTTGATTACCTTCCAGTTAAGCTCCATCGTTTCTTGAAGGTTAAGAATCGAACATTTGCGAACTGCGGGGAAGCACTTGTGAGTGATGGTTCCCTTCTGTGTGTAGGGAATGGATCTCGCCTGCGTGTATTACCCTGAAAACAAGAGCATGTCTCTATTGAAGAGCATGTCAGCACCTCCTGTTCTCTTTGCACCCTAGTTTTCATTCACGGTTGTTGGAGGTAGACCCCTTATGCCTATCTTAGGTTGGCTTCGTGCAAGAACGTACGGGGCGTCACGTACTGTTGATCCCCCCCCTCCACGGTGTATCTTGAATACATCTTGGTCTAGCAGGTTCGATGGCGACAGATCGAAGAATTCTCATTCTTTGGTTTGCCTGCGGCGTCAGTAGGCAGTCATTGGTTTTATTAGTTGAAAATATTCAAATCTGCAGATTTCAATCAAGGCTGACGATCTCATTTTTCGCCTGCAGGTTTAACCAATATGGATCCAGATATCAGTTACGCTTTACCGATGACACGGTACCACCTCAACCGCAGATCCTGGTTCATTTCCCGAGCCTGATAAGGTGCTTCTACTTGCAGTCTTTAATATGCAGGGAGTGAAACATCGAAGTTTCTGATTCATTTCTGCACTTTTTTAATACGAGGGGAGTTACCAAGAGTTTTTTGCTTTTGGATCTAATGTATGCTTTCCATCCTTTCTGTTTGTATTTCTGATTGTTCGTTGGGAAGGGGTGTTGCTGGAGGTATTTGACCTGATTATTTTCTTCTGGTTTTCTCAGACTCGCAGAAGAGCTGGGTTTGGAGTTTGTGGAGATTCAGAACCTGACTGAATTCTACGAGGATTACCGGTATTTATCTTTCTGAGCATTTATTAAGCGTTGATCGAAAATTGAATATGCTTTTCCACTTAGTTATTTAGATGTTGGCAGAGTCATACTGTAGGGGAGCTTAGTATACTTACAAAAATCAAAGGTCAGAGTGAGATCAATCTTTAGAGGACCTCTCTCTCATACATTTTGTTAATTTAGACCCTTATCAGACTCTTATTGTTTCGTTCCGTAAGGTCTGTGATTCTGGGGGACTCTAAAGTAGGACAGATGCTCACTCCCCGACTTTACGTAGACCCACATTTTCAAATTGCATTGTATTGTAAGAATCCGAGATTTTGAGAAGCGTGACTGAGAGATGGATTGTGCGTGATTCCACGCGACTCTGGCAGTGTTCCATTTGCAGAAACCCTTCAGAACAGCTGTGGCACCTTGGTTGACGGTAAAGGAAATCCAGTTGTGGATGGGAAGTCTCGCCTTTCGCCCATTGCCCAGGACGTGCTGAGTACGTCCCTCTCGTGAATTTCTGCTTTAGTCTTTTCTTTCTCTTGTCAGATAGACTCATTTTATTCCCGTCTGGTGTTCCGAAAAGCTGCTATTGAATGTGCACCAGTGTTCTTAGTTCCTGTAGCATTTTACACACGTACTTGCGTAAGTCTGTTGTTTAACTGCACTTTTTTTCCTACAGGTCTGTACACGACCTTTATCTTCAAAAAGCCCGATCCCGAGCAACGTTTGAGAGCTCTAAAGCGAGCCGCTTCTTTTGTACCTACTTCTGCACCGACGCCTCCTTTGGCTGATGTCAAGAAGCACAAGAAATCTAGTTCTGCTCTTCCTGTTCGTGTTCCTTTTGCACAAGAGGATCTGCCCTCGAAGAAGCGAAGGCTCTCGGCCTCTCCAGCCATCGCCACTTCGAATGGTTCTAAGTTGCAAGAGAAACAGGAGAAGACTCCCAGCAAAGCGAAACCTGAAGCTGTCTCCAGGAGCGAATCAGGTCGCTCTTTCGCAATCCCAGAATCTAGGGGTCTTCCACCCATACAGAAAATTGAGAGCCCAAGCACAATCAAGCCAAGAGCACCTGGAGGCCAGAGATCTGAAAGTCCAAGTGCAAGCAAGCCTCCAACATCAGGAGACCAGAGATTGGAAAGCCCAAAGCCTAAAGGAGTAGAAGGAGAGCAGAGAACGGAAAGTCCGAACTTGAAGATCCAGGAGTTGAAGGTGGAGGAGGGATCTAAGAGCAACATACACGGAAGCTCTGACCCTGATGTAGATAGGCCGAGCCCCAGTGGATTGCGTTCTGAGAGCTCCCAGAGAAATGATACTCTAAAGCTTGAAGAATCTGGGCGACCAAAGACTGAAAGTGCTCCATTGCAGGAACCAGTGAAGAAAAGACGAGTGTCGAGGTGGTCTAGTGAATATGTTCCGAAGAAGAATGCTTTATCAGCAGAGCACCTGTCGAGAGTTGATATTACTCCAAGTACGGCACAGGTTGGTAATGATGCAGCTGAGATCAGAGGTTATTCTGGGCCGAAGGAAGGTGCAACTAATAATAGTACATCTCAGTACGATGCAAGATACAAATATAACTCAATCAGAGAGCCCAGCAGACCCTCGAGAAGCTCATTTCCGAGGAACGGTCCACTTCTTAAACAAGAGCACAAGAACGGGCAAGAACGCACACCCAATCACGAAGAGAACCCAGCGCCGAGGCTAGCAGAGCGCGAACCACAGGTCAAGGAAGAAGGTGAAATAGTTCCAGAGCCTCCTGTTGTTCCCGAGACCTCCAGCCCAAAGAGGGATAGGCTCGTGGCTATTGCGATTCATTACGAAAGACGTGTTGTACAGAGGACACAAATCTCAGAAACTGCAAGTCGCAACTTCTTAGGAAGTGGTGGACGTGAAGCCCGGCTTGAGGCAGGTACTACCTCGAACATTGACAGCCAAGCTAACCCTGCAATTGAGGAGGAACCTGACCGCCCATCTGAGAGAGGTGAAGATTTGACTGTAGCTGCTCAGCCCCTGGAAGAGTCCATTCAGGAGACCAAACCTACGATATCCGAAGTTGCTGTTGAGAGTACAACTGACCAGGCAAAGCATTATTCTGCGGAACCTCCAACCGCTGAAGCTGGCAATCTACAGAACATCGAACCCAAGAATGAGAGCCCGAACGCAAAATCTGAAAGGAAAGATGTTAATGTGGATGTGTTGATGGAGAGAACTTCGAGTCAGAGCCAAGGAGGAGTTGATGCTGCAGCTACTTGTGCAACTGGAGAGAGAATGGCAGACGTAGACAAAGAGCCGACGATGATGAACGAAGGTGCTGCTGCACCGACTGAACCATCGCCTCATAAGAGAGTCTCTGACGTGGATTTTGAGAAAGGCTCCAAGTTGAGCCGAGACAGTCCCGCGGCTGCTGCAGAGCACTATTCCAAGGTAGAGCCCTCTCAGAAGAGAGAGGAGCCTTCTTCTGACACGGGCAAGAACAATCCTCCGCGACAGAGCTCAGGACAGGGATCCAGGCGAGACTTCGAGCCAGCCTGGGAAACCAAGCCCCAGCGGTACACACTCAGACGTGCAGCATCAATGAATGAAGGAGCTTTGGAGTCGTCGTTGAGTCCGCAGTTGTGGTCGAATAGAGGAGGAGCCTACGCTGGGAAGGTGAGTAACAGAGACCAACAACAAGGAAGAGGACCTGTGTTTCACCCTCGAAATCCGTATGTGAATCCGGTCGCTGGATTTGGTGGTGCACCTCGACCTCCTCTTCGAGCAGTGGAGAGAGGAAGAGTACCACCTGGTGCAGTCGCTCCTTTGCAAGTTGGGTTGCCCGGATTGCTAGGAGCCGCTCCGTCACCGATTTTTGGAGACCGAGGCATACCAGGCGACAGAAGGTTTGACACTATGGGCCCTCCCGAAGTTAGCCGTGGGTATAGTCCATCCCCAAACCGGGGGCCTCGCTCCATTCGTGGCTCTTTGTACAATGACAGAGTTGGTGCCGCTGCAGGCCCAAGAGGACCATCGGAGTACCCCGGAGAGGGCTCATACTCTGCTGCCAGTAATGGACTTGGAGCCCCCTGGGATGACCACTTCCAAGGTGACGGCCACTTCCAAGGTGACGGCCGAACCAGAAACCGGTGATCGACATAGCGTTTGTGGTTATTTTCGTTGTGATCTAGCCTTTCAGGTTTCCAGGTTCAGGAGCTCTTGTGGACCTCTGAGCTTTCGTTTGCAGACTAAAATTGATTACTACCATGAGAACATCACGCTGCCATTGCTGTGTCAATGGACCTTGGGTTATAGACATTTGTGATTTGGCGTCTATGTGAGCAACTTTGTAAAGAGTCTCCAACTCTTTCGGCGGGTTGAGGCTGAAGCAGCGCCATGTGTGGCCACAGTTACAGCCTTACAGGACATCCATTGAATTACTAATTCAAGAATGTTGAACCTTCCAAAATGGCTGTGTACCTTCACAACAAGGATGAATCTTGAGTCCAGATTTCTACGATTGCCATTTCCTTTTGCATCTGTGCTTCAAAAGTAAGGATTTTTGTAATTTATATTTCAGACATTCAAACTCCTCCGATGCGTCTCTTTATGATAAGGCTCGCGATTGGAACATTGTCTACGTGTATTTACCTTGAATTCCAAGCAGTTCATGACTATGAGATGTTGACCATTATGCTTGGCACGTCAGACATCGCATTTTGAATCGATGAGTGCTATTCTGTAATTCTTAGTGAAGACTCAAGTAAACGGATCAAACTATTACTTTTTCTATGTATGCTCCAGACTCTGATCAAGCAAACGAAATCCTTGAAAATGGCTGTAGCATTTTATAAGCTCTTTCGTTTGCTTGGACAAACATTCGGTACTGCACAGAAACTTGAGATCCAGCTCAAATTATCTACCTACTTTTTGAAGAAAAAACGATTTATGGCAGCGACAGTAAATTGCAGCTATACAGTCTACCTCGTGGGGCCCCCTGGTGATTTGGTGCTTCGAATCTTAACAGAAAGCCAAAAATAGGATTCACGTTCCCCTTTCTGGAATCTAAATTTGGCATAAAAATGCCGCACCAACGAAGATTGAAAGGAGAAATAAAGCAGGAGAAGCAAGCATCGAAAGTGTCAGACCTAGACTAAGCTAGAGAGAAGAGAGAGAGAGAAAGGGAGAGGAGGGCCAGCCAAATCAGTCTGCGTATCTTTTGTAGCGCCGTGAACACTCCCCTTGAAGTGAACAGTGTTTTTGTATGTTGTGAGTTCATTTCCACTTCCGGATTTTGAGGAGTTCACGGGATGTTGTCTCCTGTTTTTTCTCCTCAGTCGCCATCGCCATCACTGTTGTAAAATTCTGAAACCGAGTACAATGTTGTATGGCTTCTTCGGAATATTTTCTGTTTGCGGGTTTAGGTGAAGATCGACGCTGAGCTGACGAGGAAAAAATAACCAGGTATGTGGAATTTGCGAGGCATGGCGAAGTGAGAGGAGGAGGGGCCAGAGAGAGAGATCTTTTGGGAGCTGTTGGAAGGAGCGTGGAGGGAAAGAGAGAAAAAGAGAAAAGGAGGATGCAAAATTTGAAGAGATTTGGGTTCATTGCGCTTTTTTTTATTGCAGCAAGTTTCGTTTACTTTCGGAGTGGCCGGGTTGCGGAATAGCTGCATTGGAAATGGCTCCAGACGAATCTGGGTCGAGGAAACGGAATCCCCAATTGTCTAGGTCTTGTTGAGAGAGCTTTCTGCACGAATGATCAATTCTGTGCGCACATTGATAAGAAGAAAGTACGGCACTAGATCACTCACTTCGTTTATAGGTTTTTGAGTCGCCAAGCCCTTGAGCTCTCATCGTCTCTGTGGTTTTAAGTTTTTCTTGGTTGCTGATTCTTCGACATTTTTGTACTCGATCTGCCCCCCAATGCAACTTGCAAAGTTCACAACGTGGGTCCCTGTTTTTTGCTTTCTTGGAATTGTTTCCCTCCTGTGGAGCTTCTCGATCGTTAATTTGTGGCACCTTCTGAAAATGTGCAAATCGCGGAGTGCGTAACATTCTTGAGCCAGTTGAGAGATTAGCCTTCAAAAATCTTGAGCGGAGCCATAAGAATGGTAGTGTAGAGGAACGATGTCATAATCACGTGGCTTGGAGAGAGTGAAGGAGAAATTGTAGGAGCCTATAAGAATCTTTGTGCGCTATGAAGATTCATCTAGAAAATAGGTTTTGTAGGCCATTTTACGAATGTTACGAAGATTGTGATAATTTTCTATTAGAAGCATATGAAATCCTTCTAGGTTTTCCTGTTGAAATAGACATGGGTTTTCTTGTTGATTGATTCGTAGATCGTCTAGAGATGTGGATTGAAGGTCTAAATTCAACAACAAATCTCTGTCACCCTTGGGATTATCTGTCATTCAAACATTGCAGTGTGGTTCAATGTTCACATTTCTGTTTTTTTCTTTGAAGGTCGAGAGAGATGAACTCTGGCTCGGAAAAGAATCGAGGGATGTGCTCCTAGTGGACGAGTCGGTAGTCAACATGCTTCCGGTGGGTGTATCTCCTCAAAGTACTAATCATGTGATGACATTAGTCTTCAAAGTACCAATCATGTGATGACATTAGTCTAGAGCAACATAGGATTGCGTGACTGAATTTGGTGTAAGTTTCGCCTGTTTGATTGCAGCACTCTGCAAATGGAGATGGAGGCACGGCCTTGGGGCTTGCGCGGATAAAGCTCCATGAAATATTGCCAGAAGATGGTGCAGCCTCGGCAGTGTACACTCGAGCAGTGGAGAAGTTGTCACTCTCCTTGGCTCGAAACAACGCTGCCATAATTGAATTGAATTCGGACGAAGCAGCCATTGTGCACTGTGCTCTTGAATCTGCAAAGCTTTACTTTCGGACTCGAGCACACACTGCGTCTTTTTGGAACGCATCAGATTGGCTCAAGCTTTCGGGTTACTTGGCTGCTCCTGCGAGGGACATGTACTTTTACCGGGCCGGAAGGTAAAGTACTCCTAAACCCTAAACCTGCATGTATCTCTTTGCGGTTTTAAACGCTTGCAAGTGCATGACAGGACCAGAATAAGAGTTGTGTGCATAAAATTCCATGACAAAGATAACGTTGAACTGGTATATAGCAAGTGTCTTCATATCTCTGCGAGGCTGCAATTCAAGATATGAAAGTGTTGTTTTGGCTTGCAGAACTTTAGGAGGTGAAGAAACTGAGCCGCCGCCGCCATGCA
Source organism: Ulota crispa (assembly GCA_963920765.1). Taxonomy (NCBI): domain Eukaryota; kingdom Viridiplantae; phylum Streptophyta; class Bryopsida; order Orthotrichales; family Orthotrichaceae; genus Ulota; species Ulota crispa. Next base: position 17,713,923 of record OY987243.1, on the reverse strand, counting down.
TGCCTGAGGTTTTTCGGTGTTTGGGGAAGGCCTCACGTGCTTCTTTGAGTGGAATTGCTCGTCATCTTCGACTTCGTGGAGAGTACTTACAATTGCATTGATCATCACTGTGATTTCTATCTATCTTTTGGATGTTAGGAATGTTTCTTTCAATATGCATCAGCATGCAATTTGCTTTCGATTCCTCGTCCAGATCTGAGTGTTTGTGTGAGTATGATAGTCCTTCTAGAACAATAGTACATCTTATAACGTAAAGAACACTGCGAGGACTCAAGGGAAATGCTTAATGATTGTGATGTTCTTGCAACTCAACACCGTGGGTGTGCGGTGTGTGAAGTGACTGTTACCTACAAACCTATTTGAGCATGCAAATTAAATATGATGTTGACATATCTCAAGATGTCTATTCACCCCTGCTTGATGTAACTTGGTTTCAATGTTTGCTGTTTGTTTACAAAACTTGCACTTATTTGCTGATTTGAGCTGCCATATGACAGCACGTTTGCTCAGCTGCTGGACGACTCTCCTCTTGGGACGGGAGAAATTTCTTCATCTGTGCTGACAGCTACAGCATTCCATACAGGCGAGAAGGGAGTCATTGGAGATTCTGGTGCTTTGCAGGAAGTTGAGAAAGGGTTCTTGCTTCTAGTTGCATCTAATACACCTGGATTGCAGGTGTGTGACACATATTTTCTCTTTTCACTCCTTTCATTTCTCTTGTCGTTTACTACGGTTATGGTTAAGTAGTGCAAAACTAGACATATGAATGGTCTTGTTTGCTTTTATGTAGTTACTAGTGGTCTGTCATCTTTCCAAATGGTGGACACTCTGAAAGCTGGTGTGTAATGTTGGTGGAAACAGGTACTGGATCCGAGTGGCCGTTGGTACCTGGCTGACAATGCCATGGGTCCAGGGGACCTGCTGTTACTCACAGGAAGGACATTGGAACAAGCCACTGCTGGCGTGCGGAGGGCTTGCGTCTATCGTGTAGTCCCTGTAGTGACTCCGAGAACCGTGAACGCCTTCTCAGGCAGGTGCGTTGTCATAGAGCCTCGGCCAGTTTATTAAGTTTTCTATACAGTGTGTTCGAGTAGTATTTTTTTCTTCCCCTTTCACGTAGCTGGACAGGACATTCTGACATTAAGGCACACAACTCAATCAGTTTTTGATACCTAACGAATTCTAACCCCTTTTTTTTCTGCAGGACATCTTTGGAATTTCGACTCATGCCGCGTGTTGGTAGAACCATCGACTGCATGGCGGTAGCGCAAGCTGGTCACGCCATACCTGATGGATATGGGCCTATTCCAGTGCACATATTCCTCAACCATGTACTTGCCTCTGAGATTATTCACATTCTGTGAGACTCGTCGTCATTGTCCTTTTTATCCCGCTTCTTTAAAGGGTGCATCTCAGGGGTTTCAGTGAGGGATGGTTGCAGTCCATAATGAAGCTGTGCAGCTTATTGTGAAATTTTGTACAGGAACCAGTCGCCAACAATGCAGAGCGAACGCTGCGAAGTACTCTTTCTGACCCTCTCACGTGAGTGCCAAGAATCGGCTAACTTTGTTTCAACGGTTTTCAAGTCTGGCTCAGCTCTGAAAGAATCCGAGCATTCTGCTTGATTTGTTTCCTTATTGGCATCAGTTGCAATTCTTCGGCTTCACCAATTTTTTGTAACAATTCCTTAAAAGCAAAGAATTTTTCGCTTATTTTGGTTTCACGCGCTGTGTCCTCCTTTTGCTGCAGGGGTACCCTTCTGGAAGATGCAATGGCTTCCTTTTGCGGTCACTCTTATGGTGGCGGTACTTTACAAAGAGTCTACGACACGGTACGGTTCAATTTCCTTATCGCTAATGCCATAGATTTTCCGAAGGAGGAAAACCCTAACGGGGTAGCTCTTATCGCCAGACCACATCAAGTGAAGCTAGACTCTTTTTTTCATGGGTTTCTTTGTGTGTTACCTCTCTAGATGTTGATCATCTTCCTGCTTTTATCAAGATTGCCGTGATCGTTACACAATGCTCGTTTCTCGCCAAATCTGAAGCAGTTAGGTTGTTTTTTGTAGGAGGTAGTTATGTTTGGGTTCCTTCTTTGGACGATGTTTTAACACTTTTCGTTGGTTTTCCAGATGCAATGCACAACTTGTGGGGCCACAGTGGAAGGCAGCTCTATGGTTCACAACCTTGGTATGTTTGAAAGAGGAGTTTACGTCCTCATGATGGCCTGTTTTCTTACCACTGTCCCAGAAACGATTACCTATTTCCTTCGAGTGCAGCAGAACTGTTAAATTTGGATATTTTAGTTTCTATGGTATTCACTAATCATTTAGTTTAGGGCTTTGTTACGAATATTGGTGGGTTTGTGTTGGCAATGATGCACGTGACACAGCCTTGAGAGCAGCGGCTGCTGCTTTTAAACGTGATGAACGAATGAGGCAGTTACATTCTGGATCTTTGCGGCTTGCTAAGCGCAAAAGAGAGATGGGAGAGCAAGTTGACATGGACGGATTGAAATTACCTGAAAAGGTGTTGTACCTGACAAGCTCAAAAATTGTTTGCAATTATGATTATATTATTGTTTGAACCTGTTGTGGAAGAATTTTCTTCTTAAGATCATTTATTTACTTTCAGTTTCTACAGCAACGTGGTGTGACCCTTTTGCCTTTCTGGGACTTCTGCCTCTCATAGGAACTTCCAAAATCACCTGAGAAGAATGTCAGTCCTCAAACTGGCAACCAAGGGAAGGGGGTGCAATTTCCATTCGCCGTCAATGAGAAAGTCACGATCAAGGTACATTGTGCCGTTTCTATCACGCTAGGTTTTCCAGTATGTCAATTACTTAAATTTTGACTTGGAAAATATTAGGGTTCTTTCCTCTAACCTAATATCCAAAATTAACAACATTTCGTCTTTGGATTATTTCCTTCTTTCTTAGGAAATAATTGATAGGTAGCAAGTCGAAACATCTTGTGTTTACACGAAAATATGAAGCTCAGCTGTTCTGTCAACCTGTTTTTTGTCTCGTACACTAACAATAAACAGTAGAAAACCTCATTCACTTTAGACGTTTCTGAAATATCATGTCACTTGAGGATTTGTTTCCATAGGGGTGAATGCAATTTATTTTTTGGACCCGCCAGAGAATTTTCATCTCGGAACGGTCGTAACCAAAACTCTCGTTGTCGAGCAACAAAAGTCCGACAGGATAAACTTTTCGTGGTCGTGTTGCTTACAGTTCATACCTGAACTTATTCTTGCAGGGCAACAAGCGCACACCTGAAAAGTTTGTAGGAAGGGAAGCTTGCATCACCACCCAGTGTCTGAATGGATGGTAAATAACTCTACTCAATGGTTTTCACAGTTGGAGGACTCTTTTATGCAGTTCGGAACAAAACAAGGCTGTAAACATGTCATAGATTCTGTTACAAATTGTATCAAATTTCAGTTATTTTCATGTCCTCGCTTGCTCTGGCTTTGCAAAGTGTCCAGAAAATGACACCTCTGCCGTTTGGAGATGGTGTATCTCTAAGTGAGCCGTCGTATGCTTGTAGGTATTTAGTCCAGTTATTGGACACTGGAGAGAGTGTGCGGTTACAATATCGATCTTTGGCAAGGTCAGCGGACGACCACAATGGAGGGGGCGGTGATGCGCAGGTTCCAGCAACCCAATAATAAAGCCCACAGTTCAGGGAGGTGCTTCCTGTTCCACAGGAAAAAATTTATGAACACTTGGACACTTTGTACATTAGGATACTCGTAGATGACGTTTAAGCACTTGCTGGCGACACCATGCTCACAGGGCTCCAACTGTGATGTGTAACGTGTCTGTGTCAGATTTTTTAGGCGAACACTTCAACTTGGATAACAGTTACGCCGCCTGCATCTGCACCAATCCATCAAATTGGGCCCAGCTATACCATTCATTAATCTGAATGAGGTCCTTGTATAACTGCGTGGGCGAGGATGCTTCTACTGTTAAGGCAGTACCGTTACCAGAAGCTAGGGTTGGGAGGTAACCCAGGATTGTTTATTCCTTTCTATTCCCATTTCCTTTTGAGTTGAAGCTCCCATTAAACACTTTCCGTGACCTGGTAAATCTCAAATATGCACTTCTGTTCGATTTCTAGCAATAAGCGTGATTTTGGAGTTATGTTACATGCATTAGCGCCTTTACTTCAGTGCCCTTTCTGCTCGAAGGGGAGGCCTGAGGTCTACTTACATCTGTAGTTTTAGTGACACTGACACGTCCACCCACGCATATTGGTGGCTTTTCAACACTAGGCTTGGCTCATACTGCCTTTTCTGACGCAATTCTCAGCCATTCTTGTCTCAAAATATTCCTGCTTTGCGTACACTTGAGCAAAGTTCAACTACAAAAAGGAAGAGATGTTTGAAGATTTAAAGGTCACCGCTATGTGTTTGAACATGTGGTTTGGAGTCTGGTTCCACTTCTCTGCTTTGATATGGTTCCCTTCGAAGTATCTTTGAGGTTGTTTGAAGCCGATTTTGCATATTGCAGGGATAGTTAGGGTTTAGAACTTAGTCTACATATTGCAGGGATGTTGAATGTTTTAACCCCTAAATGCCCAAGGCACCACATTTTGGTGCTAACAATATTTTGAAGTTCAATAAAATCTAACTAAGTTGCTATTTTTAATATTTTGTATTTTAGAATTATTCTTTTTGAAGTCTAGTTTTAGCATCAAAAATCTGATTTAAAAATTATTGATTGTGAATTTTCTATTCAAGATTTTGTGCAAAGGTGTCCATTGCAATCTTGACTTCATTAGTGTTGAGAGCTCATGAAAATGAGCCTCAAATACACTAGATCTTGGAGAAAATTTCACTTTAGAAATTCATTTCAAAAAATTGTAAAAGAGATTTTGAAAAGTTATAAATGGATTGAAGTTATGTAAGCTGTATCCTTTAACCTCAAAATTTTTTTGGTGACCAACATTTTAGATTTGGCATGTGAAAAGGGGATTGAAAGACTTGAAGTCATTTTTGCAATTTTAACACCCTCTTGATCAAACATTATAATCGTTCAATCCATAAGGGGTGTTGTTGTGTTTTCTTTTCCTATGTGATGTTTAACATATCTAGTTTGAATTTGTATGATTAAAATTCAAAAAGAATTGATACAAGTTATCAAAATGATGGCTTTTTGTTCAGTTTAGAGCAAATTTGTAGAAGCTCAAAAAAGGCCTTGGGCATTTAGGGGTTAACAGAGCTGTGGGTTGCTTTCAATGGAATGTGTGCTGAATGGCAATGGGTGCTATCAACTGAAGCTCAAGTTTGCTAAATTGTGACAATGGCCATCAATTATCGATGGTCTCCAATTATCTCTCAATTTTGGAATTCTGTTGTCTCAATTTTCTGGCTTAAAATCATACTTTTATAGAACCAATGGCACCTTGCGGAACATGTTACAACCAAAGCCCATTCTAAAGCAAATGAAAATCCATTAATTGGATATTGTGTCAGCTAGTTGTAGATTTTAAACCAACCCTAGGCTTTTATGTGGAGGTGGTGGACTTTTTCATAATGAATATTTGCATTAAATATTATAGTTAAAGATGTCACCATTTATATAGTTTCTCTTTCAGATTTTATCTTGAAATACATTTGAAGGCTAAAATGGGCAAAATTCTGGATCCCTTTTTGTGACTTGGAATCTAGTAAACCTCAATCCACATAAAAGACACTTTGATGTGAATAAATTACAAGCACTCATGTTTTGCTTTTGTACCAAGGCCAAACAAATGATGGCCTAAGACAATATAAAACATCAAATCTTCATTTTTGCAAGGCATTTTCTAACCCCTAAACGACCAAGGGGTAAGAGCAAAACATAAGTGCATTATAAAAGGGAATTGATATGTGCACACCGGGGTTGATATTTGCACACCCCCTTAGGGATAAATTATAGATTTCTAACACCAAAAACTTGAATTTGAGAATTTCAAATTTAGATTTGGAATTAAAGACCATGATTTAGATTAGAACCATAAAAAAAGTTGCAATTGAACAACACCCAATGAAAAAGTTTATGTTTTTTACAAACAAAAGTAAAAGTAACATTTTTCCCCCTAGATAAGCTTTTTCATTGGGTGTTGTTCAATTGCAACTTTTTTTAATGTTTCTAAACTAAATCATGGTCTCTAAGTCCAAATCTGAATTCAAGATTCTCAAATTCAGGTTTTTGATGTTAGAAATCTATAATTAATCCCTAGGGGTGTGCAAATATCAACCCTCGGTGTGCACATATCAATTCCCTTATAAAATGACACTTTTGTAATTTTGATGAAGTTTGCTTTAGAAGAGAAAACAAGAACCATGATGTTTAGTAATTATCCATATAGTCAAACATTCATAAAAAAATTGGACTCTTGTGTAATGAATCTAGAAGCACTTGCCATTTAATATTCATCAAAATTATAAATAATCCATTGATTTCTTGTTTAGTGTGTAATTGTATATAGTTTGTAAACGTGAAGGTTTAGAATTGATTTTTGATATATTATTTTTGGCACATATAAAATTTCATTCATCATTGATAGGACGTTCAAATTTACATGCTAAACACTTTTGAAAGTGTCTTTCAGTTGTCATTGCCACTGAAATTCAACAAAAAAAAAAGTAAGAATTTTAATAATAGAAACCATGCTCAAATGCTTATAACACCATATTCATTAATTTGGGAAAAATCGTAAATTTTAGGACTTTCAAATTTTGAGGTGAAAGTTTGAGGATTTCTCCTCAAACCTAGTTTGCAGCTTTTTTTTTGTACACGTGTTCTCACTTGAGAGGAAGCATTTGAGAGGGAAAAAATATTAGTGGCTCAGATTGAGTATGATACCTTCAAATCTAATTCAAGGTAATTTTTTGGGTTTGAGGTGGAGTACAACGTGGGATACCCCTTTTTCCCAAATGAGCAAATATGGTGTTTTATTTAGATATTTTTAGAGTGAGTACCTCAATTGTTCTGGATACAAGAAGACTCTACATTCTCAAGAGAACATAATGGATGCTTGATGCTGACAACAACCTTAGACACAACACCATATTTGTTATAATGAGAGTTTTTTGATGAAATGAGAGTAATTTAAAGGAAATATAACATGAAATTAAAAAGTTGTAGGACAATTTGATGATAGGTATTAGGTCAATTGAGCTGAATTGACATAAAACCTTTCAAATTTGACTTGAAATTGAAAAATTTTATGTCAATTCAGCTGAAAACTCTCATTTTAATGTTTATTTTGAGAGGTCCCCATTCTCTCATTATAACAAATATGGTGTGTCACGTAGTAAGACCACCAAATGATACAAGATAATCACATACATTGGTCCACAAATTTTGATAACATAATTAAGCAACTCAATGCGTTTTTGCTCAATATGAGCTTAGCAAGCTTGCACAATGAATGATTATGAATCTATAGCTTTTTAAAATTTCCATAAATATATATTTGACTTGACTTTGAAGCTATAACCTGGAACCCGTAATAGGTAAATTGGAAAAAAACAGTACATTACGGGACTTTCACTATTTTTGTCACTCTGCACAATTTAGCACATTACAAAAAAACAAGCGTGCACTTTCTTGTACAAAATTGAAGTCTCAAACGGGATATTCGTTAATTTGGGTCAAAACGGTCATTTTGGGACTTTTGAAAATTTGGGAAAATTGAGGTGATCACCCCAAACCAAGCCCCTTTGGTACATGTGTCCTCACCTGAGAGGAGGAATTTGTGAGGGAAAAAATCTTAGTGCCTCCTTTGAATCTGATTTGAGGTGACTATTTTGGATTGAGGTGGAGTACAAAATGGTACCTTTATTTTTCCCAAATTAACGAATATGACATTCTTAGCAATTGCCTCCAAGAATTTCAAATTAATACAGCTATGAGCTATAGCTATGCCTACATTTATTGTATGTAAAAACGTAAAATTAAGGTGAAGTATAAAATGATCCCCCTATTTTTCCTAATTTACCTAATATGGTGTCCTATTAGCCTATTATGACTGATATAAACAAGTTATAATTGCAGATTAACCTTAAAACAACCATGTTTTACAACAGCATTCATTTAGGATTTAAAACTCAAAATCAAGAATACGCCATTAGGTTATTGCAAAGTCCAAAGCCCTTCCATTAAAGAATTAAGAAATTTCGTTTATCAAACACCCTCTAACGTATTCAGTGTTCAAATGGGTATCTGTGCAAGTTAGAAAAAAACCATTCCAAATCAAAGAGAACGGGATATTGGTTAAATTGGGACAAAAGGGTCATTTTGGGACTTTTTGAAGGTTTGGGGTGATCACCCCAAAGGAGGCCCTAAACCAAGTTCTAGTGTTTTTTTGGTACACATGTCCTCACTTAGGAGGAGGAATTGGTGAGGGAAAAAATTTCAGTGGCTTAAACCAAATTTGATATTTTTGAATCTGGTTTAGGGTGACTATTTTGGATTGAGGTGGAGTACAAAATGGTACCTTTGTTTTTCCCAATTTAATAAATATCCCGTTAGAGATAAATAATTAGAATTCAATATACTCTAAAGTGTAACAAGATTTTACTTTCTTTCACCAATAAGGTTGGATCTTTGCAAGACTAGACACAGGCACATGGCATTGTAGTAAAGTCAATAACACCATATTTGTTAACTTGGGAAAAACAAGTGTCCCACTTTGTACTCCACCTCAAACCCAAAAAATTATTTTAAATTAGATTCAAAAGTATTAGATTCAATTTGAGCCACTGAGATTTTTTCCCTCGCAAATGCCTCCTCTCAGGTGAGGACACGTGTACAAAAAAAACAGTGCAAGCTAGGTTTGAGGAGATCTCCTCAAACTTTCACCTCAAAATTTGACAGTCTCAAAATATACGATTTTCCCAAATTAATGAATATGGTGATCAATTTGATAAACCAACAATATTCGACATGCTCCAAAATCTGCTGTTAACACATATATGTTTTTACAAAGGACTTATTTCTACAAATTAGTGTTGAATCTCCTACCAAATTCTCATTAGCAAGTGAACTTCTTGTATCGGGTCCTTCAGAATCATTCAATAACCGGATTTCGATCCATTCCTTCTAATAGGCCGATCAGGTATTTGGCCACTTTCACAGGTGCATTCACTACCTCACTTTCAACGAGACAAGGGCACTCGACAGTAAGGTGTCGCCTCTACATTCCTGCTCAATTTCACTCGAGTCCGTGAAGACTGAGGTCGTCAAGAGAAAAATCACTATATTTGTTAAATTGGGAAAAATGGTACATTTTGGGACTTCTGCAGGTTGTATATGATCATGTACAACCAAGCTAGCAACTTTTTTTTGGTACACGTGCCCTCACTCGGGAGGAGGAATTTGCGGGGGAAAAAATCTTGGCTGCTCATACTAAATCTAATACCTTCAAATCTGGTTTGAGGTGACTATTTTGGATCAACGTGAAGTACAAAGTGGGACCACTATTTTTCCCAATTTAACAAATATAGCGTTAAAAATAATTAGCTTGTAAAACATTGACTTGATTGGTTGCTAAGAATACTAGCTAGTAGCCACCACTATTGCTTCATTCCCTTAGAAACCATCTACAATTGCTGCACATTGCGTGCATTGAGAATCATAATGCTCGTAAAATGAAAATCTAAAGAAAGAGACTAGTATTCAGAGTGACCAGTAGATGTGCCAGTTACTCCTCTCATCACAAAAAATTCATCAGCTAGGAAGAGGCTGCACACCTGATCACATTCTAGACAACTAGACAATAGCTAGCAATTAATTGCAATTCACAACAAAAGTTTCCTAACCAACTTCAAGTGCGTAGGCCAACCAGGTATCAATCTCTTACGTTGCACCAAGCTTGTCTGAGCTTTTCTGTCATATCCAAGGGAAGCCACATACCCGGGCATCCTTGCCACAAGTCGCACTTCCAAGTTGGTGTCCACCATTGTAGCCATTGCTAGGGCCAAGCAGCACTGTGCTTGATTTATTGCCCATTTCTACATTTTGGCGGATATGGACACATTGCCACTATTCTTCCTTTCAAAGAGCCCGTTTTGAATTCCACATCACCACCAACACTAGTCTGAGTTTGAATTTGAGAGAGAACGATTTAGGTTAGAGAGCCATTCTCTACAAAGCGCCACAATAACAATGTCCACTACAGCAATGCCACCTCTTGAGGAACTACTCCTTCACAGTTTAAATTATATTTCAAACTCAAACTGCCCCTGCTCCAACTTCACCTATCAGAACTTAGTAACTTCTCAGAAGCTATCAAAAACTAATCAAGCGTGCTCCTGCTTTCCACTTGGACTTGTCACTTCTTGACTCACTGACAAGACAAGTTCAATCAAGAGCCTATGCATTCACGAGATCGGTCAAAAGTCCACACTGCCGAGATTGATAGGATGCTCAAATCGACTCAATGTCACATTGGCCTAGGCCCCGGCCCCGACAGTGGTGAGCATTTCTGGTGTATAAAATGGAGGCAGCGCATGTACATTGCCTCATTCTCTCTTCCTTCGCTTGCCATTCTGCTTTTTTTTCTTGTAGTAATGCACTTCTTTTTTTGCTTTTGTTTCCCAGAGTAGTGCACCTCATTTTTTGCTTTTGTTTTTCCAGTAGTAGCGCATCTCATTTTCTCTTCCACAGCTTGTCGTTATTGTTTTGCCTTAGCTGATTGCAAGTCCGAAGGAAGCAACGAGCGAGTGGTGCATCATGGCTCCCAAGAAGGGTGTAGCACAGCAGCGTACATCTGAGATTTACACCAATGTCTATTGCTACAATTTTGGTAGATGGGGTGCTTGGGCGAGGTAAGCTACATGCACCATAACAAGCTTTACGTGCAAGATATGATTCAAGCGCTTATTATCATCAGAAGTTTCATGCTATCTAGCCATTAGTTCACAAAGAAGCTTGTTTCCAGTATTGGAATCTTAGTTGCGTTTGTTGTGCAAGTTCCGTTATTCCCAAAGTTGTGCACGTAAACTCCAAGGCTTGACGATCATGTTTACAACAAATGGAGAACTGCAAATAGTATAGTGGAGGCCTTAACACTAGCTTTGATGGCCAACTTAATTGCCAAATGCGCATGTGTATATGTGTGTGTGACAAAGAGCTGAGAGTCAGAGGAGCACGCATGTTTATCGGTGAGTTTCTTCCGACCTCATGAAACATGTGTAGTTTGTAGTTTGATGTGGTCCAACATTGATTTGTTGCATTTGGAAATGGCAATCCAGTCTCCCCTTGCACACAATCACGCTCTTAAACTTAAACAACCGCTCTAGTTAATTCCATCCTAGCTCAGTAGTGGGAAAAGCTCAACTACAAGGTACACAATTTAAAGCAAAAAGCAAGCTCTGCTTGTAGAGCAAATTTGGGGTTCACGTAGTGTTTTTTCCTAGAGCAGGTAGCTGTCTAGGTTTCCTCCAAGGGGCCTCCACGGGTGCCAGCTGCCTGCTCACCCCTCTGCGGGTGCTAGCCTCTTGCAGGGGCCTCCCATTGCCATTTGACCAAGTCGAATGGCCGGATGGATTTGGTGCAATCGTTTTCTATGAACTTTGAACTTCACAAATTGTGGTTGCACTAGGTTGCTGATGTGTATGCTCTTGCTCTTTGATTAATGTAGGCACACACTTGACAGAGAGATTGGCAGCAAGGTAAGCATCCACCATCTGTAATTGGTACACTAGTCTTGGTTTTCGTCCTCATGTTCTCTCCAAGCATCTTTCCTACTGGTAAAAGTTTTCTGTGTGTACTTGTGCAGTTAACACCCCATCCCAATTGCTCAAGTGACCAAGGTTGTACGTTGTGGCTTGCCAAATGCCAAGACCAAGCCCTGCTCAAAATGGAGATGGAGCCTTGGTCAACCAAAGAGATAAAGCTGAATTTTGAGAGAGAAGACTATGTCAAAGACGAAGACCTAGTACAAAATCAAACCCTCAAATGAATATCCTTGTTTTCTAGGACTTCAGGAATCCATGTTGATATGTGGCATTCCTTTCTATCGCGTTGTAGAGGAGGTTGTGATTCACACGTTGCTGATCATCGAGATTGCATTGCATTCATTTGTACGGTTGCAGAGGAACTCCACCACCACTGCCAACTTTGTGAAGTACCTGAGCGGCGAGAGCCGTGGCAAATACAACAAGTTCCAACCAACTGCTCGTGAGATTCTTTCTTTTCATGAGTTCATGACACTTCTTTATGTTGGTCAATTTTCATGAGTTTCATCTAAGTGCTTCACTACAAAGAACTCAAGACTGATGCTCGGATCCACACGATCTTTAGGTCTGCTCAAATTCCTAGCTGAGAAGGAGGGGCCTCTCGAGGAGGATGGGCCTCTTGGAATTCTAGCGCCCAAAAAGCTTGTCTTGCGCGGCAAGCGGCTAGGGTCCATAAACATGAAACAGAATACGAAGCCAAAGACCAAAGGGTGAGACTGATTCTACTACCAACTCTACTATAGAAGGCCCTTCATCCGTCATAGATTCTCATAGATTTTGTACATCCATATGCAGAATGCATGCACACATGCTTTGGGAGCTTGATAGAATAGAGTTTGAGCAAAAGAGACATTGACATCATCATCGTGGGGGGTGTTGGTGTTGGGCAACCTGCAAGGAATGGGATTCCAGCAACCAAGAATTTGACCATTGTCCTAGTGAGCCTGAGGTTTACACGCCCCTACCGCTTGTTGTTGTGGCACAAGTAGCACCCGTCACCCCTCTTCCAAGGTGGACTAGGAAAAGGTACCTTTACAACCACGCACACGGTCAGTTGCTGGAGTTGAGGTCCCTGAAATTTGGTGCAATGAAAGTGCTTGCTCCCTCTCCTTGGTCGGCAATGAAAACATGCAGCGTTGTTAATAGTACTTATGCTTGAGAAGATTATAGCCGGTACACCGAGCAAGCACACAACAAAGAAATACGTGAGAGCATGCAAAGAGTGTAAAGCTAAGAGTGGTTGTGTTTTGATTTGTGTAAACCCAGGTCAATTGCAAACAGGCGTGCTAAGTAGTTTGTGTTGGTTGCACCAGTGCCCTTGGAAGTCAACGAGATCAAAGACAGGCAAACCTTGGCTGGACCAGTGGCTCTTTGGACTACCAAAAGGTGAGCACCTAATAACTCGCGTGGAAGACGCAGGAATTGAGATTGAGATTGAGATTTGAAGGAACTGGTACTTGGCTTGTAACTTGCTTTGTGTTTGAACTTTGAAGCACACTTAGGCATGTTTTTCAAAGTTGTGTTGGTGTGGTAGTCAATGACCTTTGTCTATTGCATGTGAGATAGTCAGCTTGCTTGGAGCCTGAATCTGAATTGGCCGGTAACTATTGTGTTTTGGTGTTATGATGTGCAAGCAAGGGTCTTGAGTTAACCTGGCCATTTCCAAGGACCAACGAGGGGCCTTGGAAGCCCTGCGGCTAATTCAATCCAAGGAAGAGGAAGACCTCTTCCAAGCCCTGCAGTTGATGCCATCCAAGGAAGAGGAAGACCTCCATTAAGCCTTGTTGGTGCTAACCTTGGAAAGGGGAAGTGTTAGGATTCCCATGAGCAAGGCCATTTCCAAAGACAAAGAAGAGGCAGCAAAAGCCATATTAGTGCTCTCCTTGGGAATGGGAAGAGCAAGTGTGTGACTCACAAAAGTTTACTTCAGCAAGGTTCATGAGTAATTGGGAGGAGTGCGGGGGAGAAGTTGGTTGTGAATGCCCGATTCAAGCAACAGCCCACGCCCCATGTCAAACAACGCTTGCAAGTAGCTGTGAAGTTCATAATATGTATCGTAAACTTGTGACCGTTTTTAGGGACACTTTATAATGTGCAAATATGGATTCTTTAGATCAAAGTAGTCTGTTGAGTGCATGTGGATGGAACTTCACGTCCATTGTTCACTTGTTTGCAGACATCCTAGATTATTTAGAATTCATGCCTCTCACTTGTTACAAAATTACAATTGCAAAAAATTTATAGTTTGTAATTATCTTTGGAATCAAGATCAAAAGTAGTGAGCAAATAAAATTGAGCATTCCATGATCATCTATAGTAAGCTTTCACTTGTACCATCAAATAGTGAAGGTGCCTAAAACAAACATTAGGTTCATCTTTGCTTTGCAAAATAAGCTTTTTTGTGCAAGCATGGTGGCAACAGGAAACTAGTTCCTATTACTTATGTGATTTGAATGGTTATGAAACTGAAGCAACAACCAACTTTTATTCCATGTAACTCCATGTATTCATTAAATTGGGAAAACCAATTTCCAAATTGTACTATAATGGTTGGTTTAAGTTGGTCAACTTAATCCCAAAATGCTACAAAATTCCCAATTTAATGAATATGGTGTTATGTCTTTGATGGTTGTTTTTCCTATCCTCCAAAATCAAAATGTCACAATGTTTGGTTCACTTGCAAAGCAGGGTTGCTAGGAGGTGAGCTTGTGAGCGGGAGCCCATGAGCTTGTGAGCCTGTGAGCATGGAATTTGGAGACTAGATATTTAACAAAAGGGCCTAATTACCATGGAATTTAGAGTTCAAGGTTAGGGTTAGATACCTATTACCATGGGATCAAAGGACTAAGACTAAGTCAATCAATTCATTATTTGCATAGACAAGTTAGAAACTTTGAAAGTATGGAAAAATTCAAGGGACACAATCTTATAGAGAATCATGAGAGTTAATAAAGAATTGAGCAAAGATAAAAGAAGAGGTTTAGCAAAAAAATGAAATCAAACAACACTAAGCAAAAATATATAGAATATATAAGCCAATACCAAAAATAGCAGTGCACTCAATTGAATCTGGCCAAAAATGCTAAGCCTCACTAGACTCATTAGTAGAGTCACTGCTAATAGGGTCCACGGATGATCCCCAACCAACCGCTACCATCACATCCAAAACTGTAAGACATCACTAGAGAATCTAGGAGCAGAGAGAGAAGGCTTCTTAGTACCATAATCCTCATAAGCCTTTGCCATTTTTTGTGCATAATTAGGGTAGAAGAATTCTTTATTAGGACTAATCCACATAGCCGAGGTGGACTTCACTTTGGTCTTCTTCATCTTCACCCCCGCTTGGCAAGACAAATAGCAAGTAGATAGAGTTAGAATAAAACAATTGAGCATGTGATGTATTGAATAGAGTAATACAAGAATGGCATTTACTTACAAGCTCTAGTTTTTTGTTGGAACTCCATGGCAACAATAGGACCCTCCTCTAGATCCAGAGATGCTGGCACAGCAGGAGGTACATCCATGCGCATTTGAACAGCCGCAGGTGAAGGAAGAGCCCAAATCATTGGTTTAAGTACTGCCTTGAAAATACTTTCATCTGCCTCAAGAGCAAGTAAATTGCAGCCGCTCCCATGGCAGGCTTTGATGGATGCCTTTGCATAAATGAAAATTTCAGAGGCATTCAGGATAACAGAAAGAACTTTATGTGTGTAGGGATGTAGGGTTTAAAACAAGCATCAAACATATCGGTTGATGCAGTATAGTCGAGAACAACATCCCTAGTGGCTAAAGCAGCTTCTATTAGAAACTGGTAGAAAAGTGCGCCTTTCTCTCTAGGGCCTCTCCAAGGAATGCTGCCATTAAGTGTCAAGCTCTTCTTTGCAACAAAGTTGGTTAGCATATCATCAGTTCCAACATTGAGACCAATCGTCACCATCAACAAAGAGAGGTGGAAGAAAAAATTGGAAAGCTTGTCTTTCCCTAGATCTTTCACTAGCAATGAAATACCAAATTTCTGGGTTTGCAAACATAAGGAAATCATATTATCTCATCAATAAATCCAAAATGGACATTGATCCATAAAAATATAGAAAAATAAAAATGAAGAGCTCACTGTCAGGGGTGGTCCAATAAGGGAGGCTAAATGAAAGCGATTCATGACTTGCCATTCTTTTTTCAGGGTCATTTTATAGGTCTTGCAAACTCTTGCAATACAAGATTTGGATATTTTGCTATAGGAGTGCACAACTACTATAGCTCCGTCATCATGAAGGTGCTTCTCAACAAATGCAAACGCAGCATTCATTAGGTCAAACTGCTGGTCCAAATTCTAGAAGGGAATGTCTGTAGCAGATACCAAGATACCAAGAACTATTAGGTTCTCTGGGCAATCAATAAGCATAAGGTCAACAACAGCATCAGCATGCATTTCCCCTCGAAGAGTCAATCTTTCCCTTTTGCAACCTTCAACAGCATAATGCAAAATATAAAAAACAATGTGCCACATGTACATATAACATGTGAAGCTGCAGAAGTTCATAATAAAAAAATTAACAGTGAAAATTCAAAGGAAAGGCTTATTAGATAGAATAATCACCTTTTTCAAGAAGTCAAGAATATCCGTATAATTGTTTGGGCCATTGCAGTCCATGTCGTCAACTACATTAGAAATAGAGACATTGATGATCATGTCATGAATGTTTGAATCCGAATTCACATCACCCACCAATAAATCAGTACTTTCAAGAATAGTTTCCTCTTCCTGAGAGAGATCAATTGCAATGCTCTTTCTCTTCAAGGTGCTGTGAGACCGAGTGTCCATGTTGGAGTTGCTTGCCACCAAATTTGGGCCATGCTCTGGAACTTTAGCGGCTGCTCCCTTTACAACCTTGCTTCTTTGTTTTGGTCCTTTCCCCTTCTCAGCTGCTTTTTCTTTGGCTTTTCCAATCTTCTCAGCCTCTTTGGTAGACTTTTGAGCAATAATGTTGGCCACTTTTAGCACCTTCTTCCTGTCAATTGCGGCCCTCTTCTCAATTGCTTTGGCTCTTGCCTCCTCATCCAAACCTCTGAACTCATCAACATCAGGGTCAATCTCCCCAAGACCTTCTAAGAATTCACGCAATTCCACCTGAGATGGATGAGTAAATTGAATACTACACTCCAAATACCATCCATTACGCGCCATTTCTGCCGTGGTATAGGTTCTTTGCTGAGCAGCTGTGAACATGAACTTTGCAGAACTAATGTCTTGCTAGGAAGATAAAAACGGGGGTAAGTCCTCCCGAGAAATAGCATGCTTAGCTAGAAGTTCAAGCTTAAGATACCTTGAGGACAGAATACAAAGAACAAAAAATATCATCAAGAAGGTTGTGAAATTGCCAATTTTTAGCAGACATAGTCAAAAAATAAATTTTAGAGCAGTGGAACAAACCAAAGCACTAATCTAATGGGAACAATGATAACCATCAAGCAGATAAATAACTTCAATAATCAGAAAGTCAAACAAGGAATACATCTTCTAAGATTTTGAGCTATATAGCAAAGGGTAAGAGGCAAACAAAAGGGCTACACAAATAAATGAATTCATTGCCTAATGTCAAGAAATGTACTGGTAAAGCACCATCTAAACAATTAGTTTAGAGCCGCTGAATTTTCCAAAATTGTCAGTTTTCTTAAAATTACCCCCGCTTTTCAGGTATCCGTTAAACCCGTGGTCCTAGATTTTACGACGCCACCCTTCCACATACTCTGAGAGAGACTCAGGTTCCAAAGGACCAAACAAATTTATAGTTAAGCTATCCTTCTTGATGACACTTTCTAAATAAACTGCAGCAGCATCCTCCAGCTGATTGATAAGGAGGACAACCACAGATATGATATAAGATGGAATGAAATGGTGACTAATTGCTTAGAATCATTCAAAGGTCCAACAAAAAGTCTTTGACTCATTGATAATGATTAGGCAGGAAATTGAACATACCTCAGAATACCAAACGCACTTTGCCAGAATTTTTTTCAAAAGCTCATCTGGCACAAGTCTTGGAAAAAACCGTCTTGCCTCACATGAGGGCAACAATGAATTCCACCACCTCAAGAACTTAGTCTTGTGAACAGCAGTCGTGTTGCAAGTAGCACCGATTTGTAGCTTGTCCAAAGTCATCTCAAGAGTTTCATTAGAGTTGTTATGGATCTCCACCTGCAAAAAAATAACCATGTCAGATGACATCCAAGAATGTGATGGTTGTAAAGCAGATCAAAGTGAAAACCAAAACAAAAGTACCTGCTCTAAGAAATCTCTTCCGTTTGCAGAATGCGCCATAGATACAAGCTTCATCATCTTCGTGTAGAGGTTCTTTCTTTTAACCTTTGCACCTAGTCGCATAGCATCAACAATACCAACGTCCGTCTGGTCTTCCAAACCGTTGATTCATTATATTTCCA
The DNA here is from genome assembly GCA_963920765.1 of Ulota crispa. Classification (NCBI taxonomy): domain Eukaryota; kingdom Viridiplantae; phylum Streptophyta; class Bryopsida; order Orthotrichales; family Orthotrichaceae; genus Ulota; species Ulota crispa. The sequence goes on along the minus strand of OY987243.1, from coordinate 17,695,741 downwards.
GAGACCGTGATTGGCAACGGCGGATATCTCTTGCTGGAAAATACTCAAATCCACATCGTCAAGAAAAATATTACTAAAAGTACAATAAAATGGAAAGATAAATAGATATTGCAGCTTCCGTCCTCAAAGACCGAGCACCTTGTATTTCATTTGAATAAAAACTACGTCACCATTAGAAAATTGCATGAAATCACAGAAAAGCAATAGAACCAGATAGACGAGAATGAAAATTGACCAAAGGTTTATGTTGTGATGCAACAGCGAACGCGAACAAAAATTCTGATACGTCCGCGTGTCAGAAGTGCTACAAATAAGACAAGGACAACAATGGGAGCACCAGCCCTAAAGGATTTGCCTATGAGGCATTTGATGGCCCAGGTGCACAAAAACAACCCGGGGATGCATCTACAACAAGGTCACCTAAACGGGTGCAAGCAACCAAGACACCAACAGCTCCCGGCCAATCGGACCATAGAAAAATGACAAAAATAAATTAATGAAAAATAACCATGCCGCAAAGATGCTCATGGCACAAAGACAATTGCATGCTGGCCTCCTAGCTCTTGCCACAAAACATCAAAACCAAATTCGTACGATTTTGGAGAGAATATAGCGGGAAGGAAATTTGAAAGCATCCGCACCACCCTAGCCATAAACCAAAATGCAGACAACCACACATAGGTAACTCAAAAAGAACCAGGTTTCTTTCTTGTGCTTGCAATAGCGCGGATGACGATGCTGCTCTAAGTGGCGCGCGCATCTGCGCCACCTGAAGCATAAAGTTGATGTCAAGATTGCATTGTGGTCAACGTGTACATGAATGTGCTAAGGTGAAGGCTCGCAGTGGTGTGGATGCACGCGCCATCTAGAACATGTAGATGACGCCTCATTTCCTTTGAATTAACCGTATTTATAAATGTGCTTTGGTGAAGACTCCAACTGGCGGATGCGCACGCCACCGCAGGCATGAGTTTGACGCTGGGATTGCATCAAGTGTGCTTGAGGTCGGAATGCGTTAAGGTGAAGGCTCGCAGTGGCGCAGTGTCCTGATGGAAATATCTCCATCATATAGATACTGGTTATTTATTTATATTTCTATTGATTTCAATAAATCAACAGTTGAGGCAAAAAGGGTGGTCGTGGTGAGGATCACGGTTTGGTGACAGCGCAGCAGCCATAGATTCCAGTGCGCTGCGCCGTCTTGTCACATGCACAGCTCAGGGGGGTAGGTAGCGAGTTGGCTAGGCCAATTTCCTGCCTCACTAGCTGCCAAACCGTGAGCCACCATCACCGCTCGACAAATTTGATGGAATTTGAACCCGAACCGGCGGGCGACCAGAGACGACCGCTTCTCCAGCCAACCAAGTTCACGACTTGGCGATTGAAGACAAACATTTGACGCTATTATATGCTCACAAGGGCACGTGGCCACTTTACGATGATGTTTATTTTGTAATTTAATCATTTTTATATGTTTATCTAAATGTTTTGGAAGTCTCATATATTTTGCCTTTGTTTGAAAAAAAATACTAAAGATTTAGAAATTAATGGGAAAAATGTGAAAGAAAAAAGGGTTTGGCATCTATGGTAGGTTTAGAATAGGAAGGGGCATGGGCTGATGTGCCCCACCTCCCTACCTTAGATAGGATCGAAATTATGGAGGAAAGATCTCTTAATAGTTGGAAGTTAGTGTATGAATGTTGATGAGAAGAAGGAGAAAATCCTGAAACTTTGATGTGAGAGATTTTTTTGTATATATATGATTTTGAATTGAAATTTAAGGAGATTGTTTCTTGTGTAATTACCTTTCCAAAATGAGTTTGCAAGTTTGATTTGGAGTTGTGATGTAAAAGTTATGAGTGTTTGAAATTTGGAGTCAAAAAACCAAACTATGAAGAAAGGCTGAGATTTTGACAAGCCATAACTTATGATTTGTGTATCATTTTGCAACAAGATTTGAAGAGAGTGTTTATTTTGGTTTTGGCTTTTTAGAAAATTCTTAAACTTGAGATTTGAAGCTTGAACAAGAAATTTATGGAGGTGTGAAGGTTTGGAGGTGGCTGCCATTTTGTTATGAGAAGGCCAAAACTTTGAAGAGCTACAACTTTTGGACAATATGAAATTTTCTTCTCAGATTTTTAGAAGTGATAGTTTGTTGTCATAGCTTTTTGAATTGTCTTTAATCATTTCATTTGGAATTTTATTGAAGAAGTTATAGTGGGTAGAAGTTGGAGGTTTGGGTGCTCTCTAAAGAGTTGAGACCCACACTTTGATTGACTAGAGCTTTCGGACAGAGTTTTATTTTGAAATGAAAATTTTATAAATCGTAGCCAGTGATATCATCTTTCTAAATTGATATCACGTTTCTATGGGTGACGTATAGAACAAAAGTTATAGTTTATGAGGAGGAAGAAGAGCCTCTACTTTGAACCCGCATAACTTTTGAACAGTAGCTTAAATTGAGTTGAAATTTGGAGGGATGTTAGAAGGTTAAAAGAGCTTTTCAAATTGCTATTATACTTAGCATTTGGATCCTTGAGCCTTTTGTGGCACTAGATAGAAGGTTGCAGCTTTTTTAGGACTTGTTATTTGTGATTTTTCCCATTGTTTTTATTAAAACATGAAGACTTGAAGATATGAAGACTTGAAGATCTGAAGATATGAAGATTTCAAAAGGAATTTTTTGGTTTATTTTTTTATATATGTGTGGGATGTGGCTTTGTTATTCCTAGCCGGTTTTGGAGGCTCATTTGTCAATTTATTTCCATTCTGTTTTGTAAACCTTGTTGCGGGCAGTTTGGGTTAAACCAAACTTAACCCCATTTATTGTCATAATGACAAAATGGGATTAATCACTCACATGGTCGAGACTTGCTCTGTTCTCACAATCTGGAGTTTTGGCCAGCAGATCGTGAATTTGATTTTAAGATCCCGTCATACGGACGGTAGCTTGTGTCTGCTGTCTCAATCTACCCGTCCTGTATCTAGTGGGCTCTTATCCCTACCTTGACCCTTATATCCTTAGAGCCAGCCACAAGATATGCCAACGGAAGACTGAAGATTGAAGATTTAAAGAGAAGATCAAGATTGAAGACGATTTTAGTCGGCAACGCACGATCGCAGCAAGACACTCTGCGTGTTCCCAAGGCGCGCTCCTCTCAACTCGACAGCGGATACGCGAGCCATTGTGAGTGCTCAAATCTCCCCCTCAAGAAATAAGCGCAAGCACAACCGGATTCTAATAAAATTAAGAAATGAACAATAATGGCAAGATGATGGTTTTGGTTGTAGATTTCCAATTAAAGATGCCTTCCAAACAATGGATCTTTATTAACAAGCCTATAACATACAATGATGAACAAAGAAAAGAGTGATTTACTCAAGACGTCATTTGTGACTAATTGAAATGAGGACATAAGTAATCATACCTCGTTATGGGGGTGCGCATATCCTACGGCTTGGTTGTGGATGGCCTTCATTCTCCCTTGGGCGTGGTGGTAGTGGTATTATGTCAATCGGGTGGTGATCCTATTCTTAGAGACGAATAATCACAACACTTTGGTGGGCTGCTAGATTAATCCTTCCTATTGTACCAATTTAGGCTATAGTTGTGTGACAAACAATCACAACATAAACCGGTCTCCAAGTCCCAATCTTTTAAAAGAGTACCTTCTAAATTAGAGGAATGTGATAATATCCTTAAGGCAAGGGAATATATCCTAACTCCACTAATAGACAAAATATGACGTTGTATTGTTTCACGTACCCGCTATGACGCAATCTCCACTTCAAACAAAATAAGAGTCTTCCCGTGCTTTGGAACAATTGTTAAGTTATCATGCTAAATCAAAGAGTAGGCAAGGCATTTAAGAGCTCCAAAAACAAATCCCACAAAGGCAAAAATTATCCTTGAGAGGGGGTGCTGAATCCTCTGCCCTGATAAGGCTGGCAAAGATGGCAGGGGGGCAAATGTCAAGCTTGAAGGAGCCGGGTGAGGGCCGGAGGTTCAGGTAAGGCTGGGTAGGCCCGGGTAAGGCCGGGTGTGAGCCCTTCGGTTGAGTGATGGCGGTCTGTCATCGTGATCGAGTTTGTGGTCGAGCTGCTGGTACTCGCCATGATCAGGCTTGTGATCAGCTTGTGATCAGTTCGCCGTGGTCAAACTTGTCAAACTTGTAGTCAAGTTGCTGGTGCTTGCCGTGGTTAGCTTGTGGTCAAACTTGTGATCAATTCATCGGGGTCAACTTGTGGTCAAGCTCGTCGAGCTGCCGTGATCAAGCTCGTGATCAGTTCGTGATCAATTTGCCGTGGTCAGTTTGTCATCAAGCTTGTGTTTGAACTGCTGGTGCTTGCCGTGGTCAGCTTGTGATTGCTCATGATTAGTTTGTCGTGGTCAATTTGTGGTTGAGCTTGTGATCAATTTGCCGTGATCAAGCTCATCAAGCCGCCATGATTGAGCTGCTGGTGCTCGCCGTGATCAAGCTGCTGGTGCTCGCTGTGATCGAGCTGCTGGTGCTCGCTGTGGTCAGCTTGTGATCAATTCGTGATTAGTTCGCCGTGGTCAGCCGCTGAGATTGCTGTGACGGCTCGTGATCAATCCGCCACGACCGAGCTCATGGTCAACTTGTGGTTGAGCTCGTTGAGCTGCCATGATCGGGGTTGTAATCCGTTTGTGATCAGTTTGCCGTAGTCAGCTTATTGTGCTTGCCGTGACGGCTTGTGATCAATTCGCCATGACCAAGCTTATGATTGACTCGTGGTCAAACTCGTTGAGCTGCTGTGATCGGGCTTGTGATTAGTTTGTGATCAATTTGCCGTGGTCAGCTCGTGGTCAAGCTCGTGATCAATACACCGTGGTTAAGCTCATGATCAACTTGTGGTTGAGCTCATTGAGCTGCCATGATTGGCACGTGATCAGTTCACTGTGGTCGAGCTCATTGAGCTCGTATTTGAGCTGCTGGTGCTCACCGTGGTCAACCGCTATGATTGCAAGCAAGGCCGCGTGGCAGCAGAGAATGCAATAGCAGGGTCGCGCGGACGATAGGGAATGCAAGAGCAAGGCTGTGAGGCGGCAAGGAATGCAAGAACAGGGCTGTGCAAGCGATAGGGAATCCAAGAGCTAGGCCTCAAGGCAGCGACAAAATTCAAGAGCCAAGCCATAAGGTAGCTGGGAGCTCAAGGATCAAGCCGTAAGGGCGGCGGGGAGCTTGAGAGCCAAGCCATTGGTGCAGATAGAGGGTGTGACCACCAGCTAAAAGACTCGAGTAGCGTGGCAAGGCCTCAAGCCAAGAGAGTCAGTGAGAGAGGTGTCTTCTTAGAGAGCTACCAAAGGAATCAAGAGAGTTGGCCAAGTGAGGCTGAGCTGAAAGGATTTCCTTAGAATTGCTAAGAAGGCTTGTTCTAGTAGTGGAGTTCTGATAGCAACTGGTAAGCTAAGTATCAGGTAAGGTTTCCTACTCTAACTATGGGCTCTCTCTAACTACTAGGCTGGGTGATAGTTGGGACTTCTAGGAAGTGTGGAAAACTGGCATCGCCAGTCATAATCCAACTTCCCAGGGTTAGTATGACCAATGCAAGCAAAACTATGCTCTCAGTGGTGCAAGGAGACAGGTGGAAGTGCTTTCAACATCACTAAGAGGTGGTGGGTGGCCTAAAACAAAAGAGTGATTACAAATGATTTAAAACACAAAAGGATGAGCCCAAGTGATAAGAAGATTGATAAGTGACCAAGGAGTGTTTTTGAGAGGAGGTGGGCCTCCCTTAATACTTTTGAGGGGAGACCACCTCAGCCCTCTATCTGGATCCATAGATCCCTTGAAATCTACCTAAAATCTAAGAAAAACCAAAAATGGATGAAATCTGGATGAATTCTGGATGAATTCGCTATAACTTTTGGAGCGTAGCTCCAAACAACAAACAAACAATGGCATTGGATTCCTTGGATCCAAAATAGCCAATTTTGGTTGTTCACACTTCCAATTCCAAGCTACAAGGCGTCAAGAAACTTGAACAAAGGGTTAGGGGTGGATGGATGAAAAATCCAAAATTGGGAATTCATCCCAAATTGAGAAATTGACTTCTTGAGGTCTCCCAACGTTGTCAAGGGAGCTAGAAAACAATCCTTGCTTCCGTCAAGTGGGCTCAAAATGGATGATATCTTGAAATTGGATGTCGCGCGCCTCCTTAAAATTGGATGGATGTTGTCGTTTAAGGCCTTGCCGCTATTGAAACAACTTGAAACTTGGGGGATCTTTATAAATCCTTGAAAAACTCTTCCATGAATTTTGGTGGCATTTTACTGCCATTTGTCAACCTCCTTTCATCAGGGTTGATTGGTAGCCTAGCAGGTTTAACTGCTTGGAATCACGCTCTCTGAAAAGTGGAGAGTCTTGGGAACCTTAGGTATAGATATACTAAAGCAATAATATGACATGAACTAGGTGATGCGGCCCTTGGTCATGGCATGGCTAGTCTACTTCTAGACTAACCCTCTCTAATTAGGTTAGTGGGGACTTTTGGAGGGGATCCCAAGTCCCAAGTGTGTGTGTTGCTCAAATTGACTAAAAACTACTAAATCTCACTAAATCTCTCCTAATGACTTACCAAATGGAGTAGGGTAAATGGCATACCGCTAACCATTTGGTCTAACTAATCTAAATCAACATAAAATGCTATTCCACTTACATTATTGTAATATCAAAGCAAAGTAAAACAAAAAATAAATTTAGGACTGGTGCTGAATCTGGGACTCACAACTACTCGGAGCAACATCGTTGCCAACGCTGCTCCGGGTGGCACGTGCATCCACGCCATGAAGGACTTTGATCCTAGCCTATTTGAATACTGACCATACACTATGGCAACATGGCTTCCCACTCATATAGTCTGGTTTTCCCTGGATTGTTGTTGTTCAAGGCGTTTTGGAATTTCATGAACATCACCTAAATGAAATTGCATCATTTTGGTTTTTGATGAATGATTGAAATTACCTAGAATATGAATGACGTGAGGACTTCCGCCGTGGTGGAATACCTAGTTTTTGCGTGGCCGTTTTGGCACACTTACTCACTTTAGATGGTCGCAACATCTCTACAAACTTTGCTTGTGGGAATAGTCTGTACTTCCGGATGCGATAAATCGTGTGAACCAAATTGGTCTTTACATGTGAGTCCTTGCTGTGCCTAGAAAAGTAATACGGCATTGTTTGATTAGTATTCCAACCTTCATAGGTGTGGTTATATAATTCAGACAATTTATGTCTAGACTTTTGGAAATCAATATTGGAGTGCAGCTACTCACTTGTTTATGTCATGCATAACCTGCATGACTAACTCATTTTGTCCTTTTGTTTTGAGCACTATGGTGTCTACTGAAATGTGCCATGCCGGGTCAAGGAAGTGGTGCTTGTCGATATGCTTCATCCAAGCAATTCTTATGTGGTTATTGTCACAAACAAATAGCTTGAAGTTTGTCATATACTAGAGCTCTAGATGTTTGGCCAAGGTCTTGTTGAAGAGTAAGTTTTTAGCCTGCCAAATTGTCTCCCAAGAGGACATTTCCTCTGACATGAACTTGCTAGCTTCTCGGAGCTCATTTGTTGTGGAAATGTAAAATGCTGATGAGCCGTCTCTATAACCGTGGACAAACTTGTTTTCCAACTTGATCAAATAACTGGTGAGAGTGGGCCTCACCATTGGCATTGGCACCAACCGGATAAGAGAAACGCAAAGATGGAAGAGCAACTCTGGCTTCAGTCAAAGGCTCGTGATTCTGGCAACTCCATCCATTTTTTGGAGTTGTCGGAGATTGTTCTCCAATAACTTTGCCTCCTCCTCAATCTCCTCATTTGTCTTGTCTTCAAGAATCATGTCTTCCTCATTGTCCTTGCCAAATTCAGGTTGTGCCATATCTTCTGTTGTTGGTGTGCTCCGACTGTTCTCAGATTGGCTTAACCCTATGGGCATCATGTCCTCTGCCATTGTCCTCTCCTTCTGCAATTCTATTTGGCTTATACCTATGGGCATCACCTGCAGCAAAAAGTTTCAAAGGCTACTATTCAAGCAACAGTATTCATAAAAGAGTTATCATTCACTATAGAGTCCAAACCTAACATGTTTCATCACGTAACTAACGCACAATACACGGTTGAACAAAAGTAGAAGTGTTACCCGGACTGGGTCATCGAGGGGATTAGCGTGCTCGTCCGGTATAGGTGATCTAAAATAGGAGTCCTTGACACCACTGTAGTTTGCTATTAGCATTTCAATGTCCTCCGACTCACTCAGAATCTCAACTAGCCAAGGCGGTAATGCAGTGTCTCGCTCCACAATACCTATCTTTTTTTGTTCATACAACCTCTTGTCTTCTGACCCTGAATCTGGTATAGCTTGATTCCTAGAACTCCTAGTTTGCGTCATGGCTTGCAGTAGCCCAATATCCTACAAGAAAGAGACCAAGTGTTGATATGCCCAAAGTTATTTGTTACCGCAACGCTCAAGATAGTGATAAAACGCAGTGTACGTTGTTGGTTCAAGAGCTAACATGAGTCATAATCCAACAGCTTATCAAATATCACATCCATCTCACGCACTAGGGTGGATGCATGGTTGGGTGGACAAAAATGCGTGTCCCATTCAACTTTCAAGAACATGTTTGATTGCATGGCTTATTTCTTATAGAAGAAAGAGCTTGGAAACATCCTAAATTAGTGAATCTATTCTATACTTGTTCATAAAACAAAATATGTAATCAATGTTTGTTAAAATTGATAATACAAGAAATAAGGGACTTTTCAATGCATATATTTGGAGTGTCCCATTCACAGCATCCTACAAAAATGATAGACATAATGTATCAAGTTAACTATAATGCGTACATAGGAACTACATATGTGATTTAGCATATTTTAAATATTTCAAAAACGTGCTATAATTTTAGAGAAGTGATATACAATAAAAGCTATGGACTTTTTAGTGCTCAAATTAAGGTTGAATGTTTAGGCGGCAATATCTTAATGATTTGAACATTTTTTTAGTTTATTTTTTTCTTTTGCAAAAGCCTTCCTAATGGCTACATAGGCTTGGTCCTATTTTTTATAATGCACGTATTTTTATAAAAGAAAACAAACACTTTATGATCCATACTTGCAGAAATCTCAGAATTATGGACTTTTTATGGCATTTTATCCTCCGTTTTTGGTCCACTTGACCATGCAAATGGCCACTACCAATATTATGAAACTCCAACAAGGAATGCAGTCATCTGCATATCCACTTGTACAGTTTTATTATAACCAATGAGCTTCGTGCAACAAAGTCAAACATTGGAAAATACAATAAGGTCAACCGGACCAAGTAAGACCAATAAGTGCGATCATTTGTGGTATTTAGCTGCATTGCTCAAAAGTACTCAATAACCCTACCAGTGTTGGCTCTCGGACCAAATTTTACCCTGCATTTCCTACATCAAATTCTCGTTATGCTTGTGAACTCTATTACGGAGATTGTATTTACAAAATCAAGGGAGTCTACTACATACCTTGCTTACCGCGGTTGCTGCAAAAAACCCTACTCTTGCGCCCTAGCCCACAATTCACAATCGCTCCAGCACCGGAGCTTGATCAAGCATTTCTGGAATGAAACGTCTAACTCAGATTGCACCAACTTAACCCTAACTGGCGCACTCACTCAATGAGGATGTAAGCTGAACTACGAATACACACAAGGTGACGACCACAACTACTACTGTGCGGGAGAAGCCAAGGGTGTCAAACGCGGGCGTGCTAGCAAAGCGTGGCTTGCTAGGAGGATGGTTGAAGCTTTCAATTCCGAGTCCTCGACCTATCCAAGGCAACAAGCGGTAAAACCCTAACACAAGGGTCTCACCTCTCGTCAATTAGGTTTCAAGTAGCAGGCCTACAAGTTGAAAGGTCTGGCTTGCTTCATATTTTTGGAAATTTAGCGCTGGTAGCTTTCACTTATTACATGTACTTATTGGTAATTGGACTAGGACCCGTGAACTTGGAGTGTCACTAGAGATAAGGTCATTCTAGTTGAAAATTTATTATTGATCAGCAAAGTACGTTATGTCCCTTATTTCATGTGATTTATAAGATCCAAAAATTTTGATGTCCACCAAGTTACATGCACTTTACAAAATAAGCAGTAGTTATCATAATGCTTAGGATTGTTAATTCATAACCAACATTGTTTGATACCTTTCAGTCTATTCAAGTTTATTTTTGCAATATCAAAATGTCACATCATCTACATTTAAGGTAGCAAATGTTCATAGTTCCTATACTTGAATTAACTAATGCTACTATCTACTTGTTTTAACCAGTACTTCACCAATAAGTATGGCAGATGTAGTACTGCAATTGCACATATGCAAAAATATTTAACCACTATTCAAAATTGAACTTCTCAAACAAGAGTACAAGCAAAACCTTCAGATATTTAGAAATGTTCAATAGTCAAAGTTAACACAAGCATACCTCGTGTGCCAATGTTAAGTCACACAAAGGTGACATCTGACTAGGCTGTGTGTTGTCAACCACTTCTTCCACAGCGCCACTAGTGTGCAGTCTAGTTTCACTTGCACGATCAAATTCAACAAATGAAAGCACTCTCTCTACCCTATCACAAGTTTGGAGAAGCTTTGAGATAAGCTTTGTGCGCCTCTTCATTCTACGTTGAAACAAGAGTGGCATGTGCGGTACAACTACCCCTTCTTTAAACAAAAACTTCCTTCTTGGCGTCTCCGCACATAGTAAGCGCAAGTGAAGCAGGAACACATTGCTGATTGCGACAATATTTTAGATGACAAGGTTTTTTGTATTTCTGGACCTTGCTAAAATAGAAAGCAATTATATGAATCACAAGATATTGAAATTTGTCCATCCATTGATTCTTTGTGAGCTTATACTTGAATAAATGTTGTTAGGTTCTACTTCTTCTAAAGACATGTACTGCACTTAATGGTCTATAATTGGTTTGCCGTAGTGATAGGAGTTGCAAAGTAACCTTGTACTTTATCCTAATATATGGATAATATTAACACACAATTAGACCTCAATGACGTTGATACTATATCTTGGATATCGATTCAAAATTACCCTCTAGTAGATCTGGCTGCAACTCATTTGTATCATGACACTTGTCAGTACAATCCACATGTACAACGATTGGCCTCCTATGAATTTGTGTGTATTTGCCTTCTTGGTTGCCACCTTGCCATTGCTGGATTATTAGTTTTTTAGAAATCATTTTCTACTGATGAACGTAGTCTTAATGACTTGGCCATCCCTTTCCATTGACGGCATTATTAAGAATACCAATTATGTAGGTGCAATTCTACCTTCATGAATCCAGTGAGTTCTTTTCCAAAGTTTGTTCCTTGTGCCAATGACGATTTTGATTGTATTTATGAACGTCATTGTGATACAAGCTATGCAATTTGATTATATTCTTGGCAGCGGCAATAAGTTCCAACCTTCCAATCTCTTAGTATTCATTGAATGCGCTTATGTGAATGGCATCCATCTTGAGTGCTTTCGTTGCTTTTCAACTATTTCTAACTTAATTGTCCTATGCGTCAAGACCTTTGAATCTTGTTACAGTATTAGCTCTTCTTTGTCGTGCATATGATCAAGCAAAGATGGCTTCTCCCTCCCTCTGTTCAATATCATTGTTACTCAGCGCTCCATGGTGTTCATGAGTAGTTGATCTTCCTGTTCTATGATGTTGGTTGTCTGAGGTTTGAGAACTATGGCTTCAGTACATGTTGATGGCAATGAAGTCCCATTAGTTCTTCCTCTAGATGCTTGTGGAAAATGTAGAGAGTCAAACCACCTCCTTCATGTTTGTTTTCATTTTAGTGAGGTATCCGTATATGTTGAGGAAGAGGTGAAGTCAATTGACGGCATCTTGCTTGAGTGTGTTCAAATGGAAAAAACCTTGGAGGATGCTTCTATATACTGGAACTTATACATTGGATCATTTTGGGTTTATGGTCTACCCATCGCGTCAACTTCATTGTCTACTGAAAAACCAAGTCGCAATTCGAGCGGGTCTAGTATTGATACGCCTTACATACTTCCTTTGGTTTGTCCTATTGCAGTTGATCGTGAAGACCATGTTGATACTTCAACAATCCCTCCTAGAGCTGTGAAAATAGAGAAGCTTTCTTCCATTCTTGAGTTGTCTAGTGATTCTAAAGAGGACACCCTTTCCACTACTGTTCTAGCAGTAGTTTCAACAGATTGGAGCTTCAATCCGATCTTGATCATAGAGCACTCAATGCCCATCACTCTATCCACCTTTGAAAATCGGTCAAACTGTTCAAGACCTCTACTTCACCCTAATAGTGAGCATCTAAGTATAGTAGATTGTTTAAAGAAATTATCGACTATGTATTGCCATAGGAGTGAGCTGTCACTACTTGATTACTCTACTATAAAATGTCATTGTGTAGAATATTTGCCTCCTTCCTATGACAGCAACGTGATTTTTGAACTCCTGCCATGCCGTTCAAGTGGTGCAGCAATGGCCGCAAAAAACTTGGAGGGTATGGAAAAAAGATACGATGATCATCTGTGGTGTAAACTGAAAACAACAAAAATCTACAATGACAGTAATTTTTCTTTCCAATTCACAGGTTGTATGGATCATTTAGCATGTGCCAATGAAGGTTGTGAATTTGCAGTGAGAACAAGTCATTGTAATGAAACTGAATGGACTGGGAGCACTACTTCTGCATTTTGGATAGGGGATACTTTGCCGAAAAATAGCACTAAAGTTTGCAAGGTTTGCAAGAAGTCTCTCATTTGCTTGAAATTATGCAATGCAAGACTGTATTATGTTTACAACAAGAATGTTAGAATGACCAGGGCAGCTATTCATTTAGGGAATCATGATCATCCAGTTGCTAGAGGTTTGTATAGAGATTTGTCTAATGAGATCCGCAATCTCTTAGCCTCTCAAGTAGCTAAGACTCCCAAAGCAACAATATTTGCCATTACATTAGTAGCTAGCAATGAGTTCCTTGCTAATCATCTATACCATTGTGGAGACAGAGAGAAAGTTATGCTAGATGACAATGCCAAAGGTGAAGTGATGGACTGCTTTCATGGCCTCAGTAGTCTGAATATTTGGAATCTTATATCTTTGTTAAAGTCAAATAACCAAGGAGGTGTCATTGACAACATAATGACAATGAAATGTTTGTCAAAGTTTGAATTCATTCTTGACAGTGTATTTCCAGGCCAAGGACAAGAGAAAGTCTATTTATTCAAAATGTTAATGGAGGGACTAGGTAGCAGCATCGTTTTAGTGAAGACGATGCAATTAGGTGGTGACCTGTAGTTATCATAGATGATGTTTGACCATGTCAAACAAATAGATGATTGGACTACAATGGCCTATCATGTGTATGATTCAGGCTACAGGAGGGTGATGACTATTGCAGCTTGTAATATGTAGTCTGAAAATACAGAAATCCAAGTTCAATTCTGGAAATCATTGAATGCTGACATGTCAAGGTTTGGAGTTGAAAGTCTGAACTTTAAAGGATTCATGGTTGATAGCGCCATGGCAAATAGGAGAGCCGTAAGCATTATTTACTGGTCTAGAATTGCTAAAAAAGCCATGCACAATTGAGAGCGGACATGTCTTTTGTATTGGTGCAGTTCATTACTGAAATATATGAAGAAGTACATCAAGGAGGCATTGTAGCAACAACATGTCACGCTATGCAAATAGTATAAGGACTCTAACACTATGGATGTTGCTGAGACACAATATTTGGCTATTTGGTCTTGGTGGCTATCCTCAGGAGCTGCGTAAGAAGATGGTTTGACCCATCTAAACCACTAGCTTGATTTCTGGCACTATCGGTACAAGCAGTGGGGTGGTTCTTCACAAATGGTTAGTTTCTTACGGCCCTTCTAGTTTAAACTATTCATTGCTTTCTCTCAATATTCTGCTTGATGATAGAGTTGCATGTAGTGTATTCTTAACTAGTTTTTATTGTCAATCCCTTTTATGAATGAATCATTCTCCTCTTAGACAATTCCTACAACTTGAGTAACTCCCTAAACATTTGTCCAAGAATGATGTCTCGGACTGTGGCAACTCCGTGAGAATAAGTTACCAAGTTTTATTGAAAGTCCCTTCTTCAATGCTTAAATCATTTGAACATTTGTCCAAGAATGATGTCTTGGACTATGACAAGTCCGTGAGAACTTTACCAACTTTTAGTGGAAGTGCCTTCTGCAATTCTTAAATCATTTGAACATTTGTCCAAGAATGATGTCCATGGGTGCCCACTATTCGTGAAGATTTGTTTGTGGGCATTCATGTGAGAACGATATCCTATTGGGCCTACTATCCGCATGATGATGACATTGAACAAACTATTGAGAATGATGTCTTCTTAGGGTATTTTCCTTAAAGGATCAAGTTTGAATATTCTTGGAAGAATGATGTTGTTCAAAGGCTATTTGACCACAATGAAATTAACCTCATTTCACTGAAGTTTTACGAAAATGAACATTTTGCCAAGAATGATGCTGTGGAGTTAGTACTGCCAATCATAGTGTACATCATATTTAATCATAGTTTTTAGGAACATCTACTATTGTTTTTGTATGCAGAATTTCAACTTAGAAGAGTTGGCAAATATGCCCACATGCAATTTGTCGGAAATTGTTCATAACAAGTGACTCTAGATGTCTGGAAATCGTGGAGGTAATATTTTTGAAGCTACTTGTGATGATGGTGTAAGAGCATGGCAGCAGATGACAAACTACAGGGCCTACCTACTCCATGGCAATGCTTTTGGCTCTGGGCCTTCAACGGAGGAGTTGAAACTACGAGTTGCTAGGGGGAGCGGAGATCCTAAAAAGTTAGCTAAAGTATTAAATACGTTGGCAGCAGCGGAGGATATTGGAACGCACATACCCCATTTAGAAGGCAAAGAAGTTTTTGGTAGAACTAAGAGGAAGGCGGTCACCCCAATTGGTGACGAGAGAGAATCTCATCATCTTGATAAGGTAAATTTTTTAGAACCACGTGTTAAGAGGAGGTCTCCAAGCAACAACTTTGAAGATGCGGAAGGTGGACCTAGCACTATACCAAAGGCCCTAAATCCCTCCTATGTGGCTATACCTTTTGAGAGTGACTGTGACACATCAAAATGGCACATTGTTAGAATCAAGTCTAAGTCCAACATTAAGTGTCATGCTCAATAGTGGAATACCAATTTGAAATGTACTGCTAAAGTAGGCAAAGGTTCCAAAGGTACTTTTGCTCTGACATACCATAGAAGGAAGGTTGATTATGGTTGTTGTGAGGTCACAACAGATTTCTGGTTTTGTACTGATGACATTAAACGCTGCGTCAAAGGCTCTAAGCAACAATTTGTCATAGACAAGCCCAAGGTTCCCAATATTTGGCCAATACTCTCCGGTATAAAACTTACTCGCGAGGAGTCCATTCTACTACAGCATGCGGGTTTCCACTTGCAAGAGAGGCCTTCGTTGTTGCCGCGTGAACTTTTTTGCATGTTTGGTCACTTTGAGTGCACCCTATATAATGAACTAGATTTGCCAAATCCGGAATCATACCCAAAGAAGAGGCAAAACTCCACAATTCAACGTCTAAGCAATGTCCCAACTCCTAAGCAAAGGAATAAATGGGAAAGTGCAAGTAATGTATTAGGTTCGATTTTGAGAGCTACAATGTTGCCTTTGCCTGCCTTAGGGGCAATTGTTTCACTTCAAACAGGATCTGTAGGCCATCACAATGTTTACCAAATCACACTTGGAAGTTTCCCTGCGTGCATTTGCCTTGATTTCTCCAATATGGCTCTTGCTGCCATAAGAGGTCGCCCACAATACGTGAACTGCAAACACCTGTATTACCTTTTTGGTACCACTGCAAGATGGATTCCGTGAAAGACATATTTATTCATGCGCCTAGCTTTAGCTACTCTGAGGTTAAAACACTCCTCATTCAAGTTGGGATCATAAAAGTGAAGGAGTTGAAGAACATGTGCTTTTGCTAATTGCTATTCTATTCCTTAGTAATGACATCCATGTCCCTATCTTATATTATAAACCAACGTTCTATAATCATTCCAATGCATGTATGTCCAATGGGAAGAATTTTGCCGCAACTCTTTTTATAAATATATATTGGTCTCTCCAAACATCCTTGGTACTTAGTATATCATGTGCACTAGTTTCCTTTTGTTCATTCCTTTGTGGGATATTAGTTATCCTTTTGAAGTTTGAGTGTTTTTTAAATGAATGTATCATGCAAGATCTAAATTCAACTACTTAAACTTCTGTAGTGGTACATGTTCTTTTTTCCTCTTGCCCTGACAACTAAACCTGACCATAAACCACAAATTTTTTCAACTTGCACTGTTGTTTCATTCTTCCTTGTTTGTGATCAAATATCAATACCTATAAGGATGCCATTAATGCCACTCGACTAGTCTGAGGTCAACAAACCTAAGCTTCTTTTGCAAAGACTAGTGCTTTACACAGCCAAGCCATAACAAATTCAATTCCCTCATTTCTAAGGCATTCTCTTAATTTTCTTGAGAATTACTTGCTTTGTGTTATTGTTGCCATGTCATGTGCTACAATGATATAGAGAACTTCTAAACCAATCACCCTAAACCAAATTATCTACACAGTCATGGGTGCAACCCAATATCCATGGTAATAGGGCCCCCTTCTTAATTTCAATGCTAATCTCATTTATGTACTAAAAATGTTTAACTACATCAATGTAGATTCCCATTTATACTTCAAATGTATAGGAATTAGGCTCACCACTCATGACTTTCCCGCTCTTGGCTCACAAGCTCACCGCTCGCCGCTCCCCTGGTAGCGTTGTTGGTTTTGTATTTGGTACCAATTTTGTTCACTTTATTTTTTTAAGGATTTGTACAATTTCAAATTTTATCCAAAAAAACAACTTGCAAAAGTTGGATGATCTCATATCTAAAATATAAAAACAAAAAACATAATCCAAATTAAGCTGCAAAATGTCATCCCATGCAAAGTGAAAGAATTTGTAGATTGACCACATGGTCATTGGCCCAACAATTAAGCTTAGAGGTGAAGGATAACGGAAACAAAAGGCAAAGTTTTCTTTTTTTAAGAGCCTGCAGTCTTGCATTGTCATTGGTCTTTACATGAGCCCACACGGAGGTTACAATTGGTTTCTAGCAAATATGAGAACACACAAAAAAAATTCCTCCACAACATAAGTGTACTCTAATTAGTCTAATGTATTACATTTCAAGCGCATTACCAATAATCCCATAAAAAAACAATCCACTAGAAACACATGGTTACAATAAAATGCTTAGAGAACAGAGCTTGTGAGAAGCTTTATTTTGTGCTTCCATGACCCATGGTTGCTAGGCCCTTTTGAGCTTTTTGAAGTATGTTCCTATCAAAACAAGAGCCCAAAGTTGTGTTGTGTAGCTTCTTTGAAATGTTTCCACCAAATTATAGAGCCCAGATATGTTCATCAACTTATAAATCACTTTGGAACAAACACTCAACAATCTCACATTCTGATTGAAAGATCATAGTGTTTCATCACAAGAAGGTAAGTTCCCCAAATAGATATCAGTTGATTGACTCTTTTGATCTTGTTTTTAAATCTATATCAAATCAAAAATAACTGCCATTTGAATCATGTGAGGAGAAAGGAAATAATGTGTACAACCATGAATATTTTTTTTGGCTCAAAACTAACTCAACAAAACATTTAAATGGGTTTGCAAAAACATGCCTGCTTTTTGATGGGTAGAGTATTTGATGTTCATCTCTAAAAGCTTCTAACCCTACAAAATCAAATTGAATAATGGACCCCTTTCCACTAATTAAACAAATCTTCTTTAAATTACACTTATATGATCATACATTTTTGAAGGTTTTTCTCCAACATAAAGTTTAATGCAAAACTCAATTTTGTATGATTCTTCTCCCTATTTGACCAACATTGGATGTTAGTTCACCTTGAAAAAGAAGTTAACACCAAAATGCAATACCAAGGGTGTTTACAACTCAAAACCTTGAAAGTTAAACACAATTGTAAGCTGGAAACGTTTGTAGGATAGAATTTATCTAAGAATTCTATTTATTCATCTTTGATTCTAGTTTTGTTATTTAAAGCAAAATGTGTTTTCAAATCACAAGGCAATGACCAATTTTTCCCAATGTAACCCATAGCGTGTTTTGTATAAATACAAATTGCATCAAGTAACTAGATTTTCTTAATCTAGAATTTTCAAACTCCATGGACCAAAATTAGAAATGTGCATTGAGAAATGGAAAAAAATCCTAGTTTGTAAACAAAATGGGCTGAAATGATTTTGAATGAAACTTTGTGAGAATGTTTTGTATCCGCAAGTAACAAATCCTACAGTCATGAGGCCAACCGTGAATTCTTTAAAATTCTTGGTTATTAGGGTTAATATTAAATTTTGAATATAATTATATTCTTAGTTTTGGGTTTTGACAACTTGTATTTAGTTGCAAATTGTTAACAGAGTTTTTGGAGGTGTTCCATAGCTCATGTAAATACTCAAAGAATCATCTCTTGGAAAAACTTTAAAAACGGTATCTCAACTCCAAAACAATGAAACTTTTATAAAAAGCATGTTCAAACATGAAAACCTTGATAAGGTTTGCATTAAATATCAAAGATCAATGTCAAAACATAAAGATTGAAAGATTGCAAGCCAAAATTTTGTGTGTTCTCAATCTAGCGTTTTGCAATTGTGTTTTGTATGGTATGTTTGATTATGTGATTTGGATGAAAATAGCAAAGACATGTATCTCTTGGTTTAAAAGTGAAAATATGAAGAACAAACTTGGTAAAAAATAGTTGGGTGAAAATCAATCATCTTGCACCTTCAAGCAATCAAGCAATGACAATTATTCATCTTTGTTAGCCTCCTAAATAATGGCACACTTTCATTGGAGCAAATGAGCCCCTTTGCAACTGGTCTTGTTCACCACACTAAATTCATATTATTTACAAATGTTTCTAAAAATATATTACATTTTGCCTTCTTTTTTTAATTTGTTGTGAATTAGAATTTTTTCATGTAGCACATGTCTTAAGTATTTTCGTATAAGAGTTTCATCAAAGTAAGCATGACATTCATGAATTTTGTAGCTTCAAATGAGCAAAAGAAGTTCAAATATTAATATAGCATATGAGTGTTTTTGTGTCCATATTATAATCTCATTGGTATACATAGCTTTCAAACAAAATGTTGTAATATCTCAAAGTTTGGTTATTGCACCAAGGAAAGAAATCAACAATTCTCTTATAAACTATGGTCATAATCATTGAAAATATACCCCAACATAAATACAAATTATTGTAGACATTGATTCATCAAGCTAAGCTGTAAGATCTCATAAACTTACATTTGTGGCTTGACATAAGGACCAATTTTGAAACAAATTATTAGAGACCACCAATGTACAATAGACAATTTGGACAATGGTTCACTTTCAAATTGCACCTATTTAATTTGTAATAACACAATGTCACAAAGCATCATTAAATTGTTCTCCATGGCATTTTTCTAGTGTTCACAAGTGAAAGGCCACACTATATCATGTATATACAAGGATAGTATTGCACTTATTCACATACCTATTCTCTTTATGAACTTACTAAGTAATAAAGACAAAAAAAACATATCTTGGCCAAGAAGATAGATAACAATTTGTGTATTTTTTAGGCTTTTAAGCCTTACAAGTGGGGCAATGTGGCTTTTGAATTGAAAATTCCCTTTTCTCCTCTACTTTGGCCATCTTTTCATCATTATGAAGAACAAATTCTACATGCCTCAAAAATATTAGAAATACAATGAAAATACATGTGAAATCAATACACGTGGATTTTCAAGATTTGTCATGGAATCAAAAGCATGGAGTTTTACCTCCCTATATAATCCAAAAATGTAGTTATAAACCATAATTTAATTAACCCCTAAAGGACCAAGTCCTTTTCTTTGTGAAAAACACTGAAAATTGCCACTTTTGGGGTGATGAAAGGAATGGTAATTTTTTTTTTTTGAAATCTAACTGTAAGATCTTGCTCTAAACAATATGAGGTACTTGGGGGAAAAATTTAAGCTTATTCCAAATGAAAAAGAGTGAGATATTTACATGTGAAGTGAAGAAAAAGGTTTTTTTTTGTACTACCCAAAAATTTCAGAAGCCGTTGACCACTCCTACATCAAAAAAATTGCTCTACACAAAGTTGAGGTTTTTTTTTCTCATGTAGAAGACCAAGCTATGTATATGTGAGAGAAATTTCAAATCAATTGGAACTATACAACACATGGGAAACAATAGTAAGTAAAAAGAAGTAGAGAATGAGTCAAAACACTAAATTGTTAAAAATTTAATTATTAAAATGAAAATTGAAGATTCCAACAGTTATAATGTTGTGGTAAACAATCTACATCTTTTGGTTTTGTTTTTTTTCCAAAATAATGAATATTGAGTAAAATAAAGGACATCAAAGTTTATTTTAGAGTAGAGAATCTAGAACTGCGTGCAAACAAAAACTCCTCATAACTTTCATCTCATCTATCAAAATTGAATGATTCAAAGCTCCCTAGGTCTATATAAGTCTAAAGAACCTATTTCAGATTTTTGTTTGAAAAAAATGAAAATTTTAAAGAAGTTTTTGGCTGCCCGAGGAGCAGCTTTTTCCATATTTGCATGCATAACTTCTTCAATAAATGTCAAAATGAAGAAAAAAGGACATTCCCACATAGATTTTTGAATTCCTCACCTTCCACAAAAGTTGCAGAAAATCACGCAAAGTAGTGTAGCCATAGGTACATGCCCGAAATCTCATTTGTCCCCCGAAGGGACAATGGTCCTTTAGGGGAATGGAATATTTGGAAACACACATCAACTTGATAACTTTAAGTCATCTGCAGATGTATAATTAATGTTCAGCAAGTATATGACATTATTTACTTCAAAGATATGTAATCCATTAATACAAATTTGTTCACATGCAAGATGCCATTGAAGGAAATAATTTGCCTTTATGATGTAGATATATTAGCTATGCTTTGCAAATTGCTATTTATGGAAACAAGGAGAACAAAGCCTTAAAACACCATGTATAAACAATACTATCTTGTGCAAGATCACTTACATTCTTAATTACAACAACCATTACAATAACCATTATAAGGACAAAACCTCTATTTTCACAGCTATGCTTGAATCCATATTATATAAATAAGGGAAAATTTGATGGGTACCCTGAAGTTTGCGGGTATTGCACAGGTACCTTGATTTTTCAGAAAAAGTACAAATATCTTTGGACCATGAATTTTAGGTAGCTTTTTTTTGTTGTGCATGTCACATCCTTCTTCCTTTGTGAGCACGCTTCTTCTTTTCCATTTTGCATGATCACAAAAGGAGAAGGAAATGGTGTGCACAACAAAAACACGGCCTAAATTTTATGATCCAGGGTATTTGTGCAATTCTTGAAAAATTAGAGATATATGTACAAATACCACAAACTCCAAGGGTATCCATCAAATTTACCCTACAAATAAATGCTAATTTTCTTGAAATAGTGATTTGAATATAAGTTTCTCATTTGCAAAGGACCTCCATTAATCAATACTCAACATGAAGTGACAATATTGAGCTTGATTGAGTACGGAAATTTTCTCTATTTCTTTCTCTTTTTCCTTTCGTTTTGTTTTAAAATGAACATCAGAATCACATAAAATACCCCGATATCCAACATGTTCCTTTTTTTCAAATTCTATCAAGGGAAAATTTTACGGATACTCTTGAAGTTTGCCATACTTGTATAGATATCCTTGGTTTTTTGAGAGATTGCACAAATATCCTTGAACCATAATTTTTAGGCATTTGTTTTGTTGTGCAAGCTACTCTTTCTATGACCAATGTCAAAGTAAGGAGTGCTAAAGAATAGAAGAAAAAAAATGTGTGCACAAAGAAAGAAGGAAGTGACATGCACAATAGAACAAACGCTTAAAATTATGATTGAAGAATATTTGTGCAATTTCTCAAAAACAAGCAGTATCTATACAAATATCAAGGGTATCCATGAAATTTTCCCTTCTATTACCCTTGAACGTCACAAAAGCCCTTTGCAGCCATATGTATGGCCGTATGTATATACGTATTTGAGCTACTCTGAGGACTTTCCAATTTTTTTTATGCACTCACCATCATAAAACCCTTCAATATGTATGATTGTAACACTTAATTTTGAGTTGATTCAAACTTCTAAATATTGGTTGCGACCGTATTTGACAACGTAGCTCCAAAGCCCAAGGGCCGTTCACGGGTTAACCCCTAAAGGACCATAGGGGATAGTATCTACACTGCCATATAATTGGCAATTGCTACCAAAAAGAAGTTTTAATTTGAGATGTTGAGTAACTCACTCGAACAGCTTTGATCTATTCTCTAGCTTCTTTAATGATCTCAAACGTAGTAAAGATGTGGATCTAGTCCAAATACAAAAAAAACACCTCGTATTCTACTGGTACCAGCAGCGCGCTGTGTCCTTTAGGGGTTAAGGAGCAGAATACCGTTCCCAACATTCTTCCCATCCACAAACCGGTAAGCCTGGGTTGCTCCAAGGGACGAAAATGGGAGTCAAATGAAAGGCAAGCATGCCAAGGGGGAGGTGCAATGGGGAGCAGCCTCGGGGAACACGAGCTCCCATACATTAGGGTTAGGGTTTAGGACTCGAAGGCCGCGCGGGCATCTTTCGCTCAAAGAGTTCCAACCCTCCTGACATTCCCTCCCTTGCAAATGCTGAGTTCCCATTTCTAGGTTTACCGGTTCCAATTCCTGTGCATGCTTCTCGTCAAGCACCGGCTTTGGGATCCATCTCCACGCTTCTGATCACTTCATAGTTTATCGAGCTCTCTGGTCGTTGAGTTCAATTCCTCTTGCGACTTTTTGGTTTGCGTGGTCGTGATCGCCCGATGGCGTTTCTTGCGAAGCTGGGGGGTTTGGCGCGTCAGTCAGTGGTGCGGTCCATGTTGCAGCAGTATGGTGGCGCTACTGCCATTCCTGCCATGTTCCTTGTTTCCAGGGGTATGGCCAGCTCAAAGCTTTTCGTTGGCGGTACGCATGTTCTTTAATTATTTTATTTATGCAAGAGTTCGTTTTTTTCGTGGAAACTCTCGTGCACTTGTTTCATCGACAGGCCGTGTGTCGAATCAGCGAAGCTTTGTTGTTAGTGATTCCATTGTCCTGCCCTCCGCACCAAGGTCAGTAGGCAGGACGTATTGTTCACCTGAGCCGATGAGCAAGGTAGGCTTAGGAGATAGTGTGATTTCACTATGGTTATACCATTGTCCGAAGTAGTCTGCAGATCGTTTTTCTGATGCGTGCTTGATCGTTGCACAGGCCTTGCGTGGGGAACGACCGATGCCAATGTCAAGGAGGCTTTCGGTGCTTTCGGAGAGGTCGTTGAAGGTATGTTTGGGCTTTCTGTGATTTCGGAAAATCATTTCAAAACCCTGCGTTTTTATGGCTCTGTATTTTTGTTTTTTTGAGCTTAAACCCTAGTATTTCCATTTTAGGTTCGTGCATTCCTGCACCTGTTAGTACCAGGCTAGTGGAGGGTTTGTTACGTATCAACGAGTTGAAATGTTTCGTTTGCAGTAAAGATAATTTGTGACAGAGACACTGGAAGGTCCAGGGGTTTTGGCTTTGTGAGCTTTACCAGTGAGCAAGAAGCTGAAGCTGCACTTCAGGCAATGGATGGACGGGTGAGTCTTTTTGCTCTGTTATAGTCATCCTCATCTTCTGCGATATTTATGTTTTACTTTCTTTCCGCTTGAACTTCTTAGAAAGATGGTGTTCTTGTAATCTTGACATTGACGTGTTGTCTTCAACTGCTAAAGTATAAGTTTCTCGATGTCTGTCCCAGGATTTGGCAGGTCGGACGATTCGAGTTGATTATGCAACTGAACGGTCAGCACAAGATAGACAGGGAGGAGGAGGCAGTGGCCTGTACCGCACCGGTGGTTATGGTGGTCGTGCTAGCTCAGGTGGCAACGGTGGGGGCGGGGGTTGGAGGGGCATGTAAGAAGTGGGCAATCATGCTATTGTGGCCAAGTGTTTGCCCATTAGACATTTCTTTTCTTTTTAAAGTTTTGATTCATTTAGGTAGTGTTTTACGGAGGTAAAATGGGACCTGTGTTGCCCCTGTGTCCCAATCAAATATTGAGTTCTCTCAGTGATACAGTATGATGAATTCTGTATTGTAGACGAAGGATCAGTTATAAACGGTTTTTCCAAGAGCCAGATCAAGGTATTGTTTTTCTGTGCCGTCCAAATCAATCGATATATTCGTTTGCGCACGTCATGTGTAACACGTTTATGCGTGGTTCTTCCTCTTTTCTTACTAATTGGAAGCGAATTCAGCAATTCTAGGATTGTCATTCATTCCGCTAATTCTGTTCATTGCGTTGCATGGTTATTTTAACGTAAGTTCTTTACAATTTTTATTTACGTCGACTAATAACAAGCAGAACATTTAGTTGTACTAGGAATATAATTTACTTTTGGAAACTATGCGCTGAGAAGCTCCTTCCTCGTGACCAAGTGATTACTCAGCTGGTCGATTCGAACAATGCCTTCAATTTGAGATGTTCCTTAATATGCAAGGATCAATTAGTGGCATTTCAACTTCGCATTTCACTTATCATTGTTAGTTTTCGTTCTATTATCCAGAACCCATAGAATATTGTGAAAATAGTGGTGGCAGCGATCTTAGGTCCAGGACACCTAAGGACCGAGTCCGCAGAGTCGGTCGAAAGCATAACCGCAAATAAAACTGTAATGTCCCTAAAACCAGTTCGAATCTAATGTTTCCTTTGATATGAAAGGTTGCGAGTGGGTTTCTCAGTACCCACAATTAACTGGGAGGTGATCTGGACTTGGGTCCGTCATTCACTGATCTGGAAGCGAGTTGCCAGTGAATCTGAAGCAGGAAGTGACAGTGACTGCATCAAGGATGTTGATTGATGCTGGTGTTATTGCGAGAAAGTGGAGTGAATTTCGGTTTTTCCCTTGTGAACAGAAAGGACTTGAACTGCGACGATAGTAGAATAATTTGATCTACTCTGGAACCGAAGAGCGAGAATGTCAGCCTATTGGGGGAAATACGCAGGTAATCGCCTCACAAGTTACTGTGAAGCTCTGCAAGAGGATTGTATGTTTGGCTTAATGAGCATGATTTTTGTAACTACGTTGTTGACACCAGTCCAAGCAATGTCGACTAGAGTTTTTATTTTAGCCCTTTTGTGTGTCTGGGTGTAGCGAGCAATCCACAGAGCAAAGGCGCTCACCAGAAACACGCTTGCTGGAAATGCGGTTGGGTCTCAAACGTTGAATCTCTTCTTTTCTTGACTACTCTCGATAACTATCAGAATTGTCAGAAGAGTAGGTATGGCTCTCCATCTCATCTCCAACTGCACGCTGGAGACGCAGGGTCAAACAATCCTGACCACCAGCTGTTCACCCTCGTAGCAATCCTCGTCAATGATATGTTTTGGATTAGTACGAAACCTAATGCACAGCCCTTACTTCCTAATAGGTTGCATAACGGCATCCCTGGTATTAACAATTGAGGCACCTGTGTATGTCATTCTGGTGGCGCTCACAATTTATTCGCTTGTGCTCATCCCGATACTAAAGGTTTGGCTTGGGTTACAATTTCGATGCTCCTATACATGCGCATAGAATATTTAATAGCAGTGCTTGCACATTTCAAATTCCTGAAGTTTTCTACATATGTTCTGCCTCTATCGCTACTCATTCACCATCATGTGTGCAATGTCCAAGTTTTTGCCTGAAGCTCCTTGAATCTCAATCAAAACTGCTTTCTCTTGATACTGTGCACATGCTTTGTACTTTGAGGGAGATTAGAAATCAGAATGTATAGAATTCAATCGAAAGAAGCTTGGTGAGTAATAGCTGATGTGTGTGTGTGACGGCCATGGCAGATGAGCTCATTCGGACAGCCAAGTACGTAGGCACGCCGGGGAAGGGCATTCTGGCAGCAGATGAGAGCACATCGACAATCGGAGCACGCCTGTCAAGCATCAACGTCGAGAACACAGAGGCCAACCGCCAGGCGCTTCGTGAGATGCTGTTCACCGCCCCGGGCACACACCAGTACTTGAGCGGAGTGCTGGTCTTTGAGGAGACGCTTTACCAGAAGACCCTAGCAGGCAAGCCCTTCGTAAAACTACTGGAAGAAGGTGGCGTGATGACAGGAATCAAGGTGGACACGGGAACCATAGCCCTGGCAGGCACCAACGGCGAGACCACCACGCAAGGGCACGACGGGCTGGGCGCGCGCTGCAAGAAGTACTACGACGCAGGAGCTCGGTTTGCGAAGTGGCGAGCAGTGTTGAAGATCGGCCACACGGAGCCCTCGGAGCTCGGTGTCCAGCAAAACGCGCAGGGGCTGGCACGGTACGCTATTCTCTGCCAAGAAAACGGGCTTGTTCCGATCGTCGAGCCCGAAGTCATCTCAGACGGGTCACACGACATCCGGAAGTGCGCCGAGGTCACGGAGCGCGTCCTGGCCGCGTGCTACAAAGCTCTGAACGACCAGCACGTCTTGTTGGAAGGGACGCTGCTGAAGCCCAACATGGTGACACCTGGATCCGAATCCCCGAAAGTAAGCTGTGAGATCATCGCCAAGTTCACCGTGCGTGCGTTACAACGAACCGTTCCACCAGCTGTGCCGGCCATCATGTTTCTCAGCGGAGGGCAGAGCGAGGAAGAAGCCACCATCAACTTGAATGCTATGAACGCCCTGCAGACGTTGAAGCCGTGGACGCTGAGCTTCAGCTATGGCCGTGCCTTGCAAGCCAGTGTGCTCAAGACGTGGGCCGGGGAGAAGAAGAACTGGGTGTCTGCGCAGAGGGTGCTATACAACCGTGCTAAAGCAAACTCGGAGGCCGTGCTGGGGAAGTACAAAGGCGACTCTGGTGGAGATGCTGGCACTCTCTTTGTCAAGGATTATAAGTACTGATCATTTGTTTTTAATAGTGATGATCTCCAGCTCCACCCACTGACATTTTTTGTGTTCTGAGTGTTCATGGGCGGGGGACCTTTCCACCCTCGAAACGAATACAGATGTTTTGGAAGAAAAAATAATACAATCTTGCAGCCTTCTTCTGTCAAATCTAAGTCCAGCTCCGAGCCGTTGATCGATGTTCTTCGTGCACTGACTGAAGCTAGCACTGTAATGTGGACAACGATTTGATGAGCTGGTCCTCATCTGAACTTGCCTCCATGGGTTTTGAAACAACGACTCACATCTTCAAGTTTTCCAACTTAACCAGAGCCAAGAATTTTTAGCTCGAGTAGAGATACCGAGTCACTGACAGGTCCGGTGCAAATGCAAAGGGGAGCTCAGAAAGATACTGTATGTCCTCATCTGTCTGGACCCAAACTCTTAGCATTCTGCATTGTGCTGTTTCCGGAATCCTCCAACACACCATGGACCGACCACATCAGTATGCTAGAGTGGAGTATCTATATTAAACCGCTGTCAATATGTTCCCTAATCGCATTGTGCAGAATTTGTAGAATCGTTATCGAGAATGTAAGGTGTTCACGCTCTACGTACTATTGCACCAAATAGTCCTGTCAAGTCTCAAGTCACCCATAATTGTGCTTCTCCTTGTAATGTATTATAACCGGCTCACTTTCCAATGTGGATTTTAAGGTAGTCTGCTCTAAAACCGATCACTAATTTTGACCGCTCGGGTAGCGTGAATTTTGACCGCTCGGGTAGCGTGTAGTGAAATGGTGCATTGGTGGTCCTTAAATTGTCCTCTTCCAAGTCATTGAATGCATGGAGAAAAAGGTTTTTTTAACTGCAAGAGTCCATCATTCTCCTGGCTTTCCCAAATCTCTTCATAACTTGCAAGTGAACAGTTTTTGGAAGGTATAGGACCATAAATAGGGACCTATGACACATACACTTTGAGAATTCATAAGTAATTCAAAAATGCTTCAAAATTTATGAAACAACTTTGTGTTACATTCCACATCTATTTCTCTTTGTCTAAAAAATGAACTAAAAATCCTCCCATCCACGGAAAACTATGAAAAAGACGGATGGGTCCTTAGATGGACGGTTTATGAGCACACTACCTTATGTCGATTCTTTCACTAACTTTGCTGAAAAACATAAAATGCTTTAAAATCCCCACTCTTTTCATTGTCTAATCCCAGATTCCATTCTGTGGAATCTGCGTACGCATTACTCCATGTATTGAATCAAAATTAGTTGTAAAGGTCAACCTGATCGTCTCAATTGTGGCCAAAGGCCAGCATTCTGTTACAGATACCCAGTATTTCATACAAATGACCTAGTGCATGCAAGTATTCCGTCCAGGCCAAAATTTCCAATTGTATTTAGATACACCTCTCATACCTCCTCAGTTAGTAACGACTCTTCAGCAATCCACAATATACAAACGTAAAGCTATTGTAGAATTGAAATTAGAAAACATAGCCATGCTCAGGATTTTGCATAGGAGAAATTCTATGGAGTAGCATTAGCAAACATGCAGAACAAAGTGAGAAGCAATTACGGATGGGCGGTTTTCTAAGCGCCAGGTAGAAGAATCTCACATGACGATGTCAAATTATGCAGTATTCATGATCAGAAAATGGCTTAGCAGTGCTGTCTGTTACGGTAACAACTAACAACCTCCTAAATAGGCCGATTAAATGTGCACTTTTAAATATCTAGATGACTGAGGTGGTTAGAAAATATATATGAGGCAGCAGTTCCAAATCTTAATTCACCTACTCCAACAAAGTCTCCAAAAAACGTGAATCTCCTGTAAAGAGCACATCCGTGACAAACATGCTCACATTCCAAAACCTGTCAACCCTCGATCCTGTGCAGAGTTCCCCTGAAAAAAAACTTGTCTCAAAGCACGTACACATGCAAACTTTACGCAAAATAGCTGTGAGAACAAAACTTTGGAAAGCCCTTCAGTGATTATTTCAAAATGACCGAATGTTAATGGCAGTATAACGTCACACAAGCGTGAGGTCATGGCACAGTCCTACTCTAAGATCGTCGCTACCGTACTTGCAAACCCAGGCTTCCGCAATCCGCGTCCCAGACATGCGAGGCCCATTCACAACTCATCCTTCAAATCCTCCGTGCCCTCCACCGTCTGCTCCAAGCGCTCGTTGTAGTCCACCTCCGACTCCTCCGCCTCCGCCTCGCCCGCTCCCTCCTTCGCCTCCACGTACTCCGGCAACTCGGCCTCGAACGGCACGCTCGCGTGCTCCTTCACGAACTTGCCTAATCCCGCGGCCGTCCGGTACGACCCCGCGGAGATGGGCTCCTCGCCCTTCTTGCCCGCCGGGAAGAAGACGATGGTCGGGAACCCCTCGACCTTCACGCGCCCGTGCTCGTTCTTGGTGCCGTCCATCTTGGCCACCACCACCGACTTCACGTCCTTGAGCAGCTCCGCCAGCTTCTTGTACTCCGGCTCCAGCGACTGGCAGTGCCCGCACCACGGCGCGTACACCTCCAGCAGCACGTCCTTGGACTCGTCCAGCACGATCGCCTCGAACGACTTGCCCACCACCACCTTCACCGCCTCGTCGTTCGTCTCCGGCACCTCCTCCGACTTGAAGTACGGCTCCAGCTTGTCCGCCACGAACCTCTCCCCGAACTGCTTCAGCGACTTCGAGCTGAAGTCGCCCTCGTACGCGAACTTGAGCCCGCTCCCCTCCGGCACGAACCCCATCAGCTTCATCTTGTCGCCCGTCAGCGAGAAGAACTCCAGCACCGGCGCCGCCACCTCCCGCTCCGCCAGGTCCACCAGCACGAAGATGATCTGCCCCTTGAACGCCCTCGCCGCCTCCTCGTACGCCGCCTGCACCTTTTCGTACTCCTTCGTGCCCGCGAACAGGAGCATCTGCTTGTTGATCTCCGATGCGAAGATCGCCTGCGCCGTCTCGCGACTGAACGTCGTCACCAGCGGCAGCTTGTTATTCAACACAAAGCTGCTCAGGCTCTCCGAAGTGAACGCCGTCCCCTCGAACGCCACCTCCTTCTCCGCCTGCTTCTTCAGCAGCACCAGCGAAGGCGCCTTCTCGCCCACCCCCAGCGCCCGCGCCACCGCCTTGTCGTCCGTCACGAAGAACTCCACGCCTTCAACCTGATCCGCCGTCGCCTCGTACGCCTTGGCATTCTCGTCCTCCAAGCTCTCCACGAACGCCACAGCCACCGCGCTCCCCGCCTCCCGCGCCTTCTTGGCTTCGGACTCGCTCTTCACCACCTGCACCGCCGGCCCGCTCTTCTTCTGCACCCAGCTCACGATCTCGTCCGCCTTGCGTCCGCCCGTGTACGGCTTGTGCACGCCGTTCACGAAGAACAGCAATGTCGGGTAGCCGCGAACTTCGTACTCCTGGCCCAAATCCGCATGCTCTGTAGCGTCCACCTTGGCCAGCACCACGCCGTCCCCCTTGAGGACGGTAGCTGCGTGGGCATACTCGGGAGCCAGCGACTGGCAATGCCCGCACCACGGCGCATAGAACTCCACCAGCACGTACTTGTGGCCCTTCACCACGTCCGTGAAGTTGCCGGCGCCCAGCACCACCACGTCCTTCTCACCGACGACGTCTCCCGCATCCTCTGCATACGCCGCGGACACAGTCGCCGCGACACACAGCGCTGCCAGCAGCACCGCTGCCGCCGCAGATCGCCAGCTCCGCTGCGCCATCGCTGTAGCGCGTGCAATGTCGCTAGGTATCCTCGAGAAATCTGCAAGCACAGTCATCAACAAACTCGTAAAAACACTCCAAAAATCGAATTTTGCACAAATTGTTACTCTGTCACTGAAGAAAAAGTTAGGGAGACATCGACCAACAACTCCCATTCAAAGCAGAATCCACAGATCAGAAAGCCACATGTCAAGTAAGACGGATCAAAGGTTAACCAGCAAAATGCCACCAAGAGAAGCACCAACGAAGATGCCGAACAATCAAACAAAGATAACCCTAACC
Source organism: Ulota crispa (assembly GCA_963920765.1). NCBI lineage: Eukaryota > Viridiplantae > Streptophyta > Bryopsida > Orthotrichales > Orthotrichaceae > Ulota > Ulota crispa. Next base: position 17,664,609 of record OY987243.1, on the reverse strand, counting down.
CGACCTGCTTCTAATCCGATCACCAATTGAAACTACAATCTGCACACAAGCACACTTCTTCTACAATTGGGCCGAAAGCACAATTCATTCAATCAGTATAAATAGAACACATCATCCACAAACACTATGCCCTCCCCTAGTGACAATCGAATGGGACAGCGAAGAAACCCTGCAGCCCAGTGTGAGTACAGAGTGGGTCTGCCCAGTAAAAGCCTGACGGAACCTGGAAGAGCAAGGAAGTAGACTCAGAACCCCACAGGACAACCCCAATCCTTGAATGTGAAAAGAAGCAACAACACGCTCCAAGACAAGCAGCATTCGCAGACACGAGAGTTTCATGTGCACAAACCCTAAGATCGGCGTCAACAAGAGCGCAAACGCTACTCCCCCACCGGTACGTGCAGATGCTACAGCTTGCAGCAGCAGCAACGCCCTCCTCAAGGCACGATGTGGAACTGTGGATCTACCAAACCTTCCCCTTCATCTCCCTCTTTCCATACGATCTACTTAGATGCGGTGACTCGGTGAGCAGCTGAGCACGATGAATGAAATTGCAGAAATCCAGGGGGGTGGATTGAATGCCGCATTGAAAATACAAGCATGGTCCGACCTCATTAATAAGTTGCTCGTCTGACTGTCAGTCCTTGTCAGTTCTCCCGCAGTGTCTGGTCATCACTCTGGTGAGTAGTGCGTAAAAGTTACCACTAAGGTAGAAATACCATAAACGGTTAAAAGAAGCCACTTTAGCCTGTAAGATATGGGGAATTCTTGAGAAATTAAGCTCAATCTGTGGAGAAATAAGGATAAGGAAGAGTGCAAATTAAAAAATTACTCAAGAATGAATATTTTATGCAATGTAAATGTGGATTCTTGATTTAGACTAATTCTCATTTCATAAGTGCATCTTAACCCTTAAATGTCGGGGCAGGTGAATGTGGATACACGGTCCCCTATGTATTCATGGTGGATGCAAAACATCTGTCTCAACATTTAAGGATTAAATAGTTATCACTAGAACCTTGTTCCAAAACAAGTTTAAACCAATCAAATGCAAGAATATAACATATTTTTTAAATCTTTTTAGAACCAACTCTTATTGATCTACTCTACCATTTTCGGAGAGTAACCATTTATGGTGTTCCTACCTTACCATGGTGTTTTCTGTTTATTTTGGTTTTATACTGTTTTCTTATTGGTTGAGTGACGTGCACCCGAGCATACATTCTGGGACGTGAAACCAACTGGGCTGCACTGGAAGCTCCAATTGGGTCCGCTGGGATTCAACGACTTCGTGCATCCAATGGACAGACAGCGACCATGGTGCTCTGACGTGACTGGAGCACTGCTACAGTGGTGACAAGTGCGCACAAATCACCACGAAGCATGGTGCTTATCTTGACATAATTTAGACTCTTTTACTGCATTGCGCACTTGCGCTCCCTTATGTCAAATGGCCTTTGACTTCGAACGTTTCCAGCTCATTGACTTTACTTCTCATCTATCTGAAGCAGTGAAATGATTTTGTGCTAATTATTGCTTTTTTTGCTACACCAATTTTGGTGTGGCTAATTGTTTCATAGTATTTTTGAAAAAATGTAAAATATTTAGCCAACTTTTATACATGGGTTTGGGAGTAGGAGTACAATTTTTAGGGTTCCACTTGATGTCGCCTCACCCTATTCATGTGATATTTTAATGTTTCACAAAACCATCATGACATTTAGCCTTGATGAAAGGTTGAAAGCATTCAATTTTACATTTGCAAAAAAAAAATGTAACCATCCTTGCTACTCAACCATTTGTTGGTTCAAAAAAAAACTAAGGCCACTTCATCCAAAATATTTTTACTAATTTGAAGTTCTATATGAGGCTACCGGCCATTAAGGGAGTTTTCAAAGCTCTCCTGCAATTCACAGGAGGGCATCAGATACTCCCGCCTGTGTTTGGGGAGAAATTTTAGCATCACCCGCTAAAATTTGGCATTTCCTAGTTTTAACCGGATTTCCACTAACGAGCACTAATTATTTTTTGTAAGCTAAATTTCTATTGCACTATACTATGTTTTAATTTTTTGGAGAAAAGGACCAATTTTTTATTCTGTAGCTTTAGGTTCAACCCAGTATTTTGCAATTTCAACCGGCTCATAATACACTAACTAGAGGTTCTCCCCGCATGTTGCTCTTGGCTGGGGTTAGATGATACTCCCTCTGTCCCAATATAAAGCTCCAAATTAGGCCATAGTTCTTGTCCCACTAAAAAGCTCTCTTTTGGTAATTTCAATTGTTGAGAAAGCATTTGTCATGTCCAATGATCTCATGGGGGCAAGTTAAGCAATTAAAAAGCATTCCTCTCCTAACAAGCTTGTCCTTGCCCATATGAGGTACCATTGTTGCTACTAATCTTTAAATCATCAATAATGAGAAGCTAGCAACATGTACAAATATGGTAATTTTTGCATGGAATTTGGGTGCCCAAATGGCAATATCAAAGCTGGAGATTTTGCACACACTTGGTAGATGGTATATTGATTCTAGAATGCATGTGTCATTAATACAAAGACTAAAATAATGAGGAGCCAACAGCCTTAACAAACTATGCACAAATATGGTACCTTTTGCATGGAGTTTGGGTGTCTAAATGACAACATAAAAACCTCAGATTTTGAACATATTTGGTAGATGGTATATTGATTCTAGAATGCATTTGTCACTAGCATAATGACTAAAAATACAGTTAATTCCTTGCGGAGATGTTTTTTGGAATTTTATAATGAGATATAGGGAGTAATAAACATCTAGCAAATTATAGGATTCTATTAGCAACAAAAAAAATAACAAGTTTGCACTTTCAAATGTGTTATTTAGATACTATGAGAATAAGTTGTGAATTTTTAAAGAGCAAATTGCCATTGCACCCCATAACCAATACTAAGGTTTCATGTTCACATTTTGTACATCCTTGTAATTACATGTATTTACTTCCACATATTTTCCAAGATTTTAGAGGTGACGGTTATGAGAACACTAATGCTTATGGGTGTTCCTACCTTAACTGAAAGGAGGGAGAGATTTATAAATAAACGCACAAACACACTAGATAATGGCCAAGAGTGTATTCCGTGCTCATAAATTTTGCATGTTTTTTATTTTGCAATAACTCATGTTATTTTAGTGCCATCAAATAATCAAAAGACCGACAAATTTCCACACACCAAGTTTATGCTTTAAGAAAAAGCTCTAAAAACGTATGAGCAAATTTTACTTTACAATAAATCCAAACTTTTTCAATATTACAAAATAGCAATCAAAGAAGCTTACAAAATGTATTGATATTCTTAATATCTACAAATTATAATGGGAATGCATCAAACAACTAAGTTAAACCTCCACAATGCCTACACAACATGCAAATTTAATTGCTAGCAAAACTCTTAAGCATAGCATTCAAAAAAGGTTATTGAAGCCTTTCGATATGATAGTGCGCCTATTGTATTGAAGAACTAAACCGCTCTTCTAAAGAATATGCACATGATCAGTAAATCCCTACCAACTTGTACAAATTGTGTATAAAAAATGTCACTACACATCTATACTTTCAATCAAATTTCATCAATGAAAACAAGAGTAGAGAAGAGGGTGGAGTGTACCTAACCCAACCCAAAACTTATTTTACTAAGTAAAACTAAAACAGAAATACCTATTTAACTTCAATTAAATTCAAGAAAATAGACAAACAAAAAGTTAGGCACATGTATGTCCATTATCTTTATGTAATATTAGTAGGATGAAAAAAGTTGACAAATCTGCAACAAGTGGTGAATAGGTGGCATGTGCTAACTCAAATCCAATCTAGTATTCTCAAAAGTAAAAGAATCATTTGGAGATGCTTGTTAAAAAGATATCTGAATTTCACCAAAATGAAAAATATTAGAGAGAACCTCTTCCGATTTTGTTTCTAAAATAATAGAACTCATGATGAAGGTGACAAGACTTAGTGCCTACTCCAATTTCATTCAATTTCACTCAATTCCAAAATACAATTGTCTACTTCCAAATAATTTCAAACAAACCATCCTTCCAAACATCAAAGGAAACGCATTAGAATGTGATTTTTCATCTTTCAAAAGCTCCTTTTGATGTCATTGTGTGTCCCATGTTATAATGATTTTCCTAAATCAAGTGCTAATGTTCATTCTTGTGTCCATTTTAGATGATTCTAGGTTTCATTCAAAATCAAGTGATTTTAATTGAAACAAGATTGGATTCCAATTCAATAAATTTTCTTTATGATTAACTAAAAAGTAGCTTGTTAAGAGTAGTTTTTTTAAGAAAATTTTGATGTTATAGTTCCATAGCTATCGATCAATATTTGAAGACCTTTTGAGTAATCCAAGAGGCATTAGAGGAAAAATGAGCTCAAGAGAAGGCCCCTACGGGAAGTGGTTGGAGGGGTCAAAAGCATTTAAATGTAATGTCCTTTTTCAAATAAAAAGAGACTAATCCCCTATACCCACTTACAAGTACTTCAAGAGAATAATTTATTTTTACAATATCATATGCTTTTTGTTTGATGAGTGTACTTGTTTGATTGGGAATTCTAGTCCTAGTTTATTCTTGTGTCCCACTAAAGGTCCTTGCATTTGTCATGGTCATGTTATAATATTGTTTTCCATCATCAATCTTTTTGTTATGTACCATGGTACATTTGAGTACTTCACACAAGGTAGAGACCCTTGTGTAGGTACCTTACCTATGCTTCTCCTACCTCAATAAATAGGGTGATTTGTCAAGGTGTAGGGGCCTTCTCTTGAGCTCATTTTTCCTATGATAGTGTCATAACTTTATTTTCTTAAAGCTAAAAGTGTTTTTAATTTAGTGATTTTTAGCTAGTAATTTATGTTTTAATCACAAGGTAATCAGCCATTATAATTCAACTAGATAATCATAATTTTATTAAAAATATTATTATTCAATATTATTTGAATACAAATTTTGTGGCTCTTGTAGTGAAACATACAAATCAATATTAACACCATATTAGGTAAATTGGGAAAACACGGGGTCCCAATTTGTACGTCACTTGGATCCAAAGAAGTCACCCAAAACCAAATTTGAATATATCAGATTCAGTTTGAGCCACTAAGATTTTTTCCCTTGCAAATATCTCCTCTCAAGTGAGGGCACGTGTACAAAAAAAAACGTTGAGCTCAAATGTAGGTGATCACCTACAACCTACAGAAATCCCAAAATGTACCTTTTTCCTAGTTTACCTAATATGATGTTTATTACATAAGTAACAAAAATCTAACTTTTAGGAGACAAGGTCACTATCTTAAAACATTTCAAGACTAACTTTTAAAGTTGATACATAAATTGTTGACACTTTGCATCATTTAAGGGCTAATTATTGATTTTCAATGCCATTACTATTAATTGTGTATTAACTAAATTCATGTTGTCACTTATTCAAATACTAGTCAAAACAATTTTTAATATTATAAAAGCATAAGTTTTGTCTGATTACATACATCAAACATCTATATAAGTTGTCACCACATTGTTTTCCACAGTCTATCCACATGCTACCAACCTCATTTGAAGGATTGCCCACACATATATACAATACCTCTTACATTCATCTTAATCATCAATGCACCAATCAAAAATCAACCATTCATTTACATAATCATTCCTTTGTTATCTATGATACATTATAAATGCATATAATAATTCAATCATAAAAATATTTGTGAAATAACATTAAAAAAACAGTTTAGAGTAAAAAGAAGTTGTGTTCAATGTAGAAAACCATAAAATAAAAAATAAAAAACTTCCTAGAAAGACGTGGTTATGTTATTACTTCACTTGTCTCAATTACAAATATTATGTATAAAATAATAAGATGCTTCAGCAATAAGGAAATGCACATGTTCATTGTGATGTTGTATTAGCAATCATAAACAAAGAAATGTCAAAATTATATTTCTATTTTTGTGCTATTTGAATGCTTATAATCTGGAGTTTAACCCCTAAAGGATCAAGCTCTTTTTTCTTGAAAATAACTAAAAATTGTCACTTCTACGAGGTTTAGTAAGAAGGGATTTTATGTTTTGTTTTTGGGAAATCCAATCATAGCATCTTGCCCCAAACTAGAAGAGGTACTTGTGTGAAAAAAATTCAGCTCATTCCAGATGGAGAGGAGTGAGGTATTTACATCTAAAGTGAAAAAAAAAGTTTTCTTCCATGTTGCCCAAATTTTTAGAAGCCTTTGCCCCCTCTTATATCATAAAAGTTGCTCTACCCAAAGTTGCACTTTATTTTTCCCATGTAGGAGATCAAGTTAGCTATGTGTGAGAGAATTTTCAAATCAATTAGAAGTGCACAACACATGAGAAAAAATAGTAAAAAAAAAGTAGAGAAGGAGTCAAAACACGAAATTGTTATGAACTTAATTATTGAAATGAAAAATGCAAATCCCAACGGTTATAATGTTGTGATAAACAATCTACTCCCTTTGGTTTAATTTTTGTTTCCAAAATAATGAAAAATTGAGTAAAATAAAGGACTTCAAAGTTTATTTTAGAGTAGAGAATCCATAACTGCTTGCAAACAAAAACTCCTCATAACTTTCATGTCATTGGTTGAAATTGAAAGATTAAAAGCTTCTTGTGTCCAAAAATTTTAAAGAACCAATTTCAAATCTTTATTTAAAAAAAAATTAATTTTAAAAAAAGTTTTTGATCTGCCCGGACGGGTCGTCCTCCTCAAATTTTCATTAATTCATGCACAACTTCTTCATCAAATGTTGGAATGAAGGAAAATTAGATGCCCCCATAGATCTTTGAATTCCTCACCTTTAATGAAAGTTTCAGAAAATCACACAAATTAGTTTAGCCATAGGTACATGCCCAACAACATTTTTTTGAGTGATAGGGGCTCTTCAATGTCCTCTTCTGATTCAAGGATTTACGAAGGGAAGAGATCCTAGTGGCTGCAATCTGTTAAATTTGGCAAAATTTTGCCAAGAGAAAAAATGTTGATGCCCAAAGTCCAACTTGTCCTCTGAAGGGACAATGGTCCTTTAGGGGCTAAGCGCCCAATCGACCATTTTCTGGTTGCTACCCGTTTTTTTTGGGCTGCTTGAGACAAAAAACAAAAATCAGATTTTTTTTTTTTTTTTTTTTTTTCGTGTGATAGAAAATCAAGTCTACTTTCCAACTTAACTTGATTCATGTCAATCCAAGTTAAATTCCACCAAGGAGAATTTTTCAAAGACAAACACTTCAATATTTGCTAGTGTTGTAAAATTTATTATTTTGGGAAACTTTACTATTTTGGGAAACTAATGATGTTCTCTCCTTTCAAAAAATTGCATTTTTGAAGTTTAGGATAGAATGTTTATGTTAACCAATCATACCAAATTTTGAAATCTATGAGTAAAATTTGTAATTCTGGTGAATACTAAATGGTAAATGCTTTTAATTTCATTAAATATGAGTACAAAACTTTTTTTGAATATTTGACCATATGAATAATTGCTAAACATCATGATTTTTATTATCTCTTTTGAAACAAACTTCATTGAAATTACAAAAATATCATTTTATAACACATCTATGTTTTGCCCTTACCCCTTTGGGCCTTTAAGTCCATCTTATTAATTCATTGAGCTTCGTTTTGGGAGTGCATTTGGATCTCATTTGCATTCAGCCAAAAATGCTATAATTAAAAAATAGACCCCAAATTTAGGTTTCGCTAGTGCATGAATAGAAATAGGTCGGAAGTCAACACATCGACTGGTTTTTGACAAAATTAAACTATACTACCCACGAACATGGAGATTAGAGAAGACAGGAGAATAGTCAACTCGAGCTCCTCTGCCACGTCAGATTGCCCGGCAAGTCACAGCTTCTCGGTGATTGGATAAGCTAAATGATCAAACCAAGTGTACCAATCAGAAGGGCGACATCTCCGGCCGATGACAGACAGCCCTTCTTGGATGAATTTCGGTTGATGATCAATCAGATAGAATATTTCATCAAGAACTTTTCATTCTAGGAGCGGCGATTGACAGAGGAAAACGACGGAAAGGAAAGCTCACTTGTCCGATGCTGCTGCGGCACAGGGCATGGTTGACGTCAGGATTTGCGACTGCGCATTTTGGACGCCGATCTTTGAGGTTTGTGCACTCGAAACGCTGGTGGTATGAATGCTGTTAGTCTGGGCAGTTCAGACTACGTCCCACGTTTCATCTCACGAAGTCCCACGGGAGTGCAAAATCCCATCTTTCCGGGCTAGAGAAGATGGGATAGATGGGACTTGGGTTAAAAGATGGGATTTGGGTTAAAAGATGGGACTTGGGTTAAAAGATGGGACTTGGGTTAAAAGATGGGACTTGGGGGTTAAAAGATGGGACTTGGGGGTTAAAAGATGGGACTTGGGTTAAAAGATGGGACTTGGGGGTTAAAAGATGGGACTTGGGTTAAAAGATGGGACTTGGGTTAAAAGATGGGACTTGGGGGTTAAAAGATGGGACTTGGGGGTTAAAAGATGGGACTTGGGGGTTAAAAGATGGGACTTGGGTTAAAAGATGGGACTTGGGTTAAAAGATGGGACTTGGGGGTTAAAAGATGGGACTTGGGTTAAAAGATGGGACTTGGGTTAAAAGATGGGACTTGGGTTAAAAGATGGGACTTGGGTTAAAAGATGGGACTTGGGTTAAAAGATGGGACTTGGGTTAAAAGATGGGACTTGGGGGTTAAAAGATGGGACTTGGGCCAAAATGCTAGACTCAATCTTGGAGTGAAGTCTCACTTTTTTTGGCACCAAAACTTGGAAAAGTGTTGCCATGTAGGCTCCATGTAAGCAAGTGGGATGTGGGACTTGGAACATAGTCTGAAACGTGAAGTCCCATCTTTTGCTTCTCCGCCTATCAGATTCTCAAATATCATCAAATTTCAATGGGACATGGGACGTGGGACGTAGTCTAAACCGCCTAGTAGGAGAACCTAAATGTAACACCAGTTGTTTATTGACATTTACAAACAAACCTAAAGTTACAAGGTGCTACACTCAAACAAGACACACATTTTAACAAAACCTGTCACAATAATGGGGTATAGGGAACACAAATTGTGTAGGTAGCAGAAAAGCTGCGCATGTGACACGATCTTTTTGTTGTTGCTTTTTCAATTCAATACAAGCATTTCAATATGAGCATTTCAATGGGGGTCTAGTGTTTACAATAGGTAAGTCTAGGGGAGTTGCCTTCAACAGTTCCTAATTTGTTCATACAATCTCAAAAAATTCCAAAAACAATTTTGCTGACATTTGTGCTCATTTCCTAACAAGCACATGCCATTATATTTTGATTACCACATCTGAAGTAAGGTAGGCACACCCATAAGCGTGGAAATAAGGGTTTTGGAGTAGGTAAAACAATTGACTAACTTTGAAAAAAATGTTGTATGTTAGGAAATGGAAACCAAAAATATTGGCATCAATTTCAAGGTTCCAACTGCAAGCATTTGTTCACAAAGATTTTTCAGAGTCCAAAATCACTGAAATTGTAGGAACCATGTGTAAGAGATGCTAATCACAAGGCTGGTTGATTCTTAAATAGTGAGATGGGTACTCAAAACCTCATGCTAATCACTCACAACCATCACTTCATTACCCATAACCATCACTCAATCACCCACAACCATTTGTTTTTTTATTAAATAGCCTTGCCACTATCAAGTAACGGGCATGGGGACGCAACACTTATGGATGCTGCTACCTTAAGTGTTAGTTTTAGGTTCACCTACCTTACTTTCTTACCTTTTGCGTGTTGTTGCTTCTTTCTACTGAGGTTTAGCGGTTTGGGGTTGCTCTGTTCTCGGTTGCCACACGGAAATTGAGCTTGTGTGGGTGGGAATTGCATTCCGGACTGCATTTAGTGATGCGTTTTTCAGATCGTGGCAAGATCGAGGCTGGGAGTATTGTTGGCTTGAAATAATATATTACTTGATTCCGCCGATATTAGATTTCCGCGCGCTTTGGTTTTAATTTTCAAGGATGGGATTACTTTTACTTGTGGTCAACACGTGCCTGCAAGTTGTTGCTTTGTTTTGGGAATAACTAGGGAGACACCCCAGTTGCTAGGAAGACACCCTTGTAGCCCAACCTATTAAATCTGAGATATAATAAAATCAAATCAATATTTTAGTGCACATTTGCATCTGCAAGCGTTGCAAACATATAATAAATATGTCTCATTTGTGACATGGTCAAGAGCTAAACTATTTGATCCTTTCATTTTTAAGTTTAATTCTTGACCATGTCACAAATGAGACATATTTGTTGTATATTTGCAATGATTGCAGATGCATATGTGCTCTGAATTATTGTTTTGATTTTATTTCATACTCCAACGTAATAATAATCTCAAATTTAATACGTTGGGCTATACGGGTGTCTCCCTAACACTTGGGTGTCTCCCTAGTCGCCTCCCTTGTTTTCTGAAGATGTGTGTCGTGAGCCTCTCTTTTCATTTGAAAAATACCTGAAATTCGTAATCACAGTTCCTTAAGTTTGATCGTTTCCTGGAAATCAGGGCAGCATTGACTTTGTAGGGCTCCTCATAGCTAAATATCGGCGCTTGGTTTGTACTTTGCGCTCTACGGAAAGGTTTTGTGAATTGTCGAGGATGATGAGATGATCCTGTTTTCGTGAATTGCAAATGTCATTCCGATGTGGTCGTGCTTGTTGGAATCGTGCAATCCTGCATGTTTGGGTGGCATTTCCTCGTGCTTGATATTCTTGAGTTAAGATTTTGCTCTCGCTGGCCATGACACGTGTGGTGTTGTCCATGTAAGCCGCGCTTTGTAAGCAAGAGTCTGTTCTTCTAGAGCTGTGCATCCTGTTCGTGCAATTTATAATATATGTGCATAGACACTACACATTACAATCCCTGCATCTCTTCATTGTTATGCTTCTCTAGCTAAACAACCTGTTTCAATTAGATGCAATTGTGAGCTACTTGCAAACAAACTCCAGACATCAAACATCAGTTATAAACTTTGGCCATGGTGCATGTTGCGGACCCACATTTCAGACACAAGTTATAGCTCCAATTACATACATTACAAGCTCCAAGTACATACATTACAGACATTATTTACAACCCATACTTACTAGCTAATGTATAGACACATTCAAGTTTATGATCTCAACACTCCCAATTCAAGTTACAAACACCAGCAATCAACACACACTCAAATATAATCAATGTCTAGAACAAGGAGCTTCAATCACTCATCCTATCTCACGACCATGTGATGCAAACCTTGAAAGAAAAAGATTTCACTTCTGCGAAGATGGATCGCAAGAGAGTCCTTGGTAATCCATCCACCACGTTTGTAGGCTTTGCAATATGTGAACCTTAACCCCAATCTTGATGATGCTTTAGCATGGTGATTACCACAGTTACTTTTACTTTGCAACGATCACATTAGCTACCAAAAAACTTAGAAATTGAAGATAAACCTAACTTTGAAAGAAAACATGCACACAAAAAAAGAAATATGCATCATCAGCAAAATAATGAATCTTGTCGGGGAATTGATATGTGTACCATCCCTTTTCAGTTATTCTACCACACCTACTATATATGGTTGATATTTACAATATCAAAGTAGGTGTGGACCGTGGAAAAAACATCACTAATTTGAAAATACAACTAGACTCAGAAGTTGCAACTGTACTTTAGTTTGTTAACTCTAAATCCTACTCATAGTATCAATTTGAAAATCTAATTTATGCTTAGTTTCATTTAGATTTTTTTGATTAATACTATGAGCAAGATTTGGAGTTGAAAATCAAAATTAAAGTTGCAACTTCTGTATCAAGTTGTATTTTCAAACTAGTGATGTTTTTCCCGTGGTCCACACCTACTTTAATATTGTAAATATTGGCCATCTTTAGTAGGTGTGGTAGAATAGTTGAAAAGGGGTGGTACAAATATCAATTCCCATCTTGTAGATGTTCCCTCCATGCCCCTTTCAAAAGAACCCAACAAAGGTTTTTATTTGTACTTTGGGGTATGGAAAAAACCTCAAAACCTACTTTTCCAAATCCTAAGCTTTGACTACAATGATGACTAAGAGCCTTAAGTTCCAATGGAAATAAGACAACCATTTAATCATGATGGTGCACAACACTAGGAAAACCATAAAGAAGTAGTGACATAGTACTTGATTGTGCTAATTCAAGTTTGGAATATCATTTTGTATGCATGTCTTTTATTAAGTTTAGTACTTATACAATAGAAAAGTCATACAAGGTAGCAACACTTCACACACACTTTTTATGTACCCAACCTAGGCTAAATACATAGTAATAGTAAAAATTAAGGAGCTCTTGAAGGGCTCATTATTTTGCTAAAACAAGAAGCTTACAGTTTCAAAAGCGACGTCAAGTTGCTAAGATTTGGAAGGTTGCCAAAAAAAATCGTTGTCAAGAATATCTATGTCATCACAAAAATGTGAACAACAATGCAACAACAAGAGCTGAATGAGAAACCATTTAAGTCACTGATCTTAAGGTAACCATATCAAAAAGAGCAGCACCTAGCACATTGTAAGGCTAGTTGCAAAAAACATCCTCCAGAAGAATGTTACATTGAGGGGTAGGGCATTTTTTTCTAGCAAAAGATTCAAAGCTGTCAAGAGCGGATTTGTGTAAAATTGGAGGGACTGGTTTCTATTAATTTACGTTTGGCGGTGTTGTCAGAAAAAAATGCCCTGTTGATGAGGGTTCTTTGTCAAATTGCTACTTAAAGGGTGATTGAAGGTTACATCCAAACCCCCTACTTGGAAAAAAGGGTGAGGGACATACCACATTTTCATATTATTTCACACTAATTAAACAAATTTTACCAAATTAGTGTGGAGTGATCTTGCACAATTCAAAAACTTGCACAAGTTGAAAAAAATTGTGTAACAAATCTTAATTGCATTTAATTAAATTAACACAAATAACGTCATTTAACAAGAACATTCTTTTAGTGAACCAAAAACACTCCCAATTCACCCTTGATAAGATCTACACTGCAATAACGAAAAGATCAAATCTTCAATTCTAAATACTCAACCATTAACTAAATAGGTTATATATATACTTCAACTTATATCCTGTTATATTATTGAAATTGTATCTAAAGCAATATAGCATACAAAACCAATGAACACATCTTTGTATAGCATAAATAGGGATATGGACAAAAAGATTCACTTGAACCCTTCCCATGTAATCAATTCTTTATTAAATCTAAAACCAATTACATATTTTAAAAATCTAGGAAGAGGGACAATATGCATTAAAATTTGAAGAGGAGACTATTTCAACTCCATGCCTACACATGCCAAGTGCAATTTATACTATCCATGATGCTATATTCATCAATTTCTAATCTTCCACCAACCGTTTTTAAACTTTTAACCACTTTTAAAAACTTGAAACTGCCTCAATTGAAGGAGGGCTTCTTGTAGATAGAAAGAGGCACATAAAGCATTAAAATTTGACATGAATCAAATTAGGAAAAGAGTTAATAAAAAATATTTAAAAAATACATCAAATTACAATTAAAAAAAATTTAAAATCATTACAAGTCCACCATCAATCTATCACCAATACATTCTCAATCAGTTCTCAAAGCTTTCAAGATATGTGATAATAAATTTTAGATTTACTGAAATATCAATTGCATGGGAGAGGTTTAAGTGGATCATTGTGTCCTCATCTCTATTTTGTACAAGTAGACATTGTGTATTAGAATGAGTAAACAATTATTTTAGTGTTTAACCCTTAAACGCCGGGGCGGGCGACCATGGATACACGGCCCCAAACATCTGCCTCGACGTTTAAGGGTCAAAACTCAAGAGTTAGGGGTTTCATATACAATTTGCTTGTCAAGCTCTAATTTCCATGATCTTCCAAACAGAAAAGTGCTCTAGAAAGCCTAAAAATCACATTCGCTAAAGTAAACAAATGAGTGGACCTAGTGATATTGAAAATGATCATTCATTGAAATATTATGAATTGATGCAATGATCAATTCATTCATTGTTCTCTGTTGCTTGTGAACATTCGCTTACAATTTTGCAGTGTCCTTTTCAAAGTGCTGAACGTGTCCAAAAAAATTATCAAATAAACCAGGCAATGTTAAAAAATTCTCAGAGATTCAAAGCGTGGAATATTTTCAGTTGAGAAGTCCATTCCATACAGGAATTATTCCGTATTACCTTACCAAGTGCTTACTATTGGTAAGGTAGGAGGCTCATGAATGGACCATGTAAGGGCTGAAACTGATTTCTGGGGAGGTGAAACTTCTTGAAATATTTTTCAGTAAATTTTTCTTGAAAAACAAGAGGAATTGGCATTTAACTCAAGTTGTTTCATATTTTTTGGAGCTTTGCAGAATTAGTTATGAAATTTTGAAGTTGAAATGTCATAGTGCTCTAAAATGGGGCACCTCCTCAAATGTACATTGCATGTACAGTGGGGTACCAAAAAGATTGTCGTCCCTCATTGTTCAGAATGTTATGTAATGAATTTGGCATTTGTTGGCATTTGTTGGCATTTTATTACTTTGCAACATTGATGCTTTATTCTTACTTGCAACCCAATCAAGCATATCACAATTCAACCACAAATCACCAAAATCCTATTTTTGATGATTTTTTTGTATAATAATCATGGTTCTACAAGAAAATTGATTGAGAAACATTGATCATGAGTTAATAAGATTTGATTGTACGGATGTGTAAAAAACATTTAAGGTAGGAGCACCCATAAGCGTGAGTTTAAGGGTTTTGAACATGATGACTCTTAGTAAATGTTTAGCAAATTATAAGATCCTATTAGCAAGAGAAAAATAATGAGTTTGTACTTTTGAATTTATTATTTAGATGCTATGAGAATAAGTTGTGAATTTTTAAAGAGCAAACTATCATTGTACCCATAACCACTTTTAAAATTTCATGTTCACATGTTGTACATCATTGTCATTACATCTATCTACTTCCACAAATTTCCAAGATTTCAAAGGTCACCCTTATGGAGACCCTCTCAAGGATGGGTGCTCCTACCTTAGATGCACATCTTCTCTTTGAACATACATCTTCAAAAAAGTTTCAAAAAAGCTTTTACGGAAATGTCAATATTAAGGTGCTCATGTTTAAGCTTTTTAAAATATATTTCTTTAAAATAATTAGATTTTATTATTTGACTTATGAATTATGATTCCATTTGTACATTTGATCACAGTGATACAATGATACATTTACTTTGCCAAAATCTGAGAGAAATATAGAGATATTTATTTTACAAAATTTGGTCATATCACACCTCACATTGAACCTTTCATAGAACACATTTTTGTTATTCAATGTGGTTTTTATTAACTCAAAAGATGTGCATGTGGATGTTTCCAACATATCCATGCAATCAAGTCTCAAAAATTCATCATCAATGTTTCTCAATCAAGTTTCTATAAAACAATGATCATTATACAAAAAAATCACCAAAATTAGGATTTTGGTGTTTTAGGGTTGAACTTTGATATGCTTGATTGGGAATGCAAGTATGAACAAAATATCAAGGGGAATTTACAAATAGGGGCATGAAATCGTAAAATATTACAAATAGGGGCGCAGTTTCAAAATAATTACAAATAGGGGCACAATTTCAAAAAAAAAATTGTAATTTTTGTAATTTTTTTTGGTTTGGACATTGTTTGATTTAGATACATCACATTAAATGTTAGCTAACTTTCAAAAAACTTAAAAATCTCCAAAAATTGTCATCCCATTTACTAAAATTTCTTTATTTAGGCTTGATTTGGAGAGATTTTCAAGTTTTTTGGAAGTTAGCTAACATTTAATGTGATGTATCTAAATCAAACAATGTCCTAATCAAAAAAAATTACAAAAAATTACAATTTTTTTTTGAAATTGTGCCCCTATTTGTAATTATTTTGAAACTGCGCCCCCATCTGTAATATTTTACGATTTCATGCCCCTATATGAAATTTCCCCAAATATCAATGTTGCAAAGTAACAAGATGCCAACAAATGCCAAATTTATTACATAACATGCTAAATAGTAGAAGGAGCAACAGTCTTTTTGGTACCCCATTGTACATTGTTGAAGGACTATGAAAAACACGTACAAATATAGTACATTTGAGGAGGTGCACCATTTTAGAGCCTACACGCTTTTAGAACCTCCTATCAACCCATTTTTTAGGCGATTTGGAGCCAAAAGGCACCATGCTTTTAGCTATGGCAATTGAGCCCTTGAAAAAAAATGATAATTTTTTTACATGAAGCCAAATTGTCTCCCTCCACAATAAAGTAATTGCCACTTGGCTTTGCATGTCACTCCTATTTTTGCCAAAGTTGCTAATTGGTTTTAAAGAAATAATTGCTACATCACAAGTAGCTTTGCCACTTTGCACTGGCGCATTGTTACTTGTTGCTTATTTCTCTTTGATTGTCACTTTCAAAGCACCATATTGCAAGCTCTTAAGTGTGCTTCCCACCTAAGTTATGGATTTCTTTACATTGATGCAATCTCTATAAATTGCCTCATTTCACTTATGTGATTGCCAATTTTGTAGTTGTGCTAGATACACGATGCATCAAAACTTACAATAATGGTGGTTGCACAACAGGAGTGCAAGACAATTGTTTATAGTAAAACTTTGAAGTTGTTGTCGTTGATGAGAAGCTTATGGAGTTACAATGTGCTAGTTTAGGATTTTAGTGTGTGCTCATTGATGAGAGGCTTACAGAGTTACAATGTGTCGGTTTAGGATTGTGGTGTGTGTTTAATGGCTCATTTCTACTTTTTTGCTGAGTTGCAATATTATGTAGAGAGATTGTCATGTTTGTCTTGGGTTTTTGAAGTTATTGTTTTTTGTTAGGGACTTTGAATGCAAGCCTTGCCACAAGTAACAAAAATACGTTGAAAATTGTATTACTATAACCATTGGGGAGAAAAAATATGTTGAATATAGTATTATTGTAGGCGTTGAAATTATACTCCTCATCAAGTCATTTTGCATGTACTTGTATTCAAAAAATTTACTTCGCCGCCAGATTACTGCCTACACTTTTCACTCAATGCCATATGTTTTCTCCATGCAAATAAAAAAACAATCGCCTGTCTGACTTTGTGACTTTCAAACAAAGGAGCCATAGTGGCTGATGACCAAAAACGAAAAAAAATGCCCTGCCTCCTACCTTAGTCAAAAACAGAAAGGAAAATACATACGGTTGTCGTTTATATGCCACTTACTGTAAGATGTTTTCCAAGTGCCTACGACATTATGATTCTTCTAGATACAGCTAACAAAGTACAAAAATGGAATAACGTCTCACCGATACGCTGTAAAGTACGGTGATATTCAACAGAGCGGTTGATGGAAAGGCTGTAGTGTTTACCTCAGTAATGGAATTTTCGACTTTCTAAGAACGAGAATATTCAACAGCCTCCATGTATAGAACAGGTAGTCAAAAACGATCATTAGCTCCGACATTCTCCACAGCAAGCACAAGTGGGTTTGCCTCAAATCCATCCATGAATGGATCTTCCATAAATAACTAACTCTTCAATACACTGCAACTAAAAACATTTTTCTCTTCGTTTCTATCGAACATAATGAATGATGCATCTTGCTCCTACCAGTAATCCAAACACTACACACCTTAACCTAATCTGGCAGAAGGAGCCAGCCCTACCAACGATAAAAAAAAAGAAGGAAAAGGAATAGAATACTGTCCACACCGCAGTATGTTTGCACCCAAAAGCTCACAAAACCCACCAGTGCCACGCGCACGAAGCTCTTAAAAAGCTCGTGTATACGAGCAAGCACCGCAGGCAGACGAAGTGCGACCAGCATATTTGAGCTTCTAGCTAATCGATCAATGCCTTTCCTGCAACACAGCATACTCAGGTTATTTTAGTTAAAGGTTATCAGTCGCAACTGGCATTACAACTCAATCGACCCTCTTCAGTGAACCCTCAAACCTCTAAGAAAAAATCCGAGACCCGTCTACCACAACTGAACCCAATTGACTCTAACTAGTGATATCTACCAAATTCACATCATTACTGCTATATGCCTTTAAAATTTTAAGTTCAATACAGTACCTATATAGTAGATAATATTGATTAAAATCTTCAAACAGCCCAGGTTGTCAAAAGCAGAAATGCGACATAGATAATGACAAAACGAAAACTACTTTTGTGACCCTTTTCAATCGCTTCCTAGCTTCCCGCACGTACTTGGCCACTGATAAACAGAAATACCAAGCGACATATGATGCACAGCATTACTCTACAGCTCATGTCTAATAGCCAGTCATGCCTCGTCATTTTCAAACAAGGACCTCATATTCTACAATTCACATTCGATTAACCAGAAAGAAGGAATGTACCTTTGGCATCGTCGGAGAAGGAACGCCTGCTATCCTTTGCTCTATCCATGACATGCCGACGTGAAATGAAAAAACAAAAACAAAACAAATAAAAAAGCAACCCGATCTTGCTCCAAAACAAACCCCAACACCCACAATCTTAATCCTTTCCCATCAGTTCTCGTGTGAAAAGAGAGACAAACTCTACTCGGGAAGGACTGAAACATCAAAGATCTCTACAATACAACTGAGCGCCACTAAGTACTTTCACCGTCATTGTGTATACACTCAATACTCCCTCCAACTTCATCGATTCCAGCTGTACATGAGAGGCGTATCGAGACATGCTTTCCCTCACGCAAACTCCAAAAAATAGACTTCAGTGACAAAACAGCAAATAGCACTAAGTGATAATACCGCCCAAAACTTTCTTTACAGTCTAAAAGAAAATCGAAAGGATAAAAAAAAAGTTCTATTCCCAAACGGACGAGAGAGAGAAAGAAGAAAACACAGAAGAAGAAACAAAACGAAAAAAATTAAAATTCCTCACAAGATGACCTCTCGTCACGAATCTATGTTCAAAACTGAAGTTTGGGCACAAATCAACTTCCAGCATCCTGCCCAGCTACCTCGGCCACAGCACCATATCCGTTACCTTTCGCAACCACTCATTCCCTACTCTACTGATCCGCAGCCACATCCTTGCCAGACCTCAATGATGTCGGACTTCTCTTCGGTGCCATACCCGTAGTATCATTGGTGATGCTCTTCTACCACCCACACCAACCCACCCGCTCAATAGCCTCCCACTCCTTCAAGAGAGCTTAATTCCAGCGGAACCATACTTGAGGTAAGGATTCAAAAATCCGAACAGCTTCTCAGCCGCTCACAAGTCACCGCTCAGCAACACAAGCCGCACGCTATTATCAACTCCTCTCACAAACTCCCTGCGCATTCTCACCCTCTATTATTCGCTGCATCCATCTTGTCCTCACTAGTTACTGCTGCTGGATGACGAGGGCCATGCTGTTCTTCTTCTCCTTTGCAGCCTCTATGGCTTGCTTGATCCTTTCCGCCGGTCCCAGCTTGATGTGCAGCCTGTGCTTGCTTCGCAGCTGTTCAAGCAAAGCCGTGATGTCTCGAGAGTTTATCAACGTGTATTCGTCCATGTCTTCTTGCAACATCGCATCGATGATGTTCGGTGGAACACTATACCCCTCAAAAAGGGCCATAAGAGCCGGGGCGTTTACATGTTCCCGTTCCATGTCCTCCAGCGCTCTCTTCCTCTTCCTCCGTCCCTGTATCGGCGATATCTTTGGGACCGTTTCTGATGTTTGATCGCCTCCTCCGCCTGCACTCTCCAAGTAGTAAAGCCTGTCCCCTTCCTCTCCTGACCGAATACTAAGAGGCGTGATTCCGTTCTCCAAGCCTAACGGCGAGTCTTCCCCTCCCAACCCACCCCCGCTCCGCATGTGCCTCGGGTTTGCTCCAATCAGCTCATCCATCATGTCGTAGAATATCCACTTTGAGGTTCCGCTGCCGGACACTCGTTTCTTCTCCCTCTCCACTTTGTACCGCTTCTTCAGATTGTCAACCTGAGTTTTTCCCGTGATTGGCAAGGATAACGAGAATTTAAAAACTACCCAATCTTCAAAAAGCCTGTCCGTACAAACACCAAGACCTAATAACAGTAGCAGGAATCATCACACGAAGCGAATGAAGAAATAAACTTACCTTAATGCGGCACTGTTCCTGAGTCTTTGGTATGCCATCGACTAGATTGCCCTACACCATGCCCAAACAAACAGCTTATACAAGTCAGCATCTGCAAAATATACAGTATTGATACCAGTCTATTCAAACCATCCATATTGACAAAAACGTATTTGAGTAAAGCTAAAAATCTACACATACTGAAGGAGCAGCGTCGGGTTATGATTCGTGCTGATATTAAAGTTAAACATCATCTCAAAAAACGAAAACACCTGTATTATTAAAACCTTGGGACATGACCATTGTTGTGATAGACACGTCGATATTGGAAGTCAACGAGCATGCAAAGGCATATGGTTCTACAAAATAGAACACTACCTTCTCCACCATCATACAGAATGATCAGTTTAAGCTAATCGTATAGAATTCAAATCCTAAAAACCACAGCGCATACCTTGTCTCTCTTCTATGCAACGAAGACAGTTTTTATTATACAACCCTAAAGATAACACACATCACTCATACGCATACAACTACAGTGCAACCAAGAACCAATACGCTGTTCCAAATCGATGATGTCAGGGAAGAAATGAAACATAAGCAAGCTGAAAAGACTCAACAAACACACACATGTCTGTAAAATTCTGAGACCTGCACCGCTAAGTCGACGTACTATTCAAGGCTGCGACTATGGAATTCATTCAAATATTTCCGAGGACCACGAACAATATCTCTCGGTAGTCTATCACTCTCCCTCTTGTATCGTGGAGATTCAAAAAGTGCAAGAACCAAGAGAAAATCCAAAAGCCTCTCAGCTCTCATAGACTCGCTACAACAGATGCATTGAAGTTGACGAGCCATGATTATGACACCTGATCACCTGCACCAAAAACCTAAACCAGCCTCGGATTTTCTTTCCACCACCCTCAATGAAGAATTCCCTCAGTGAACATCACTCAAGCTCTCCCATCACTCACTTCCCGTCATCCTGCACGCCGAATTTTTTTACTTTTCCTCACCAAATTCCTCTAATTCTCTTCCTCAACCCTAACTTTACCATCAAGACCAAAAGTTCGAACAAAAAAAGCATGAAAAAGACAACCAGAAACATCACTGAGCCTGTAAGCGCAGCACAAACAAACCGGAAATCACAACAGGCGAGCATTTACCGTGAGGGTACCGCGGCTGTTGACGCGCGCTGCAATGTCGGCCCATATCTTGCTCGTGAAATTCCCGCGATCCAGCGCGCGGTACTTCTCGCCGAACGCCTGCAGCAGCACCGTCGTCGCGCTCTCGCTCCACTCAATCGCCGGGTCGCGCGACGACCGCCCCCGCAGCTTGCCGCCCACCTGCGGGCTGTTGGCCGTGCCCACGTCGCCCTCGCTCATCTGGCGCTCGCGCGGCTCCAGCTTCTGCTGCTCCACGCCCAGCATGGCGGCGCCCAGCCCGCCCAGCTTGCCGTCCATGTCGTCCACGGCGCCCGCGTGCCCGTGCTTGCCGTTGCCCATGTCCACGCCATGGTACTGCGCATGGCCGTTGCCCAGGGTTTGCTCCTCGTGCTCGCCCAGCGGCTTCTCCCCGTACAGGATGCGCTGCTCGCCCTGCTCGTCCAGCATCCTCAGCCCGCCCACGGGCGCCATCTCCATGCGCCCGACCACCACATGGTGCTCCTCGCAATGCCCCAGCGGGTGCTGCTGCTGCTGCTCCAGCGCATGCTGCCCCACGCCATCCGCTACCACCTGCGCATGCTGTTGCTGCTGTTGTTGCTGCTGCTGATGATGCTGCAGCTGCATCATCTCGTCGCTCGCGTCGTCCGTCGCGGCCTAATCCCTGATGAGGGCGGGCGGGGCTGGCTGCCTCCCAACCTTCCTTTCCTTTCCTTCCTTTCCCTTGGTTTCCTTCCTTCCCTTGGTGACACTTCTGTCGCCTTGGTTGGGCTGCTTCTGTTCAACAGTGATGAACCCCCGCCCCCGCACAAAAACTTGGATGGATGCGCGTCCGCTTCCCAACAACGTCGTCGTCGTCGTCGGGGTCGTCTCGCACCTTCTCACAGAAGCGGCCAACTAAGGATAACTGTTTCTCATCGCCCTCTGTCTCTGTTTGTCTCTCGTCCACCCCTTCCTCCCCCACGCCTTCTCCCGTTCTTCCTTTTGCTTTTTCCTTCGCTGCCTTTTGCTTTCCCGGGTCGCCTTTACTTTTCCTTTCACCGGGCTAGATGAGCCGCGCCACGTGTTCGATGATGCTATTCTGGCGTGCGGACCTGGCTCTTCTCATTGACGCAGAATCATCGGTTGCCATGATTCGCAGTGGATGAGAAAACGGGGTTCGTGCCATGTCACCCCTTTTCTTATTTCCGGTTACTTTTCGCCCTCTTTTATGCTTCTTCACAGTATTCTGGTTATTTTCTTCTAACCCCTGCATTACGCGCTAGGTAGTTGGCCACTTGCGGCCAGGAAAAGACGCAGTGTATCTTTATTATCGTTCTTCGCTCAAACAAAGTAACTGTAGGATCGTGAAGGGGATTCAATTCCCATTGCCATACTAAGGTAGGCACACCCATGAGCTTCACTGTCCCCATAATCGTTACCTCTGAAATCTTGAAAAATATGTGGTAATGAATAGATGTAATTACAAGGATGTACAACATATGAACATGAAATCTTGAAAGTGGTTATGGGTACAATAACAGTTTGCTCTTTAAAAATTCACAACTTATTCTCACAATATTCAAATAATACATTCA
Source organism: Ulota crispa (assembly GCA_963920765.1). Classification (NCBI taxonomy): domain Eukaryota; kingdom Viridiplantae; phylum Streptophyta; class Bryopsida; order Orthotrichales; family Orthotrichaceae; genus Ulota; species Ulota crispa. The sequence goes on along the minus strand of OY987243.1, from coordinate 17,641,690 downwards.
AAAGTGCAAACTTATAATTTTTCTGTTCCTAATAGGAACCTATAATTTGCTAATTGTTTTTTCATACTCATTGTGTTGAGAACCCTTAGTTTGACGCTTATGGGTGCTCCTACCTTATGTCTTGTCATAAAGATGCAATATCGCAAATTTTCAATCTCAAGATTATAATAGAGGTAGAAACACCTTCTTCACCCCATTCTCAATTTTTTATAAAATGGGATGTGGCACTTTCTCTTTGATTTGCAAAAGCCCCATTTTTTGAAGCCCAAGAAGTTTTATTTCTTTCATCTCTAGACAAAAAGAATGGGCATGAAAAAGATTTAGCACGTGAAGTTTTTGTCAATGCGTATCTCTTTTTCATCATGTTCTTCTTGCTTTCATCCTCCTTGTAATTGCAAATCTTGGTTGAGTGTGTGAATGAAACTTGCTTTCTTACCGCATCACCATTTTTTAGTAAACTCATTCTCCATTCTCTACCTCCCACAAAAGGGAAGGCTCACCTTCTTCACAAGGAATTGCTCCGATTGGCTCCTATTTCCACTCTGCAACTTCTCATTCTTTATAGAAGTTTCATTCTTGAAGAAGGTGTGACTACCCCTGATGGTGAAAATTCTCAAAAACATTCAAAACAAATGCAAGCTTAATAATAGAATCTAATAAACTTATAAGAATTTGAAGCCACAATGCAAAAGATCAAGTCTGTTGATCCTTCATGAAATGTGTCCCACCATAAGAACATGGTGTTTTTAGGATATTTTTTGTGCAAAATAATCATTTAATTGTGGTAGCCTAGGCATGGGTTCTTCAAGTCAACTTAATGCAAGTTGTTCATTATGCTTATTTGCAACATCATGTACTTCCATGTTTGCTTGAAATGTGCATGTAAAAGGTTTGAAGGATCACCTCATTCTTGTTCAAGTCTCAAGCTAAATCTTCATGTGGTGGTTCTTATTGCAATTGCTCACTTATGCATGTGTGACACCTAAATACGTTTCTTATTTTGTTTCTTGTTTTTAGTGTGATTTTGGAGGTGGTCCTCTACTATTGATTGTAAAAAAAAACCTTAAAATTGCAAAATGGGCATATTGAGAATTCCATTTGTCCAAAAATTGCAAATCAAGATTGAAGATCTCCTTGACTCCAACTCTTGTGTGTACTTTCAACTCAAAAAATGTATATATGGACTTGAAAAGTAATTTCGTAAAAATAACTACCAATTCTCTATAGTTGAGAACAACTCATAAACACTTGATAAGTGAATTTCCATCTAGTTTCAATTTTTCAAATCAATACTTGTTCTATCTTGCAACTATAAACTTTGTATTAGTTTGTTGAGATTTCCATCCAACATTATCACAACTGGGTGTATTTTGATTGAAGTTGGCTTATTCCTCTTTTTACAAAGTCGTGTTACTCATTAGATAACCCACTTCTAAATTATTATTTTTATTTGCCATCCTTCTACTTTGCACTAGTTAAAATGCAACTATCCTTTATCACAATGTTACAAGGATATTTAAACCATTCATTTGTTCAGCTTATTCCAAATCAAAAACAAACGTAATTGTAAAAGATACTAAAATTGACAATCACAGCTACATACAAAGCTTTGTGACGAGACTAAGCATTAGCAAAGTAATCAAAGGATTTGATTTGAATAATGCACTACACAATTCCACACTTGCAAATCCGTATAAATTCCAATGCACAAAGAAGAGCCAATTCCCATTTGTACTCAACAAAAAGTGATGCAAACCTCAAAAAAACTCAAATGGATCTTTCAAAGAAGTTTGATGGCTTGATTTTGAAGTTTTAAGGATTTATCAATAAGGTACGACTTTTCATATTTTTTTCAACCTCAATGTTATTCCAAGTACAATTATGAGTAGGCCTAGTTGAAACTTTTATTTACTATACAAATTTTCTCTTAGTTTTTTTCTTTATACATAAAAGATTGCTAATGGTTTGTATTTTAAAGGATTCTTGGCAACTTTTACAAAAAAATTTGAAAAATATAATAAGTGTATTGATCAACAACCACATTTGTCTCCAATACCAGTAATTGTACTTGACATTCATGTGCATATTAAATTATTAACAATAAGCTTGTAATACCAATTGAAAAGCAATAGCGCTTATAAATTTCGCTTGGAAACATGCATGATACCATGTAAAGGACTTGTTGTTGTAATCATTTGATCTTTGAACACTCAACAAAAATTTATTCAACTAGGAGGTGTTGTGATTTGTTGTCTTGATATCATTATAATCAATGTATTTATGATTACATCAAATTAGGCATTTAATTTGCCTCATTTGATTGTTTCTATTGTAATATCTTTAGATTAAAAAAAACTAAAGAAACTATACTTGGTACAATATAATTTGAGTATCTCATTGCAAAAGAAAAGCAACATGGTTGTTCAAAATGTTCATTCTTGTATTGTAAAATCTGTAATCATATGATTCATAATTGACACAATAAGTAATATCTCCATGCTTTCAATACAATGAATACAATCATTGAATATTATACGTTTAGAAAACCAAAATGCTTAATTGTCTATTTTAATAGAAAGTTTGAGTTCATTTCCACCAAATGTTTTGTTTGACCCAAATATTGTATTGCTAAAATTATATAAGTGAGCTTGATTCTAACCAAGTTCACTGTGTGGAGGACATCAACATTAACCACTTGTTAATGTGATATTGGTTATGAACAAATGTCAACCAAGTCACTCTTGACTTTATTGTATGGCAACAACAACAAGCTTTGAAAGAAACTAAGGTAGGAACACCCATAAGCGTTAGTGTCCCCATAATCGTCACCTCTAAAATCTTGAAAAATCTGTAGAAGTAAATAGATGTAATTACAAGGATGTACAACATGTGAACATGAAACTTTTGTGTTGGTTATGGGTACAATGGCAATTTGCTCTTTAAGAAAATCACAACTTATTTTGACGGTATCCATATAATTCATTCAAAAGTGCAAATTTATCATTTTTTTGTTGCTGACGAGATCCTATAATTTGCAAGATGTTTGTTAATAGCCATCATGTTCAAAACCCTTAAACTAACGCTTATGGGTGTTCCTATCTTAAGGCAGTCATGTAGCAATAACCATTGGGTCATCAAAGAACATGGGCGCTTGTATTAAATGTTGCTTAGTTGAATTTGTTACACTACAAATCATCAAAAAAATTATCAATTTAGTTGCAGCTTCACAATGATATAGTTTAGTCATGGTTCAAAAGAAATCCAAACTCTTGTTTTGTTTACTCTTTGTCAACTTTCAAATGAAGAATCAACACTAATCCAAAAGATAATTGAATTTAAACAATGTGACTATAAAGGTTATAGGTATATAATTGTTATGCTCAAAGATGTACTAGCCCTTCAAATAGTGTGTTGTAAACTCAATTTTAGGAAAAACGAATATTGGAATTGCTAAGATATTTTAAATTGGAATTATAGTAACACAAGTGTGAATTAAGAGCTAGAGTCATTATTCTTGAAACTATAATATTAATGATGAAGAATCTAAATAAGTGTAAAGTACAACTTATATTGATGAGAATAAGGAACATTGTCCCTCCATTATTTGAACATATCACAATTAGAGTGGTCTAATTTATTTTTGGACTCGAATTGCCTATAAAGTAGTGCCTTGGGCCTCAAGTTATTTTACTTGCACTCCAAGCACCGCCTTGAAGACAATGCATTGTGAATCAATGTAGAACCAGTGCTTTTTCAAACTTTCCAAATACCTTTTAGGTTGTACTATAATGTTTAATTTTGATTGATGACTTGTTGCATATTGAGATTAGGATGAAAATATGTTGTGTTTGTGATACTATGCATGGTTTAAGTTTTGGCTCACTTAGTAATTAGAATTGAGGGAAGAGTTGTATTATGAACTACAAATATTATGAGAAAGGAATACTACAAAATTTGAATAAATTGAAGAAATACAAAAGAGAAATACAAGTTGAAAATAATGATGAAAACAAGTTATCGAAGAGATTAATGACATGATGAAAATAAAAATGAACACAAATTTAAAACCAACTTGAAAATGCAGATGAAAACAAGTAGGAAGAAAAAAGACAACAGAATACAATGAAATTATAAAGTTGGAAATCTACTATAATTGTAGTTGTAGTTGAATGGAATAACAATCAAATTCTTTACATTTTCCTTTGTTTATTAATTTTCATTATTTAGGCAACTTCTTTCTTTTTCAAATTGTACAAGGATGCCAAAAGGTAATTTTGCAATAAATAAAAAGTAACTGACAAGGTTTGTAAACCCTTTGCTAATAACTCTTAAGCCACTTTTTGTTGTTGTAGTTATTGTGATTTGTATTGTAAGTGTGCCAAGAATATGTATGTTGCAACAAGTTTTTATAAATTGTTGCAAAAATTTGCAACCAGGAAGATAACCATATTCTCAGCTTTGCTTTAACCCCTGAGCACCTAGCCCAAATTCATGGCGTGTTGGACCTCATTGTAAATAATTTGGCATTGCAAATTCAAAAACAACACATGGAAGAGTTAACCGTTGATAGTCACTAGGCTTAGGGTCCATAGATGTATGAAAAAAATAAGGTAAGTTTTCATTGCATGGATCAAAAGATTATAATTGTCAAAGGTAACAAAATGCTGAATATGGAAAGGCTAGATTTGGGACGTTGGGGCGCTCAAGGGTTAATATTTTGCAACTTCTTTGTTTTGATCAAGATTATGTGATGTGCATTTTGGATTGACTTTATTGATCCATATTAACTTGATAAAGGTATAACAACTTGATGCAAGTTTGTAGTAGCTACATTCAAGGGCTTCAAATTATAGAGCAATAGTTAGATTGTACTTAAGGTTGTATGCTTTAACCTTTAAACAACCAAAAGGCCCTTTGTGACCAAAAAAAACGAGGTATTTTTCTTGTATTTGGAATGGATCCACACCTCTACTACATTTGAGACCAACAAAAAAGTTGGAGAATAGATCAATGCAATTCTTGTGAGCTACTTGAGATCCCAAATTAAAATTTCTTATTGGTACCAAATGACAATTATACGTTAGCGTATATTCTATGCCCTAGGGTCGTTTAAGGGTTAAACTTTGAAATCAGAGTTGAAAAAACTTAGGAGACTTAGATGTTGAATCAACAATAAAATAAAATATTAATAACAAATGAGATCAAAATTCTAGGAAACTAGTAAATTAATGGAATAACAAACTAATAGATTAAGTGGGTGGTACATGAGAAGAAACTTTAGAGAATTGATGTAATTATTTATAATGTGTATGCACAAAAAAAAATATATTTTTTTTTGTGTTATTTGAAATTTGCACTCTTAAAGTGTACGTGGTCATGATTAGAGAGGAATAGAAGCAGTATAGAGAAGTTTTCATGATGGAACCTTCAACTAGCATGTATAATTTGGCTAGGAAGCAACCTTCAAAAACTTTGCAAGAACTTTCAATTTTCAATAGAAAGTTGTTTTTAAAAGTAGCTTGATGTTTGTTCAAAATTTTAAGTAGGAGGAATTTGCTAATGAAGCATTCTAGTTTTGGGAATACTCCCTCTGTCCCAATATAAAACTCCAAATTAGGTATAGTTCTTATCCCACTAAAAAGTTCCCTTTTGCTTATTTTAATTCTTGAGAATGCGTTTGTCATGTCCAATGATCTCACGGGGGCAAGTTAAACAATTAAAGAGCATTTCTCTCCTAACAAGCTTGCCCTTGCCCATATGAGGTACCATTGTTGCTACTAATCTTTAAATCATCAATAATGAGAAGCTAGCACCATGTACAAATATGGTACTTTTTGCATGGAATTTGGGTGCCCAAATGGCAACATCAAAGCAGGAGATTTTGCACACACTTGGTAGATGGTATATTGATTCTAGAATGCATGTGTCATTAATACAAAGACTAAAATAATGAGGAGCCAGCAGCCTTAACAAATTATGCACAAATTTGATACTTTTGGCACGGAGTTTGGGTGTCTAAATGATAACATAAAAACTTGAGATTTTGGACATATTTGATAGGTGGTGTATTGATTCTAGAATGCATTTGTCACTAGCATAATGACTAAAAATACTGTTAATTCCTTGTGGAGAAATTTATTGGAGCTTTATAATGGGACAGAGGAAGTATATGGGATTTGAAATTGAAAAATTTGTTAATTTTAGCAACTTATTTCTTAAGGTTTTATTTCATTGTTCTAATTTTTGTGTGTTATCATTTGTAATGTGAAAGAAATTTAACTCCTTTTTTTCAAAATTACTCTGTTCTATTTTGAGTCATTTTTCTGATTTTCAAGCAAAAACTTGCTTTGTCTTGTGTTTAGTAAGCCATACTCTTCAAGTGGATAAAGTTTGAATTTCGTAATTCACATTAATCACCAAAATTTCAATTTAAATAATGATATTTATACCTTATTCAAGAATTAACATTGTCATAAGCAAATGAATTGAACTAAAAAAATTTGATTCCTTATTTTAACCCCTGAAGGCCCTGCTGTCCCCTGGAGATAGTTGAGATTTCGGGCATGTACCTATAACTAATATAGTTTTTGTGATTTCTTTAAACTTTTATTAAAGGTGGGGAATTTCAAGACCAACGCGGGAATTTAATTTTTTTTGTCATTTTGAAATCTGACAAAGAAGATATGCAAGAATTTTTGCTGTCCGGGGGAGGGAAGGCAATCCGGGCAGCCCAAAAACTTCTTCAAATTTTGTATTTTCTAAAAATAGAAATCTGAAATTGGTTCTTTAGATTTTTTTCATATGTGGGAAGCTTTGAATCATTCAACTTCAATCAATGAGATGAAAGTTTTGAGATGTTTTAGTTTGTAGGCAGTTATGGATTCTCTACTCTAAAATAAACTTTGAAGTCCTTTCTTTTCCACAATTTATAATATTTTGGAAAAAAAACTAAACCTAAGGAAGTAGATTGTTTATTACAACATTATAACCGTTGGGATTTTCAATTTTCATTTTAATAATTAAATTCTTAACAATTTAGTGTATTGACTCATTCTCTACTTTTTACTTACTATTTTCTCCCATGTGTTGTATAGTTCCAATTGATTTGAAAATTCTCCCACACATACCTAACTTGGTCTGCTAGATGGAAAAAATAAACCTCAACTTTGTGTAGAATAATTTTTTTCATGTAAGTGTGGACAAAGGCTTCTGAATTTTTTTTGGACAGCACAAAAAAATACCTTTTTTTTCACCTCAAATGTAAATATCTCCCTCCTCTCCATCTAGAATGATCTGATTTTTTCCCACAAGTACCTCTTCTAATCTAAGGCAAGATCCTACGATTGAATTTGCAAAACAAACTTTATTTCCTACTTTTCTACTCATTCCCTCCAAAGTGGCAGCTAACAAAGACTTTCATTGGAGAAAACTGCTTGGGCCTTTAGGGATTAAGATAACACCAAAATTTCTTATGAGAGTAATTTGTAAATCATTCTTGAAGACGTTATTCCTTAAACTTACATACCCTATTAGAAACAAAAACATTTCATTAGAACCTATGTGTACCTGTATGTATATACGTATATACATACATATGTATATACATATATGTACATATGTACATATGTATATGTATATGTACATATATACATATACTAGTTTGTTGCCCCATTTAGCAAAGTTCAATGATCAATGGTGATTCCATTTAGCATAGGTTAAGATTTATATTAAAAAAATCCATTTATATAACTTTTGCACTTTTACTTGTGTATTCTACTCTATTTGTAAGTGGGCATTGAACTAAAAATGGATTCATCAAACCAACACACACAATTTTTTATTTATTTAACTAGTTTGTTGCCCCACTTAGCAAAGTTAAATAAACAATGGTGTTTCCAATTAGCATAGGTTAAAATTTGTATAAAAATGAAATGTTTATTATAAGTTAAGGTTTACATTTCAATTTTTTTTAATAATTTTGCACTTTTATTTTTTTCTCAATTTGCTTAAATGAAACTTGTACTCTACTCTATTTTTAAGTGGACATTGAGTTGAAAATGAACTTTTGTCACCCTTTCCATCCGTTGCAACAAGTAACAACTTTTGTTAAGTGAACAATGAACTAAAAATGGACTTTTGTTCCCCTTGTCACCCGTGGCACATGTAACATTTGTTGAATTACTTAACGGTCGGGTTGTGCACACACATGCTAAGAATTATATAAGTAACATTTTATTTTATAACTTTTGTACTCTAATCTATTTTTAAGTGGACAATGAATTTTTTTTTTAATAATTTGGACATTGAACTAATTTAGTTTACTTTGGACATTGAATTATATATTTTTACTTTGATTAAACTTGTACACTACTCTCCTTTTAAGTGGACATCAAACTATAATTGGATTCATTGAACTAAAAATGGACTCATTAAACCTGCACACAATCCTTTTTTAATTAAAATGGTATAACTTCATATTTGTCATTTATATCCACCCTAAAGTATCTCTTTTCCTATTGTGATGGATTAAAAATATCTTGTTATCATTTTGACTCAAAAAACATTTCAAGAACCTATCATGCACCTATGCAATTTAAAGTTAGCTAACATGAAAAATCAAATTTGCCTTGTAACATCTCTTACATAGTTTCTATATTTTATGCAAGTAACCTCCCCAAGTTGTGATTATCAATCAATTTTAAAATCTTTCTTTTTAAATTTAGATCCTATTGTGATACTAAACTAGAATAGCAAATAATCTACATTCATCAATTTGATTGTAAATTAATTGTATACAAAATTTGCTTTAAATACATTATTTATATTATTTTTCTAATTTCAAGTTATAATAAATCTTTCTATCTTGAAAATTTAGGCTTCACCTTGAGCAAGGGAAATAATTGCATGGGTATTTTGCAATAATAATAAATAACTAAGATTAGCATAGTTTAAAAACATGAAAATATGACATCAATGATTATGAGTCTTTAAATTTGATTCTTGATGTGGTTGCATAGTTTTTTTTTTATAAAAGCCTAAATAGTTTATTTCCATGCCCCTCAAAGCATTAGAATTTCTTCTATGTGAGACAAATGAAAATGGCAGTTTAATTTATTGTCCATTCACACCAATGTGACATTGACAAGGACCCATACATAGTTGTACAATACAATTTATGGTAGTTGAGAAGTTTGCCTTTTCATAAATGGATGCCTTGACATGAATTTTATTTGAAATTGGATGTTGAAATTGAATATATCACATTGAATATTGGTCAATGATATGATCAAAGAAGGCACATCATATTCTGTGGGAGTTTTCCTAAATTTACTACAAATTCTATAAATAATCAGTAATGAAAGGCATATATTTAAATTGGTTTTATGCGCTCAAGCTATTATTGTTAGTGCAACAATATTATCTACAGAATCAATGTCTTCTACTATCTCCAATTTTAAATATCATTCAATCATATTGAGTAGCAATTTAGCAATAATACATGGTAATGTGGTTTATGTTTACAATGTGATTTCAGTGTAATAGAACAAGAGCTTTGGCAACTAGTCCCAAAGCACAAAAGTGCAAAGGACTAAAATGATGAGAATTACATTTGCAAATCTTGGAAAGTACAACAAAAAAAAAGCTTTCATTTGATGAATTTTTGTCACTTTAAGTGAAACTTATTCAAACAAAGTGGTATTTTGTCAATAAAGTCATATATTCAACAAAAAGGATACTATCATTCTATAGGTAGACTTCATACAAAACATATTAGAAACCACTATAAATAATTTATCAAATATGAAACATTTGTCAAATAAAATGGAACTTACATGATACAATTAAACCATAAACATTTGAATTTTAGAATAACAATTGTCACATATCCCTTGCTTTATAATAGAATAATCTACAAACCTCTACCTTACATCCTACTTCACATTTGAAAAACTTTTGACCTTTTCTCTAGGGCTATAATTAATTGGGGTAGAATATTACAAAATAGTCCACTCTAAAAAAGTTAAAACTTCTATACATGGTCTTAGGTTTTTAAATTGACCTATACTATATGTGTTGGTATAAATACACATGGATTTTTTATATAGCACCTTCTTAAAGTTTTGGGTGTATCAATATTATATGTTAGATAATTAAGTATGTTATATGGTTGCTAGAATGTATTATATTACAGATGCAACTTCTTCAATTCTTTTAATAAATACTGAGTTTTCTTAGCTTATCCTAAAAAGTCATTGAATTTTTTGAGAAAACTTCAATACTAGTATGTACAAAGACGCAAATTGAAGGACGTATCCATTTCATCAATACAAGCCTTGGAACACTCAGACGAGGTTCGCCTTTGAGATCCCTCTTGCAATGTATTTATCTAGTGGAACTGCACTAGAGCAGTTTATTTGTTAATACAATCTTCGTTGGTTTCAATTTCATTTTATTTTAGCATTGCAACCTTGTTTTTGACAGCACATACTTTTCAAAATCCATCTCAATGGCCTTTATTTTTTATCAACAAAAAATAGGAGTAGGGTACTCCCTCTGTCCCATTATAAAGCTCCAAAATTTTTTTTTCATGAGGGATTAATTGTATTTTTAGTCATTATGTTAGTGATAAATGTATTCTAGAATTAATACACCATCTACCAAATAATTGCAAAATCTTTATGTTGTCATTTAGACACCCAAATTTCATGCAAAAAATATTCTATTTGTGCATCTTCTCATTAATTTAGTCTTTGTATTAATGACACATGCATTCTAGAATCAATATACCATCTACCAAGTGTGTGCAAAATCTCCTGCTTTGATGTTGCCATTTGGGCACCCAAATTCCATGCAAAAAGTACCATATTTGTACATGTTGCTAGCTCCTCATTATTGATGATTTAAAGATTAGTAGCTACAATGGTACCTCATATGGGCTAGGCCAAGTATGTTTGGAGAGGAATGCTCTTTAATTGCTTAACTTGCCCCCACAAGATCATTGGACATGACAAACACTTTCTCAACAATTGAAATAAGCAAAAGGGAGCTTTTTATTGGGACAAGAACTATGCCTGATTTGGAGCTTTATGTTGGGATTGAGGGAGTATATCCCTACAAGGGCCTTGAACTCACGTTTTCAAGACTGCTTTATCATACTTTTGAAGCTACATTAATATTGTAGGATAGTGATTGCAAATGGAAGATAGTGCATAAGAAGAAGTCATTGTAGGAGTAGTAAATTGTTGTAGAGTTTTAGAACATAAACACAATATTCATTAAATTGGGAAAAAATTGACATTTTGGGTATTTTGGCCCTTTTTTGTCATGTGTGCACTTGACCATTTTCCAATAAAATTAGATGGATATCTTCCAAAGCTACGCTCTTTATTACCCAAGAAGCCAAGAATCTTCCAAAAATACACTCTTTATGACCCAAAAAGCTAAAAAAATCCAAAAATACGCTCTTTATTACCAAAAAGCCAAGAACAAGATCTATTTGTTCCACAAAATAACAATATTTCTAAAATTTTGAACACAAAATTCATTAACTATGTGTAAGTTGACCTCCTTAAACATTTAAGTTGACCTCCTTAAACGTTTCAGTTGACCTGCGAGGTTTTAGGTAAAATACAATTTGGGAATTTTTTTCCCAATTTAATGAATATCATGTTATAGTTAAAAGAACATTGGTTCCTTGTAATGTTGTTATGTGATGAAATTAAATGAGAAATGACAATTTTGTAAGTCCTAACATAATAATGAAGGACAGTCTTAAATGACCAATTACAATTTAAATTTTTTATAAAATATTCACTAAACAAAATGATGACTTATAACAAAGGAGCCAATGCATGTTAAAGATTATTTCTTTCAATTCAATATAATAATATGTGGCAACTCAGTTGTGTATTAATAACCTAATCAATATTACGTTACCGTCCAAATCCAATGCTTGATTTGATTGAAAATTTGAATTTGTGGGAGGCCAAAATGCTTCAGAAAAGCTGAAATAGTTTGTGAACATTTTGAACATACAATAAGGACAAAAAGTGACAACACAAGATGAGAAACAACAAATATCTATTATTGAGCATACAATAAGGATAAAAAGTAACAACACAAGATGAGAAACAACAAATATCTATTAGAACAATTACAACATGTAAACACACGTTAACTTTTTATTAAAGACTTATTCATGTAGAGCTATTTGGTTTTCACTTTTATATTATTATACTAGTTTGCCACCTCATTTAGCAAAGCTAAATAAACAATGGTGATTCCATTTAACATAGGTTGAGATTTCTATTATAAAAATTCCATTTATGACTTTTGCATTTTTATTTTTAATTGAACTTTACTTTGGTTAAACCTATAAGTGGAAGTTGAATTAAAAATAGACTTTCGTCACCCTTGCCACTTGTTGCAACAAGTAACATTGTTGAATTACTTAACGGTCAGGTTGTGTACATTTATATTGCGGAGATTTTGCATAGAGCAAACTTGAATAAAGTAAAAGTGAGAAGGAAAAAAAGTCAGGATGACCACCATGCGCGGCGATCGTCACCAAATGAGGAACGCCCACAGCGGCGAATCAGACCAGACATTCGGCACAAAAGAGACTGGCATACAACAACGACAGGCAATGGAGCTGCTGTGAAATTGGCATTCCTGCTTTTACTTTTCAGTCCGGGACCCCGAGAGGCTCAAAAAGCAAAAGGTAGGTCCTGGCAGGGTGGGGGTGAGATGGGGACATGGGGTGGGCCGGTGG